>JAOXJJ010000139.1:7189885-7253103 GCA_025769935.1 Phoenix roebelenii | reverse complement strand
AGCTTCCCGCAAAAGCTGAAACAGCTTTCCGAAAATTTTACCAAACACCATTTTTTATCTAAAAGTACTTTTGGAGGGCTAGAAAATGTTTTTCGCCCCTCCAAAAGCTTTCCCAAACATGGCCTTAAACTCCTAAATAGTTCATGTATTTCGAGAGGCGACTAGAGTGGCAGACTAGGTCGCCTCGTTTGTTGCTCAACATTCTGGAGTAGTCCTCTAGACTAGTGATGTAACTACTCCATGTCTATGACATCTTTTCTTTCTTGATTCTAGCAGCTGTATTCACACATGAGCTGTTTAGGCTGCCGTATAAAAAAAAAAATTATAATGATATACAAAGTTGATATAGTAAAAGATGAGGATAGTAAATTTACCATACTAATAATGAAATATAATACCATTTTACTATTCAGGTTATAAAAGAATGATAACGTCGAAGAATTATTGCAAGTTCAAATGAGTGTTTTTAAAAATTTATGACCCTAGCAAACATGATGGCAACTATGATGTCAAAGAATTGCAGCTATATTTTTTGTAGCTCCTCTGTAAAGTGGTAGATAAAGACATGCAAACATCCAATTTGCAGGTATTACATGTAACTAATTATAATATAGCCTACACAATATAAATATATAAATAGGCAATAGCCTGAGGAAAATAGATGGAGGGGAATCGGCCTTGAGAACCCTAATTCTCCGGCCACGTCCCCTTCGATTCCACATCCATCCTCTTTCCCGGTCTACTCTCCGGCGGCTTCACTCTCTGTGACGCCCCCCTTATCCCGGCGGACTGCTCGACGGAACCGCCGTTGGATCTATACGCGTTATACTTAAACATCTCCACCTCAGTGTATCGCCTTCCAAAACCTAGAAGAATTCCGAAGAAGACCGGCGAGAGCGACCTCGAATCGTAGAAGCTGAGATCTCTCTCTCTCTCTCTCTGTCTCTCTCTCTCTCTCTCTCTTGCTGATTCGAAGCCCTAGAGGGCTCGAAGAAGATCCCTAGAGATTGCCTGAAACCTTAGAGGAGGCGGAGGGGGAGAAGGAAAAAGGCGGGCAAGATGAGGATTATGATCAAGGGAGGCGTGTGGAAGAACACGGAGGATGAGATCCTTAAGGCCGCGGTGATGAAATATGGGAAGAACCAGTGGGCACGAATCTCCTCGCTCCTCGTTCGCAAGTCAGCGAAGCAGTGCAAGGCCCGGTGGTACGAGTGGCTCGATCCATCCATCAAGAAGGTACCAAAGTGGCTTCCTGTCATTCGATCTCTTGCGTTCCTTTCCTTTTTTTTTTTCCCCTTAAAAAACAATTTTCTTTGACTAGGATGGCGCCCTAGAAATCATTTGGAGAAAGAAAGGCGATGTCTTTGTTACTTTTCATTGATGCCCTAATGAGTTGTTTATCTAAATATTTCATGGCGTTCTGAATGGAATTCTAGAAATTGTTTTAGAGAAAGAGAGGTGATTTCTTGGTTTTTTTACATTGATGCACTGATGAGCTGCAGATTTATTTATTTTTTTTCCCCAGTTTATCTAAGTCTCATTGTTTTAATTATATTATAACGGGATCTTAAATGTTGGAGAAGTATGTAATCTACAGTGCTGCTGGCCTTGTCTGTTCAGAATTAGATATTTTGATTCGAATGTGGTTGGTTGCAGACTGAGTGGACCAGGGAAGAAGATGAGAAGTTGCTCCATCTTGCTAAACTTATGCCTACTCAATGGAGAACGATTGCACCGATCGTCGGCCGGACGCCATCTCAATGCCTCGAGCGCTATGAGAAGCTTCTTGATGCAGCCTGTGCCAAGGATGAGAACTATGAACCAAGTGATGACCCACGAAAGTTGCGTCCGGGAGAGATCGATCCCAATCCTGAGTCTAAACCTGCGCGTCCTGATCCTGTTGACATGGATGAAGATGAAAAGGAAATGCTTTCAGAAGCACGGGCTCGATTGGCCAACACCAGGGGCAAGAAGGCAAAGAGGAAGGCGAGGGAGAAACAGCTTGAGGAAGCAAGGAGGCTTGCATCCTTGCAGAAGAGGAGAGAATTGAAGGCAGCTGGCATTGATACGAGGCACAGGAAGAGGAAGAGGAAAGGGATCGATTATAATGCAGAAATACCTTTTGAAAAAAGACCTCCACCAGGGTTTTTTGATGTTTTAGGTGAGGAGAGGCCTGTGGAACAGCCTAAGTTTCCGACAACCATTGAGGAACTGGAAGGAAAGAGGAGGGTTGATATGGAGGCCCAATTAAGAAAGCAGGACATTGCGAGGAACAAAATTGCACAAAGGCAAGATGCTCCTGCTGCAATTCTGCAAGCAAACAAACTCAATGACCTGGAAGCAGTTAGGAAGAGGTCAAAACTGATGCTTCCAGCTCCTCAGATTTCGGATCAAGAATTGGAAGAGATAGCAAAGATGGGTTATGCAAGTGACCTTGTCTTAGCAAACGAGGAACTCGCTGAAGGAAGTGGTGCTACGCGTGCTCTTCTAGCACATTACTCTCAGACTCCAAGACAAGGAATGACACCCTTGCGAACCCCACAGAGAACTCCAGCCGGGAAAGGTGATGCTATTATGATGGAAGCTGAAAATCTGGCACGATTAAGAGAGTCGCAGACACCTCTTTTGGGTGGGGAGAATCCTGAGTTGCACCCATCAGATTTTTCAGGTGTTACTCCAAGGAAAAGGGAGATACAGACTCCAAATCCAATGGCAACTCCTCTGGCAACTCCTGGTGCTGCAGGTCTTACCCCTATAATCGGCATGACTCCTTCAAGAGATACATATTCTCTTGGTGCGACACCTAAAGGGACTCCTTTCCGTGATGAGCTTCACATAAACGAAGACATGGAAATGCAGGATAGTGCTAAGCTTGAACTCCGCAGGCAGGCTGAGTTGAGAAAAACCTTGCGTTCTGGTTTAACTAATCTTCCACAGCCTAGGAATGAGTATCAGATAGTTATTCAACCAATTCCAGAGGGAACTGAGGAAACTGAGCAAACTGAGGAAAAGATTGAAGAGGATATGTCAGATAGAATAGCTAGAGAGAAGGCACAGGAACAAGCAAGGCAGGAAGCCTTACTGAGGAAGAGATCTAAAGTGCTTCAGAGGGAGCTCCCTAGGCCTCCTGCTGCTTCAATGGAACTTATTAGGAATTCTTTGATGAGCAGTGATGAAGATAAGAGCTCTTTTGTTCCACCTACTTTGTTTGAGCAGGCGGATGAAATGATAAATAAGGAGCTTCTTGCATTACTAGAACATGATAATGCTAAATATCCACTTGATGAAAAACAGGAGAAGGAAAAAAAGAAGGGGGCCAAGCGAGCGGCAAATGGGAAAGCTAAGCCTGTGCCTGAAATTGAAAATTCTGATGAGGCTGAACTGAAAGAGGTTTGCTTTGTTCTATTATCTTGATGCATAATTTTCTTTTCTGGATTTCTTCATTCTATTTACTCTCTGTTGTCTTTATGTGTAATTTGTTTTTGGGTATCTTCATTCTGCATGCATCTTCCACTGATATTTATTCTCTGATTTTGCATTTCCTCATCAACAAGTCATAATTCAGTTTTCTGGCTAGATATTCTGTTTTCAATTTAAATTGTGTGAAGTTTTTTTCTTTTTTTTGGATTTATTTACTGGAAAGAAACAGAGGATTATGGATAATATGCTGCACATAAGTCAGTCTCCTGTATTTCTTGGAGGGAATTGATGTTTCTGAATCTTATCTATGAAAAGCTAATCTAAATCATGAGGTAGTACACAGGTTATTCTAGCATTTGTTCTTTTGAGAGAGTTATGAAAACTTTTCAGAAGATAGTATCTATCTATCTTTGTATTATTTGATTTTGTTTAGATTTTAGAAATTATTTGAGTTATCAAGGAATTAAGCGTTTGAAATTATAACAGTAAGGTAGTGTGTTCAGATCCTTAGATATCTTTCCTCCTTCCATTGTTTTGTTGAGGCATATGACACGATAGGTATGGTTAAAATAGAAACGTGAATGAGTATATTAAGAAACTTATTATGTCTAACGGATGAGACACAAAAATACAAAGAAATTTGTTATGCGTAGCTTGAAGGCTGTCCTTGGATGTATTTCTGGGTCATCCTAAGATGTTAGAAAATGAAGATCGAAGTAATAAAGAAAATAGAACGATTATATGAAGTTAAACGAACAAGAAGAAAAGAAACGAAGAGAAAATGCTCTTTCCTTTTTAGATCACTACTCTTGGTCTCTTGGCTTCAACGTGACTGCTGCTTCCTATTGAACTAGACCTTGGTTTTGGGTTAGCTTGAAGCCTTTCAAGACAAATTAATATTATATATATATATATATATGAATTAAGGGATGAGGCATGCATTCAATCGTTGAATCCAGCATTGCCCAAGGAGCCTCTGCTTTTGATTACAAGTCAAGAACTCCTAATCCTAGTCGTGTTTCTTTGCTAGCATCTGTAGCCTATCCTGGTTATTGCATGAAGGAGCCATTTGTCTTGCAGATTTTGTGCTACAATTTTTAATGGAATAATGTCAAACAATCCTTAAGTTTCTTTTGCAATGTCTGAGTTGCAGGCATTGTTGAGATTCCATTTCTCATGCGCACCAAACGTGGTTAGAATTGAGCTCTAGTTCATGGCTTCAGGAGTTTGAAATCCTCCTTTTCTCGTTATTCTCATTATTTTGTTGGTTGTAGAATTCAGTTCTGATGAGAATTTTGGAAATTTAGATAACCACAGATTGAGCTATTTTGCATTTAGGTGTTCTACAAATAAAAGTAATTTTAGGATGAAATTAATGAGAAAATTTAGAAGCCTTTTAACTTGAGGGGTAGAAATGAATTATCTGACCTGCCTGGAAGCTTGCAGAAGCTATGGCACAACAAATTCCTATCCTTGATCATTTCTTGTTGATTTAACCATGTTGGTGTCTTAACGTACAACCATTATAAATGGAAGAGTTTTAGGGCATTTGACATTGAGTTAGCCACCTGAAGAGTCTTTTTAGGACATACTTTGTTAATTTAAAGAATCAACTCCGTATGGTATCTGAACATATGAAAGGTCTTAGATCATTTATTTCTCACAAATCTTTTGAAGTTGGTTGTCATTATTGTGCTTAGATGAGTGGGGCCAATAAAACATGCTTGAAAAGGAGTTCATGATGATTCATTACAACATTGCGGTCAGTTATATATGAACCAAGTCTTGCAGACCTTGCAATTAGTGGTAGAAAGTGGGTTAATTAACAATTCCTGTGATATACTGAAACTTGTGTCAGAACTCCTTAAATGCAAATATTTACTAGTATAGACTAGTACAGTCACATATAACATGTGAGAATTGATTGTTTGTTCATATAAAACACAGCTATATTAAGTTATTAACCAATGATATTATACAACTATACGCTAGCAATGTTACTATCTACAACAAAGCACAGATGGTATCTTCAGTAAACTCGTTGATGAAAATATGTCATCTTTGAAGCATTACCTTATTAATATATGATATTGATCTGTTATCTACATTCTCGATGTTCTAACTGCTCATCTATTTTTCACATCTTTTTTCTGTCTTAGAACAGGATTATGATCACTTATCTGTAAGAATTTTTTTGATGGAAGAATTTTCCAGATTGATTCAAAGAACTGAATTTATTGTCCATTCAACATTTTTGTGGCTTTGATCTTCACATCTATTTTTAATAGGTCTATGTCAGCAGAGATGTTCTGAGCCTCATTGATGTAAATATGTGTGCACTCAATGAGATTTTTATATGGGTCTGATCCCTGCACAGTTACTTCTTATATCTACGCATATCTAGTCATTTGCATTGATGACAACTGGCTCATTATTATTTTAAGTCATGCTCCAAATTGGGATGGTTTAATTCTCCAATTGATCCATGTTCTTGTGGATTTGAATTCCCACTAATTTGTGCTTTTACCGGCACTCAACAGAACCTAGAAATTGTATAATCATGGTGCTCCCTCAAGTTGTTATGCTTGATTTCTTCTAACGATTGAGTAAGGAATTTGGATTTCTGTTGGATTTGAGTGACATAGGGCCAAAGTTTTAAAACTTGGTTTCATTTTTTTGCTCCATGAGTAGAATTTTGGTTTGGGCAGCTTTGGCAATTTTGCTCTGAGCTTCAGAGTTTTGGTCCAAAAAGTCTGAAAAATCGAAAAAAAATCAGGTCACTTAATATCATTTTATTGTGATTGAAGTTATCTTGGAACATAACTTATGTAATATCAGTAGTTTTGAGCTGAAGTTAAACTATGTTGAAGCTTAATGCATTAAATATATCTAATAGGCATACTTATCTGATGAGTAAAATACCAAATATCACTTAATCGAATATATTAACAAGACAAGTATATAAGAGTATGGAATTGAGTACATAAACCTATTTAGTATAATAGATTATCGCAAGGTGCACCATGCAAATCATTATCATTATGGCATGGATGGGAGTATGGATGCAGATGAGGATAGTAATGAGATAGCTCATACTTCACTACTGTATCTAATTTTACTACACCTTACAATGTTGCTTACTAGTTCAGAATTAAAGGCATATATTAAGATTGCATCTTACTCGCCAGTAACAAAGTTTTTATGAAATTAAACCTTGATCAAACTATTAGAACCTTGAATAAATGTATGATTCAATTATATGATGAATTTTGGAAAACATTAAACCAAAGAAAGGATAAAAAAATAGAGTTTTGGTCAATTTTGGCTAAATTATTAAAACTGGCTGAAACCCCACCCAAAACTGGCCAAAACCACCGAAACTGACTGAAACTGCAAATTTCGGTAAGTTTCTAGATTGGTTTTGGCCAGAACTTCACCTGAAACTTTAAAGCTTGCATAGAACATATTTGCTTGGGCTGCCATTGGAGACTGAAAAGTTAATGGCCTGGAAGACTCGACCTCATGCAGAATGTTCGTTTGTTATGCTCATAAATAATTATATCTAATGGATGTTCCTTTTTTGTTTTGTATAAATGGTTATATTCATTGTTTATGTTTGTTTTTTCTGTTCAATTGCATTTGGTTTTCTGTTTGAAAGCTCGGGATTCGTAACAACTAAAATTATCATTTGGTTTTTTTAACTTCTTATTTGTTTAGTTGAAATGACATGTTCGGCATTACAATAGCGGTAGCTAGTATTGCATGTTACAAATTGATGAGTGTGCTCAAGAATTTGTAATTTTCATTTGAGAATTTCAATTGCAGCAAAATTTACGAGAATCATTGGTTGTAGTTTGGCAATATCTTTTTTCTTTCCTGTTATTTTTGGTTGCGTCACCTTAATCAGTCCATTTTGAATATATCGTGCCAGGGTGCGCAATATCGGACTTGGCACTTGTGTCGGTAGGCAAGCGGTATGGTACGCCCATATGCCATACTGTTTCAACGCCAACTGAGGAAACCAGCACAAACAAGGGGAGAGGAAGGGGAGAGAGAGAGAGAGAGATAGAGGGAGAGGGAGGGAGAGGGAGAGGAAGGGAGAGAGCAGGAGACCATGGCTGAGAGAGAGAGAGTGAGAGAGGTGGTGGGAGGGGGAGAGGGAGAAGGAAAGAGAGGAAGAGAGAGAGAGAGAGAGGGAAGAAGGGAGAGAGGGAGAGGGCGGCGGTGATCGACGGACGCCGTAACAGGGCCAGGGGAGGGGTGAGAGAGGTCCTTTGTCCGTCGGAACAGGGGCAACAAGGGCAGAGCACTGCTTCAGCCCTTTTTTCTATTTTTTTTATTTTTTTAGGTGAAGTTGGCCGATTTCACTTAAAAAATTTCAAAAAAGGAAAATATTAAGTGAAGTCAGCAGTGGTTGCCGACTTCACTTAAAAAAATCAAGAAAAAAAGAAAAACGGCCGAAGCCCTTGTTTCCTTTCAAAATAGGGTTTTGCCCTTGTCCTGGTGCACGGACGAGAGGGCTTCGAAAGTCCTCTCTCCCCACTCCCTCCCCTATGTTTCAACGGCCGTTGATCATTGCTGCCCTCTCTCTCTCTCTCTTTCCCTCTTTCCTTCTTCCCCTCCCTTACCTGTTTCTCTATTTCGTTGCTGAAACCGTCCCAATCCTCTAGTAGTATGGTTTGGTATGCCTTGAACTTGGCGTTTTGTGACGGTTCTGCCTTCCTTGTATCGTATGCTATCTCCACATGTTCTTTTCATTTGCCTTTTGTTTAGTACTCACATCAAAACATAAATGGAAAATAAATTATAGCTCATAGTCTTGTTACCACTTACCCGTACATTTTGACTACAGTGCATACATTATATATTTTGGTAGCCTTGTTGTCATGGAAAAATGTTAATGTAGCTTAATTTCCTTTTTCAGGCTGATTCTTTGATCAAGGAAGAGGTTGAGTTTCTTCGCGTGGCAATGGGGCATGACAATGAGTCTCTTGATGACTTTGTCAAAGCACGTGATGCATGTGAGGAAGATCTTATGTACTTCCCTGCTCGTAATAGTTATGGTCTTGCTAGCGTTGCTGGCAACAGTGAAAAACTTACTTCTTTACAACATGAGTTTGAGATCATGAAGAAGAGAATGGATGATGAAGCAAAAAAGGCAACACGACTTGAACAAAAGGTTAAGCTTCTCACACAGGGATATCAGGTATGTTAAGATTGTACTTGCTGTTTCATGTCTTATGTCATTTTCTCCCTGTTTTCCCCTCCCTGAGGTACAAGTTGTTGTGGGTATCTTTTGCCTGGTTTTCTGTATTGGCCATCTTTAATTTTCAAGTTAAAATCCATCTGAATTTTACAACAAATATCACTCAGATAATGAAAGTTTATTGAATATTGAAGTTCGAAAAACAGATAGCTCTTGAACCAGATTCGTGGTCATCAAATTACCCTGTTGCCGATTAGTTGCCCTTTTCTGCCATGTTGATGCATAATCTTTTTCTTTCTCATTTTTGTTATCTTTATCTTATGGACCTTTAACTTGGTTCTTATCTGAATGAGCAGACAAGGGCTGGAAAATTATGGTCACAGATAGAGGCCACATATAAGCAAATGGAGAACGCTGCTACAGAACTTGAATGCTTCCAAGTTTTACAAAAGCAAGAACACTTAGCAGCTTCATACAGAGTTAGTAGCATATTTGAAGAAGTCAACAAACAGAAAGCATTTGAGCAGAGCCTCCAACAACGTTACGGGGATCTCTTAGCTGAGCAGGATGGAATTCAAAGGCTAGTGGAAGAGCACAAAGTACAATTACGGTTGCAGGAAGAAATTGCTGCGAAGAATCGTGCACTTGAGGAAGAAATTGCAGCAAGGAATCGTGCCCTTGAGGAAGAAGCTGCAGCAAAAAATAATACCCTGGGTGAAGAATTGGCAGAAAAGAACCATCATGTGGATATAGTTCAGTTGGTTGATGTTTATAGGCCAGCTTCAGGATTGAATCAGATTGATGTGCCAAATGCACATCATACTGAAACCAGCTTTTCGTGTGAAGCACCTATACCTCCAATACCAAGTAGCCAGTTATATGCAGAAGTTTTATCTGAGAAAGAAGATGCTTTTGAAGGTCAAGCTGCCCAAAGTGCAATTGTTATTGAAGAGGGTCTCAATGTTGGTGAAGAGCAGATTTCTGTTGTTGACAAGAATGTGGAATTATCGGGTGGTGTTGCTGGACTTCTTAATGAAGAAAAAAAGATGGTTGGCAATATGATTAATGCACCTGCTCCAGTTCAAGATCAAATAGGTGGCATGCAGGAAACAACAGTTGTCTATTCAGATAGTCAGGTTGCTGCTGCACCAGTTATACAATCTAATATATCTCAACAAACCGTGGATCCATCTGCATCCTCTGACTTGGCTGTTCAGATAACCGGTGGTTTTGGCAATGGGATGACCGTTTCATATTCAGATGGCTTGGATAATATGGTGGTGGATTCAGCTGATCAAGTGATGGATTGTGGCCTGGTTGGATGTTCCAATATTTCAAGACAAGCTGTTCTTCCTGTTGAGTCTGGAAATGCTGATCCTAGGTCTGCTGAGCAACTTGGTGGTGATTCAAGCAATCAAGTGGTTGCTGCTAGTGCACTGTGCTCTGAAGAAAAGATACTTCATGATTTTTCTAATCAGACAACAGTTAGTTCAGCAGACTGCATGGTTGCCAATACAGATGGTGGAATCATTAGCCAGACCAATGCCTCGGTTCCAGATAGCACAGAGAATTCAATGGTTAAATCAGACGATAAGGCAGAAAGGGGAATGACAAGTGACAGTTCCAGTCAAACTGTTTAGTTAATATGCAAGCATTCCCGTTGTAGATTCTGTAAGGACGGATACGAGGTTTAAATCCTGAATGCTTTTGATGTGAAAAATAGGGATCATTCCGACTTTTTCACCTTGATGGTGAACTTTGCAATGTTGGAACTGGCAACTTAATTGTTTAAAGCAGTCAAGAGGATTGTTGGATATTTTAGTTTTGGAGATTCTGTCCCGGTTGGGTATTCTGAGATTGAGTTGGAAAAAACAGCTATTTGTTTCTACAGAAAATTGAGGATTTATTGTTGGCTTGTTGCAGACATGTGGTCATACCAATGCTGGAGCCTGGAGGCAACAATGCCAATGCTCTCAAATGCTGATGAGCTCCATTTTTTGGTGGCTGGCGGCCACATGTCAAGTCTTCTGTGATCGTGGCTTTGATCTCATGGTCCTAACGTGTTTTTGTCAGGCTAATGTTTGTAATCTGACATTCTGCAAGGACAATGGTGAGATTCAAACTTTTGACAGTTCTTATTTTGCTTTGCATTCTCTTATGATCATATCCTCAATTGCATATCGTTTCACTCATTTTTGAATGATGCTATTGAGGGTCAATCCACTGTCACTGCAAGCTACAATTGATCCTTCTCTGGGCTGAGCGATGCAACCATGTCTTTTACCGGATGCCGTGATTTAAACTCAAGCTTCATCTCTATCCAAATATTGACCAATATGGTGATCTTTGTTGCCGTTGTTGAGACCAGTAATCTTATTGCCTCGGTATTTGTGCAACAACTGTCAGCAGTCGTGTATTGTTTGAATCCTGCATGAACAATCTAATTTGATGCTGGTCCAATGCTTCAGTCGGAGCATATGGGTCTTGACTATACTTTTTCCAGTTTATTTTGTTGTGACTGTGTTCAGGTATTATGAACATATTGTGAGCTATTCTCTTCAACACTTTGTTTCATTCGCATTCTTGTGAGGGATCGAGGATTCTGAGTTTTGTCCGTTTAGATTTATGTAGCTAAGGTTCTCAATATTTAGATTTTAAGTTTCTTCCAGTGCGGATCTTCTTTGGTGAAAAACATTACTAGTGATGCTCTATGATGAGTGAGAAAAAGAGATTGCTGCTTATTTTCAAAATTGGATGACCTAGATGCCCGGTGGGCTGATGAACAGTGAAACAACCATCCATCAGGCCATCTTCACAACTGTAGCAGACTGTCATCTCCTGTCCGTGTCAGGTTGCTCTACCCCAGGAAAGCTGCATATGCATCGAATGATGCCTGTCATTAACAGGCTCAGCATTTATGTGTGTACTATTGCATTGATGGTGTCACCACCATTTCATCAAAAAATCACTCATGACGAAATTAATTCATTGGTAAAACATTGCTGATATTCTTTTAATTCCTTGTAAATATATATATTTAGTAACTAATCCATGATAAGTATGTCCTTATTGAAATTAATGGATAATAATATTTTACTGAAAAATATCTTAAATTGTTAATAAAATTACCAAAAGATCGTACTTTAGTGATAAAAAAAGATGAAATCGAGAGCATCAAATAGCAATGAGATAGTATTTTGCCGATAAAATTGCTACTCCAGCAATGTCCTGTGTTAACTTGTTTTTCTTGGTTGCTTTATGACACTTATTTATGATAAATCATATATTGTAGTAAATTATTTTATTAATAATTAACTATTTTATTGTAGCATATTTATATTTGAGGATTTTTTGCGTGGATATCTTTGTAAATATTAAAATTTGTATGAATATCCTTCTAAAATTGATATTTATATGTATACTCTTATAAAATATTTATTTTACGTATTTAGTTTTTATTTTTTATTTTTTGCATATGTGCTCATGCCATCTAATGTTGTCAAAAAATTAGCGATTTAAAATTAAAAATGACTGAAATATCCTTAATGGATAGATATGCAAAAGAAAATATTATAAGGGTATATATGTAAATAATACTATGTGAGGATATTTATGTAATTTTATATATTTAATTAGGTTTACATGCAATAAATTTTAATTTTATTTTTTTTTATTTCTGCTTGTTTCAACACTCGGATTTGTTTAGTGCTTGTTCCTTGATATTTTCTATAAAAATATTTTTTTAAAAAAATTGATTCGATAATTAGATAATAAAAAAGTTATGGAAGTTCTTTACTAATTATGAGATTATTTTATCGTATTCCTCTTTATTTATAACAACTTGTATGTCTTATTTCGTCAAAACATAGCTTATAATATTTATTGTTATAGACGTATGTACGAGGGCATACATTAGAATATAGAAACGGATTAGAATCTCTTAAAGACATATGATAGATTGCAATGATCAAGTTTTCTTGCTACTGTTATACTCATGGGTGGAAGAACAACATCAATCATCCTCAAACAAAATTATTGAAAGACTTTGAACCCTTCAGATTTATTAACAATTTCTACGACCATGTAGTAGAAGGCTATCCTAGACAAATCCGAGTGTTAAAATAGGCTGAATATCCTCATAAAGTATTATTTACATATGTACCTTTATAAATGTTTCCTTTTGCATATCTACTCACTAAGTATATTTCAGTTATTTTAATTTTAAACACTAATTTTTTGACTGTGTTAGATGGTATGGGCGCATATACAAAAAAATAAAATAAAATGTATACATGCAAAATAAATATTTTATAAGGATATACATATAAATATTAATTTTAGAAGGATATTTATATAAATTTTAATGTTTAGGAGGTATGTATAAAAAAAAACTCTATATTTTATTCTATCTTACTTCTTTCTATCTAATTTAGTTAGATTTCTTCGAAACAGTCGATCCCATCGAACATCTACAGGTTAACATCACCAGGATAAACCCCAAATAAAAAAATGGAGCAATATAGGATTACCGCGTTGAGAGCGAACTACAAAGAAATCTACATCCAAAGCAAGTAGGTGTCATCTTCTCCATAAATGCTTCAACGAATGAAAATGAGGTTGCGCATGTTCTGCTCCGCGAGACATCCTCTTCATTATCCTCAAGTGTGTCCCTCTCTAGAACTATCATCTTCATGTTGGAGGTAAAGTTTAAAAATATTCTTTGCCATTTTGCATCATGTTTTTTCTGAAAATATTGTGAACTTAGTATGTGCTATATATAAGCTATTGAAAACCAAAAAGTTGATGTCCCAACAGCTAACCCATGGATCCGTTTCTTCAAATGTTTTGATTGATATAACCCTTTGGAGATGCAAAGGAGTTCACCTAAAGAACATGGATACTTGTGTTAGAAATGTGTTATCAATAAATTGCTATATTGTTATTTTATAATAGTATTATAAAAGAATAATCTACTAGAATAAAATTAAAAAATTGAAAAGAGCTTACCTGAATTGAGACGTGTGCTATGCACTACCCTAAAAACGTAATTCACCTTCTACGTGCAGGTTTGCGGCGATCTCATCTCCAAAGTACAACCCAGCTCAGCCCGATCTCCTTCTAACGATTACATTGCTGTGGGGCTTGGCCCGAGCAACTCCTTCGAATGCTTAAAAAATTAAAAAGATAGAAAGCAAAAAAAAAAAATGAAAAGTGGAAAAGCTCTCTGTTTATAGAAGAAACTCTCGAAAAATAGAGTGCAAGTGAGAAAAAGAGTGATCAGATTGTTTTTGAATTAATCATGAAGGAGTCTATTTATAAACTCTGTAAGAAAATATAAAATATATAAATAAATCTACCTCATCCTATTAGCTTAAGCTTTTGAGACAAGTGGTGATTTCAACATGGTATCAGAGCAGAGGTTTTGAGTTCGTATACCGAAGAGATATGATAGTTTCGAAGATACGTAATGTTTTAGAAACACTGCATTTTTAGAAAACTAATATTCTCTTTCGAAGAGTCCCAACTCTTTTAAAAGAGATGAATCACAAAAAATATTTTAAAGCATTTTAAATAACTAAAATTTAAGAGATAAGAAAATTTAATTTTTTTAAATTAAAACTCCAACAATCCTCCACAAAAGATTTAATTTTTTAAAAATTATAAGGTAGAATATCTGGACAACTTATACAGAGTAATGGGTAAGGTATCTCATAGACTTGAACCTCACTTAGTGTTGATAATATTTTTTGAAGGAACTATAGTGGATTAGATCTCGAACTAGACCATTTGATTCAGACTTTTATTTATCACACACACAGTATAGATCAATTAGGTCTTTATGCAATAAATATCATTTAAAGGCCTTATGCTTAGTTCTTTGATTTTTTATGAGAATTTTATTAGAGTTAGCCCAAATTCCTGGACACGACCTATACAATACATCTCACATAGGTAAGTTCTCCAAGGATATTTGTAACCTAATATGCTGCAGATTTTCTATCTTCGACTCATTAAGAATATAACTCAATATTTCCAATATATACTTTTGACATTGATAAGAGTACTCATCATAGAGATGGAAGAAAAATATACTGAAAAAATATGCTTTCACATGATAACTCAATCAATTTTATTTCTATCATATTGAATCCTCTTTATGGCATCTCCAATTATAGAGTTGGGTATCCACTGTCGGTGACTGAATAGTGGGCTTAAGTCCCATCCCCCTCGATGATTCTATGACTTCATTCCTAGACAAATCCTTAGTTAAACAATTTGCCAAGTTTTTCTCAAATTTGACAAATTTCAAAAAAAGTAACATTACTCTTTTTGAGTTGTTTAACAAATTTATGACAAATCTAGATATGCCAGTTCATCTTTTTGTTAGTACTCTTTTGATTCGTCAGATTTTAAGTTAGATTCTAGATTTTAAAATAAATACAATAAAGAGCAATAATATCATTAAAATTAAATAACCATGCTAAGAAATATAACAAGTAATGTAATTTTGTAATTTATGCACATTTTCAAAGCAATAGTATATATTTTGAGAAAAGCTAATAATATGCATAGTTTTTAAAACAACAATAATTTCTGCATAGCTTTTAAATATGGAGTTTTCTGCACAAATTTTAAAGATACAGAAAATTCTTCACAAAAATCAAAGATTGCAGAAAATAGATTGCATAGATTTAAAGCTGTAGAAATTTGCATGGATTTTAAAGTTGCAGTAATATTCTACATATATTTTTAATCTCAAAAAATTTCTACACAGACTTTAAAGTTGCAGAAAAATTCTGCAAATATTTTAAATCTGCAGAAAATTTTTGTATGGCTTTAAAGTTGCAAAAAATATATTTGCACAATTTTCAAAGCAATAGGACTTTCTAAAATGACTGATTTTTGATAATAAAAAACTTTTATAGCTTTCTAATTCTATACAATTAAAACCAAATTTAGCCATATGCAATTGAATAAAATTTGATAAATGATCAAATAGCAATTTTTAGTGTAATCAAGATCAGGTTCTTACACTCTTGGAAATATATTGCTTAAAAATTACTATATTGTAATTTTATAATTATATATAAAAATAATCTATTAGAATAAAATCAAAATATTGAAAAGAGCTTGCCTAAATCAGGGCATATGATACACACTGTCCTAAGAACATGATTCGTCCCCTACATGCAGCTTTGCAGCGATCTCGTTCTCAAGATACAACAACCCGACTCAACCTAATCCTTCTCTAGCAAGCACGATCAATGTTGAGACTTGACCCAACCGACTCATTTAGATGCCTAAAAAATAAAAAAGATAGAAAGTAGAGTTGAAGGGTGCAAAAACTCTACCCGTAGAATAACCCCCGGTCGATAGAGTACTAGTGAGAAAGAGAGAGATCGGATTGTTTTTGAGTTAATCCTAGGGAAGTTTATTTACAGACTCTATTCGGAATACCAAAGAGATGCGATAATTTCAAAAATACGTAACATTTTAGAAATACCATATCTTTTAAAAAACGAACATTCTCGTTCGAAGAGTCACAACTCTTCTGAAAGAGCCGTCTCACAAAAAGATATTTAAAAAAATTAAAGTTTAAGAAATAAAAAAAGTTTAAACCTTTTTTTAATTAAAACTCCAACAACATGACTAGCAAATCTTGCCATGCATAAGCCTTATGATGTTTGTTGATGCAATAATATCATTGCGTGCTCCAAAGATTGTCCAATGTCAAACAAATCAGATGCCATTGTACCACCTTTTGATCTAGATCAGTTTATATGAAAATAGATAGCTAATTAATTATGTTAAGCCTTTTGATCTCTCTCTCTTTTTTTTTCTAATAGAACAAAAGGTACATTTTGATCATAAGTTTTCAACATAAAAGTTTTAGCCTCCAAGACAATAACTATATTATTACATATTTTTACATCCATAAGATACATAGAATTGGCCTTATGTATGACATCGACATCAAGCACAAAGTCATTAAATAGACTATTTTGCTGAACTTCTCACTCTAATTCCTTGCAATATATATGAAATGCTGGGGCCACTGGTAGTCTAAAGCTGGATCTGCACTGTTGGATGTTAATTCCTAGCTGGACCACTATTAAATACGAACAATGCTCTATAATATCACGAGTCAATACATGCTTGTACCACAATAATTAGACCTCCAGCATTCATTTGATGATTTTTCCTAAATTGATCAGTTGGTAAAATAAAATATATAATCGATTTCTCCTGCATTAACTTATTTTACATGGAGCCATATTGTCTCTCTCTTATACTACAATTTTTGCCCACAATTTCCCCCTTTATAACCATTTATGTTTGTGCAGCAGCGTGCAGTGTGCCATGTTGAGATCAGGTTGGTTCATGTTTTTAGGGTTGCATAATGTCTAGCTTTAGCTGATTCTCAAGTCATGATACATGTAGACATGCATGGAAATATATTACGTGTTTCAACCACCTTAATTTATTAGGATGAGCTACTTCTGTACAAATTATAAAAAATATATAGCACGAGGTAGCATGTTAATCTTAGCCCTTTTTCCTATTCTCTATCCTCATAGTCATGAGGAAAATTACTTCAAACCCCTATCCAAATAAACAAAACAAAGCCTCTTAAAATCGCAATATGTATATATAGAAAGAGAAACAAAAGGTGTTGTGAAACAAGATCTTTCTACCCTTGAGCTCACTTAAGAGTCTCCCTCAAATATTTTCGGGAAAGGAATAGGACCCATTGCATGCATGCATCCATCCATGATCTCATATCATCTCCCTTTTGCTTCTCTATTCGAATATCCCTTCGTTACCTGCAAGCATCAAATACTTATCCCTTCTTGTGAGGGCTGTGCACTCAAAACCCAACACCTTCCCTATCTTCTCTTGCACATAGTTAGCCACCTCGCGACTGCTGCACTGCTTCCCATCGACAGAACTAGTGGCTACCTTCTCCATGAACACCACATCATAGCACGAGAACGGATTCATAAGAAAATAGAGCGGATCCAAGCCCTTGAATCCGCTCGCGGTGGTGCCGTAGAACATCCTGACATGCACCTTCACCGCTACCGGCACGACCTCGTGGCTTAGCTCGGTGAACAACGGGCTGAACCGGAGGAGGTACGGCTCGCGGCATGTCGTCCCTTCGGGGCACACCACAAGGTCTCCTTCTTTGAGCAGCGACTCCATTCTCTCCCTGTCGGCCTCTCGGTTCCTCGTCAGCCTGATGGTTCTTATGGGAGAGATCAGCTCCGAGATGCGGCTGACACTGTAAACGGTGGCGGTAACGCGGCGTTTGAGGGCGCCGGAGATGTAAACGGGATCGACGAGGGTGCGGTGGTTGCACACGTAGAGCTGGCCGCGAGATTTTCGGGAATTCTCGAGCTCTCGATGGTGAGAGGAGGAGGAGGAGGTGGTGGTGACCCTGCAGTACAAGCCCAAGAAGGCAACCATAGGAATGGAGAGGCTGTAGGGGAGGAACATGAAGATGACGACTCGGAAGATGGCGATGACGCCGCCGAGGGGAAGCCATAGGAACATGCAGAGCGTGGAGGCTGGGGTTGGCCTAAAGGCTATCCTGCCATCATGGAATATGAGTGGCTTAGGGTATGCTGATCTTGGCAGGGGATGCCATCTTCTCTTCTCAGCTTCACCAACCAAGTATACTTCCTGCAAGGAAATGCACATATGGCAAGCCAATAAGATAGCTAGATGAGTACGTACAAGGCTCATCACTAGAAATGTATGAGAACTGCATCATTAATTTCTTAACACTAGTGTCCGGGCACATGTTGAGTATAGTGATTCATGAGATTCTTGTAGTATAGGTAGGCACTATGCATGCATATGTAGTAAAAGAGAAATATTAGAAAAGAAAGAATAAATAATATTAAACAAATAAACATAGAAAAAAAAAAAAAGATGGGATCAAGATAGATATTGGAGGTGGATAAACTTGTTAGAGAGAAATATTAAAATAGATCAGGGGAAATAAATTTGTTGGAAAGAGAAGTTGGTTAGGATAGAGAGAGGAACTGTAAAAACATTAACCCTAACTTGAGTGCCCCCCAATGCTCATGGGTTTTGGAGGTACTTTTCATTTACTCTTGTTGGGTGGATGGGACAGGGCCATGCGTGAGTTATTTTTGTATCGAATGGGGAACAGTGAGGTAAAGCCTGCAGTCCCTTCAGTTCAGGCCTTCACTGCGGTACATATCTATTGATCCCACTATGTAATCAGCAACCTTTTTGATCAATAAAACTTGGGGCAAGTATCTTACTTCCTCCCCATTATCTCAGAAAAGATGATTGTTATATAACAAAATTTTGTTTGTGAATGAAATGATATTTTTGTAAATGAGGAAATTTGAGAACCCCAATGCACTTTTGGCACAGTGTAAATTTAAAGGAGAAGACGCAGAGTCCCATGTGGAGCCTTCCACTTGAAGTTCCACATCCGCCATAGTTAGTGATGAAGACAGAACCAATTATATGATCACATCCATTACTGTTCATTAAAGTCGAGTTTATGAAGAGTAGTGTCTCCATTAGCTAATATCAAGTTAATGAAGAGAAAAGACTATCCAGACACATCCATTACCTCTCGTTGATGAATACATACGAAAGAGCAATGGATCATATGGATGAAGAACTCCTCTAGTTAATAAAGAGAAAAGACTACCAATATGACCGCATCCAATTAATACTCTTCATCCAATATGACCACAAAACTATCGCACAACAATAATTTTTCCTGATGAATAAAAAAAAAGGGTCGAGGGAAAAATGATGAAGTGCTACCACAGTCCTAGAATAATAGAAAAAAACTCTAGAGATCATCAAGTTTTGTGCTTCGAGGTAAAATAGTACTTTTAAGGAAAGGTAACAACCTATTATTATCTTATTATATTTGTGCTTGTATTAGTACGTACAATTGAGTTATGCTCAACATAGCCTTGTCGGCTTGAATTTGAAGACCAAGATTGCAAAATAAAATAAAATAAAGCTATACAGGCAACACTATTGGGCTGGCTGAGGCAATCAACTGTCAGGGATCTATGTGTGTCTGCTTGTGTGTGTTCAAAAAATCTAAGCTTCTGCATGCAGTATTACTTTAACAGTTGCACGGCCTCCTCTCTTTGGAGGTGTTTCTTTGTGTGATATATATTATTCTTCGGTTCTCTAAAATGATTGGTGTTGCTTTCACTATTATTCTCAAGACCGGCCGTGCCACAAAGCGCATCAAAATAAAGGAACGGTGGAAGACCTATTTGAGTGATCTTTCTTCGAATCTGCTTCTTCTGAGCCCAGCCACCTTTCGGCTCGCTCTGTTACTCTACTCGTTCCCTGGGAGAGATGATAGAGAGAGATAAAGAGAGAGTAGCTAACCTTGCAATGGGAGAATAGTCGGAGATGAAAAGAGTTGAGATAGCCTCCGAATCCACTAGCACCGGCTTTCATCTCTCCCTCTCCTCCAAACAACTCCTTCAAAGACATGCCTTCCCATATCTTATTCTCCTCCTCCATCAACCCAGTGTAATAGCCACCAAACTCTTTCAGCTCTCTCCCCAAGACCACTTCCACCTCCATATACTCCTTCAAGAACGCTTCCACCATCACCCTCGGCATGCTACTGACACACACCCTCTTCCCTCCCCTCCTCAAGACCTTAAACCCTTCCAACCCCACATCTTCTAATAAGAACTTCGGCAACACAGCCCTTCCTACCCTAAAACCATCCTTCCTTAGCCCACAAAAGGCCCCCATGACCGTAAGCCTTAGCCCCACCTCATGGCTAAGAAGACAGACCAGAGGGTACAGAAGCAAGAGGAGAAAACCCCTTAGGAAACCCCCTCCTTCCAAGGCCACAAGCATGAAGTACGGGAAGGTGGAGGAAGACCTCAGAAGCCCTCCTTCCACATCACAAATTAGAACTTGGCCTGATGCGAGCTTGTCCTCGGAAGGGTACTTGAACAATTTTACTTGGGTTGCATGGGCACTTCTAAGTCTCGTTCGTAGGTACCAGTAGAAGAAGAGCAAGGACTTGGAGAGGGCTTTGAAATCCATTTTTCTCAAACTTCTGCGTGAAGGCAAGAGCAGCTATGGATTTGTATATAAGAGGACTTGATTCAAGAAAACACTGATAAAGCTAAAATTTAATATACAGTGACAATGCACCCCCTACAGCCAATATCAAATTTCATACGGATCATTCCTGGCTGCCGTCCTGAATCCTTGATTAAGGTGGATGGCCCACATCAACCTACAATTATTAATGGCCAACGATCCAGCTGGGGACGGCACAAAGAGCTGTGAGACGCCATACACTCGGTGGACCCATCTTGCTTAGCTAGTTCATGCACGCATTGGTGTAGCAACGCCAACCACTGCATCCTAGCCTATTGGAGGCATGCCGACAACTCGTACCCCAGTTCATCTCAAAAAAATTACGCCTCCAAGGTGGAAATTGTGTTTAACTATCTATAAGGTAATTCCATATTACAGTTTAGAATCATGCACAATCTCGTCTATTATAGTATATATGATATTAGATATCACGACCATCCACATATTGCATGCACAATTTGGTATATCTCAAATCAATCTCCACAAATCATGGGATCTAATTATCATATTTAAAATTAGTATTTGTATCAAATTATGAAATTTTGTTACTGTATTATACTATATCTAATTCCTAGTATCTTTTTCATAATCATAAAATTTTATTATTATATTATTATATCTTGGGCTCAACTTGTACATAAAGCACATCCGAACAACCTAGATGGCATAGTTTGCGAAGGATCAAATGGACACAGTTGCTCTCCGATGCACCATTGTACCGGGTGCTCATTTCCTCCGGTTGCTTGGTTTGCCATGAGCCACTGCAATGGTAGATGGCTATCTTTAATCTTTTACCATAAGAAGGCATGTGGGTAGACTTGAATTCTGCTCAGGTGTGGGTTCCAGACGCTGCAAGTGAATTAAATTGCATTTTGCTGTCCGAGTATTCTCTGGGTAGTGTTATAGTAAAATTAATGCTACATGAAAAAGCTATATAGATGATATATAACTCTCCTATTGTGTCTATGAACGATAGTCAATAAATGATGAACTATCGATATCTACTTTAAAATGCCCGAGTTTAGATATGTGAAGACGCGCTCCAGGCAAAAAAAAAAATCTCTGTAAATATGTTGATGTGACAACGAGGGTGGAGTTCCAAAGAAAAATAAAGCGTGCAGGCTCCTCCATTACCTTGAGAAAGAGAAAGAATGACTATGATGTTAATCTACGTACCTTATGAGCTTGTGACCGATGACCAGAATTAGAGTGGCCATCCAGGACAGTCGATCAAAATTAAATAGGCAGCCGATCCATCAAACCGGCCGATCAACAAACTAGATGTCTCTTATTCAGACATGTTTAAGATAATTAAAACTCATTAAATGGATGATTATAATTCTATGCATTTGTGAGGTATATTGCAGGACAGTTCTAACTCGTCCTCACGTTGAGCAATTATTGCACGACTAGACAATTATTGGACATCTGATAGTTATAGTGTGCCTGATCTTTTTTTGAATAATAACCTTACACTCTCATTCTTATATATATCAGATTCGGAAAACCTGTAGGTAGGTAAATTCTATATTTATTCTAGGCTATTGGATCCCTCTTACTCCACTCAAAGCTCTCTTAAATCCCCATTGTTTCCTAAAAAAATGGCCTTAGATATGGGAGGGCTCCCCACCGGATTAAGTTTGACAACCTTTAGTGTCTTCTCTCCTGTTTGTAGATCGGACCTCCAACTTCGCGTAGATCTGTCCATTCGACTGTTCGTGAAGCTAATCCAACCTTGTCTGGCCGAATGTTGGCAGCAACCCTTCCAATCTTCCGGTCTTCCGTGGATACTCTATATCTCATGTGACCAAGACTATATATCATCAATGGAAGGATGAAATAGAAATATATATAAATTATATAACTTTTTATACTACTTTTTTTTGGCATCATGTTAGCGTTTCTAATATTATCATCGATCTGATGGTTTCATGTTCTAAGATTAGAAGTTAGGGGGGATGAGTAAATCCTCTCTGGTCTGCTGCTTTGCATGCCTGTTCTTTTGCTACATTCCCTCTACTTGCGGCCCACTAATTACCCGATTTTAATTCCTTGGGTCCATTTGGCTAACAAAAGAAAAGGAAACGCAAGAGAAGAAAGCTTGTGTCCACGTTACTTTATGGCAAAATTGGTTGTCTTCTTGGTTTTAGGAAACTAATTATTGACCACAAGTTGTGCATCAAGGAACCCTTCGTATCCTGAGAAACATGCTTCTGAATCCCGGGAAAAAAGGAAAAAAAATAAAAAAGAACTTTAGGGTACCCATCCAATTAATTATTGGCTAGGCAAATTAAGAAGTTCGGCGATGGTTCTGCTGCCTCTTAAAAGCTCGTTTCCTTGATTATTATTATTTTTTTGTCCCATGTATTAAAAGGATTTGAACCTCCAACTTACAAGGAAATCTATACTAAGACACATAGAAGTAAGATATATAATGTTATTTTACCATTAAAGCTGTGATAGAACTATGAAATCCAAGTTGGTTGGTAATGATTTAGGACCAGGCTAGATTTCTACAGCATTGAGGTCATGTCTAAGATGGCAATTACTTGTATAGATTAAGTCCAAAGATTTTTCATCACTTTGTTGGAAATTTGCCACTGCATGCTGGGCTCAGCAAAAACACCTCCTTGAATCACCACAAGTATGCATTAAGAACTTTATGCGGCCTTTCAGATTTTAAAGGAAGGCCTTTGCTTTATCATTTTCTCAACCCCTTCAATTGGCTTTTCCAACATAACCTTAAGTTTTTTTCACCGTCCATTTGTTAAATAAATTTAAAGTAGCAAAATGGTTGTGCTTGAAGAATCCCTTGTTTCTCTATTTCCACTGCTTCTAGAACTCCCTTTGCCTCTTTTAAGCTTATGATCTATGTACAATAAAATGTTCAACTAACTTTTTAATGCTGACATAGTAGGGTCCGATTCCAAGCATGCTGGCGAGCTTTTGCTGAGTAGAATTCCCACAGAAAACCTGATGGTGTCAACTATTGGAGTACTAAATAACTTCTAATAAATTAGTTACCAAGTACCAACCCCCTTTGTGGGAAAAAAAAGGAAAAAATTGGTTACGTGTCTTGAAATATCTTATTATTTTTTTAGAGGAAGTTTTCACTTTTATTATATTTTTATTTGGTAGTCTCTTTCTCTTCTCTCTCTATTTTATATCTTTAATGTGAAGGATATTCTCTTATCTTGAAGATTCTAAGTATCTATTTTATGAAGATAGAAGTAGAAGGCATCGTTTACTTGTTTGAAGTTCCCGTGACTTAAAATAAAGTTTTCTTTTACGTGTTATTGCAAAAGTATTTCTGAATGATATGATACTTTAGATATACGCATCTTAGTTTTAAAAGGTTCAATATCTTGCATCAAAAAGATACATCAGAAGTTTGTCACCTTTGATTTGACATGATGGTATAATCTACCATGAACATATGCTACAGAAGCATCATCAGGATGCTCTTTATAAAAAAATACTTGGAGGACTCAATGTCCACTTGCTTTAGTTCATGCAGATTTGTGTTGTCAAATGCAAACCCCATCATTGAATAAAAATCTTTATTTTATTATGTTTGCGGATGATTCAACCAAATGACCTAGGTTTATTTCATCAAAAGAAAATCTGAAGTATTTTATATGTTTTGGAAATTTAAAGATCTTGTAAGGGATGAAAGTGGCTACTTGTTTAAAACTCTTCGCATGGATAAAGGAAGAGAATTTGTATCTAATGATTTTGAAAATTTTTGTGCAGCTAATAGTATATACAGGTAATTGACAATCGGCTATTCTTCTCAACAAAATGGTATAGTAGAGCGCAAAAATAAGAGCTCAATGGAGATGGCAAGAAGCATCCTGAAAGCTCAAGGATTTACTAACAAATCTTGGGTCAAGGCAACCTATATCTTGAGATGCCCCACATCATCTTCAGAAGATATTACCTGTATGAAGTATGTGTCTTGCTTATATTTATGTTTCCTCTCAAAAAAGGCAAAAATTAGGTGATAATTTTGTTAAGTGCATATTTATGGGCTATTATGATAGAAGTAAAGCATATATATTTTATAATCCTGCCACAAACTCTTTGATTATCAGTTATGATGCTATTTTTGATGAACAAAAGCATAGAAGTGGAAAGAAGTTGTCTAAGAAAATCCTATTACTATTTGAGATGATGTACCTATGGCTGTTCAGCCAAATAATGATGACAGAAATCCTACTCTTTTTGATAGTGAAAATCCTATTTCTCGAGCTTCATCAAGCCCTGCTTCTCCTGGTGCTGTTTCAAAAACATCTCCTAGAAGGGAAGTCTTTTGCTGAAATTGATGAAAGATATTCGTTTAGTCAAATTGCTGAGTTATATTGGTTTTGAGATGCAATAAAGTTAAAAGATTGGTACAAGATGATGGATGAAGAAATTGTGGTACCGGTGAAAAGCCACACTTGGGAGCTTGTAGAGATCGATCTTCCCCCAAACAAAGAAGCTATTAATTTACAGTGAATCTGTAAGATACAATATGAGCTAGATGGATCAGTTAAAAAGCTGAAAGCAAAAATTGTGATGAAAGGGAACCTTCATCAACAAGGTATTGATTTTAATAAAACTTTTGCTCCAATTGGCAGATTTGATACTGTTGGAATTATTTTGGCTTTAGTTGCACATAATGTGTGGAATTATTTTCAAAATTGATGTAAAATTAGCTTTTTAAAATAGGTTTTTTGGATGAGAAAGTGTATATTAAGCAGCCACAGAATTATGAAATTAAAGGACAGAAGGAAAAGTTTTATAGATTAAATTAAGAAAGCGCGCATTGGCTGAGCAAGCACCAAGGCCATCGTACGATAGGATTGATGCACACTTTATTCAGAATGGATTTTAGCATAGTGAAAGTGAGCCTAGACTCTACATCAAGTTCAAATGTACAGAAATTTTGATTGTTTGTTGATATGTAGATGACTAAATTTATGCTAGGAATAGTGAAAAAAACTGATCGATGAATTAAAGTCTCATATGATTAATGAGTTTGAGTTGGCAGATTTTGCTTTGTGAATTATTTTCTTGGATCAAAAGTGCAACAATGTGACAATGGAACTTTAACTATCAGAAAAAGTACATAATTCATTTGCTCCATAGATTTAGAACGAAAAATTGTAATCTGCTACAAAATTTAATGAAAACATGCATGAAATTTTCTATGAACAATGGTAAAAAGAAGGTTAATGCCGGCAATTACAGATGTTTGACTCGTCATTCACTCTAAGTGATAAATACAAGGCCAGATGTTGATTTTTTTGGTTGTTTTGATAGTAGTGGGTAGGTTCTATAGATGATCACCAGAGCATCGTTAGGCTCTTGTTCAACAACGGTATGGGGGCTATTTATTGGTCCTTGACGAAGCATCACTCAATGGCACTATCATCTTCAGAAGCTGAATTCATGACAGTCACTGTAGCAATCTGCCAAGCCATAGGCGACGACTATCTACTGTGACAACCAATTAGCTATTGCAATTGCCGTCAACCGATCATTGAATTCATATGTCTAGGTGGGTGTGAAAATTGGAGCTCTTCTCTGCATATAGCATCTAAAAAAATATGAGCATCATGAGCAATACCCTCCCATCTAGCACAAACAAAAGTGAAACGCATATCAAAATTACAACAAGCTATAAAATTTTAAGTAGGAATCCTTTTTCGGCCAATATATGGTACTTGTTTGGATGGAGAAATTTTCACTAGTATATAGGTGTCATCAATTGCTCCAATGCGGTTCTTAAAATAAGGCTACCAACAACTATCATCACGGATTTTACTTGAAATATTTTTGAACTCTTTAGCTAATAATATTCTTGGACATTCTTAAAACAACATTTAAAATATGGATGAAATATCTACTAACTGTTTCTCCATAATGTTGAAATCTTTCTTGAACCATCATATTCCCAAATTTATGTCCTAGAATCATCAAAAACATAGACACCGACTCCTCAACAAGAATATATCTAGAAGCTCTTAAACCATATTTGACTTTCAATTCCATGCACAGATCAATAAATACATGTTTTTCCATTCGAAATTATTGTTGGCATCTATTTGGATTGCCATGTAAAATCTCTAATACAAACCTGTATCCAGTTTGATAGGAGGTCCTACAAGGCTCCTTCTCAATATATTTAATGTAATATTCAGTAACCGTACCAACAGTTGCAGTTAGTAGAACATAAAAATTATCATCATCAACTATCTCATCTTCACTGTAATAATTCTCCTTAGAACTATTGTCAATGCTACGCATACTTGTAGAAAAAATATTATGCAAAACATAAAACATCCGTAACAAATAAAACAAATGATATATAAACATATAATATAAATAACACAAACAAATAAAAAAGCACCAACACATAATATCTATAATACCCATAAAATCAATAGCAACTACAATACATTATCCAAGAGATAACACAAATACATATAGTCTATCATCATTCTACAATAGAAGTTCATAATTAAAATTACAAAACATATTGGCATAATAGTACATTTACAACTACTGTTGGTTTGACATTTGCTTGAGCCATTCAATCTGAAGATAAGTATTTTGGAGAGCCACAAACATCTCTCGATGTTTTCTTTTAAGGAGCACCTCAGCAACAATCAAAAGCAATTCAGGTTGTGTTGCCATCTCAAGTATCACACGCACTACGCCCATCATCTCATCGATACTACATCCAAGTTTATCAATTATCTTGGATGACACTGTACTCCTCTTCTCCACTGCATCAATAAGATGGCTCGATTGCAAATATATAAGCTTCTAGGGGAGGCGGTTGGAACATCTTTTTAAATGATAGTGTTCTGCATAAGCATTTTGTTGTTTAGAAAATAAAAAAAAAGCATGGAAAAGAAAATATGGTTTTTTGAAACACTAATAGAAAAAAGATAACTGGTGGAGCCACGATGAAGGTAAAGTGAAGGCATGTAAGTATGACCCTCTAGTTCTCCTAATCAAACATATCTTTAAATATATAGAGGACTTATATGCATCGCGGATGCAATTAATGAATTTTGACCATTCAAGCGCAGTTACAAGGGAATGCAAAAATCTCTTAAAAAAATTTAAAATAAATAGAATTGCTTGATGAGATTTGCTAGTTTGTATTCAGTCAACAATCAATAGCAAGTGAAGTAATCAGTACAATGTGTTAGCAACATTGTTTAATTCATAAAAAAACATGTTACTTGTTAATAGCTATATGACTGCCGTCAATAACTAAGCTCCAATTTTTTCTTAATCAAGTATGATAATAAATAAAATCTAGCAATGCAATCCACGTATAAATGGAAATAAAGAATATCTTGATTCGACATGTATATTGATTGTTTCCTAATAACTAAATACCTTTTTCGGTAAATACTATAGAGCCAACAAAGTAGGGCATGGCCATATCCTCTCTCTATTATGGAGAGAGCTCTCTCTCTCTCTCTGAAATAGAGAGATCCTCTCTCTATAACACGATTGATCTCGTGGTCCACGCTTAAAGGAGGACCACAATGTCGTGGTCCATTCTCAAAAGAGGACTGCGATGTCGTAGTCCACGCTTGAGCCTGGACCACAATGCCACGGTCCATATCCTCTTGATGCGTGGACTGCGATGTTGCGGTCTAAGCTCAAAGAAGGATCGCGATGCCACGATCCATATCCTCTTGATGCGTGGACCACAATGCCACGGTCCATATTCTTCTAATGCATTGCGGTCCATGTTCAGAGGAGAACCTCAGCGTAGACCGCGATGTCGATGAAAAAGAATCAATGGAAGATGGATTGTTTCCGAAGGAATAGAGAAAAAATTACAATTTTTTTCCCCTAATACAGGATTTAAAAGTATGCATACAAAAATAGAAAAAAGAATACCTTTTCTGCACGGGAGGAAATCTGTTCTGCGGCTAAGATTTCTTATTGGGACTCCAGCAGATTTTCAGGATTATAAAGGGACATTTTGTGTAATTGTTATATTTTATCACGGGTATTTTAGTCAAAAAAATAGTTTCTTGACAGGGTCTAGAAGTGCTTTTCCGAAAAGCTCTAAAATGGAGCTTATTTCAAAAAGCCGTTTTTAGCTTTATGAAAAAGCTAAAACAACTTTTCGAAATTTTTACCAAACACCTATATTTCATCTAAAAGTACTTTTGGAGGGTCAGAAAGTACAAAAGTTTCCCCAAACGGGGCCTAAATCCTAATCTGATCGAAGTATTATTTCTTATGTGGATGAGCCAATGTGCTTTATGAAACGTCTATAATACAAAATTATGACTAGAAAATCCTAAAGGGTGATATATACAGACACATGCAAACACACATGGGAGAACATCTTTGTTGGCTGAACCCAATAGCCGAAAGCTCCGCCAAATAGGGCCTTGTTCTTTACAAACATCTCAAGACAAGACACCATCACTGCACATCCTTTGACCGCTATGCGACCAATAATTTAGGTATGGCAGCATAAATTAGACATTGAAGGCTCCATACCTTACAGTGAAAACGAAAAAAAAATATTAAGGATAAGTTGGATGTAGGCATGGGACTTACCAAAGAATTATCTGGATTTGCACATGTAACTGTCTTCTTTAATCCATTTAATCTCTCTGCTATTAAAATCCAAAGTCCTAGGTGTGAGACCATCCTCAACCCTAGCATACTCAAGCCTCCTCAGGCTACCTACCTTTCGGTTCCCCTTTTAACGATAAATGTACCTGACTCCCTGTGATTTCTTTTAAAAAAAAAATGACAAGAAAGGAAAAAGCAAACAAGATTAAACATGGAGTATATTAGCAATTCTACTCCAAATAATTTTCATCAATGAGATCACGGTGATCCATGCAATGCTCTGTTCTTATGATCACACGTGCCAAGTGCTGTTGTCAATTCATGTTTGCCATCCATGGTGGGCTTGCATGTGGGAGCAATCTCGTATATGGAAGCCGTAGCCAATTTATTCGGGCTACATAGTACATATCCAGCAACAACGTTTCCTCTTCTACATTGAATTAACGAACCAAATATTGTTAAAAATATATTATCTAAAAGTTGCTATACCCTTATTTTATAATAGTATTCTAAAAGAACAATATACTAGAATAAAATAAGAAGATTGAAAAGAGCTTGTCAGTATCGAGGTATGTGATATACATATTTTTAAAAATGTGATTTGCCCCCTACGTGCAGGTTTGTAGTGATCTCGTCTTCAAGGTACAATAACTCGGCTTAGCTCGATCCTCCTCTAACAAGCTGATCACTATGGAGGCTTGATCCGACCGATTCTTTCAAATGCTCAAAAAATAAAAATGATAAAAAGCAAAAAGTTGAAGGGTGGAAAAACTCTGTCTATGGAAAAAAAACTTTCAGAAGATAGAACAACAGTGAGAAAAAGAGATTGGCTCATTTTTGAATTAATCTTGGAGGAGCCTATTTATAGGCTTTATTTGGAATACCAAAGAGACACGATGGTTTTGAAAATACGTAATATTTCAAAAACACCGTATCTTTTTGAAAATTAACGTTCGAAAAGAGTCACAACTTTTATAAAAGAAGATCATCATAAAAAGATATGATGATTTTTTTATAAAAAGATATTTTGCCTCTTCCAGAGTGATAGGGACGGGTAACATTGCAACGAGATGAAACCTCTAAACTTTAGTTGTTTTAAATGCTTTAAAATATATTTTTGTGAGATTCCAAAAGATATGTTATTTCTGAAACATTACGTATCTACAAAACCGTCGTGTCTCTTTGATATTCTGGATAGAATCTATAAATAGACTTCTCCAAAATTAATTTAAAAATAATACAATCTCTCTCTTCCTCACTGGTACTTCTCCATCTCTCGAGAGTTCTTTTTACAAATAAAGAGTTTTTCCACTTTTGCTTTCTATCTTTCTTATTTTCTAGGCATCTAAAAGAGAGAGATTTTGTACTTTTTCAACTTAAGAAGTCAGTTAGATCAAACCTCTACGACGACCGTGCTTATTAGAGAAGGATCGAAATTATTGTAGCTAAAAAATTAGATTGCCGCAAATCTGCATATAGCAAGCGAATGACGCTTTTAGGGCAATGTATATCACATGCCTTAATCCAAACAAGCACTTTTCAACCTTCTGATTTTCTTCTAATAAATTATTTCTTTATAATACTATTATAAAATAACAATATAATAATTTTTAGATAATAAATTTTCAATAAATATGTGGTCTCGGAGGCATCTCTTGTTGTAGCACGCATCATTTTCATGAGTTCATGTGTTGATAAAATCCACCATGGTCGCTAGAGAAGGTGAGTCAAATGCGGTCGTTCGGGTAGGAAGAAGAAAATTCAGGAAATAGAAGAGGAAAGACCAAGTGGATTAAGGTTGACAAAAAGACGAGGAAACAGAAGTTAACAATCACCATGTCCAATAATTTTTAACTTTAGAAGAGATCTCTCCACAAAATATTTTTATGGATTAAAAAAAATTCAGACAAACAGAATGGAGTTAGCCTGCCGGGCATGTAAGGATCCACGCAGAGAGGAAATGGAAAAATCACACATCTGCTGCAGCTTTTTTTGTGAGATTCGTGTTATGCAAGCACTGCTCGGACAATGTTTATCATCATTTGCCAAAACCGAGGAGCATTAAATCCATGCTAGAGATTTTAAAAAACCAGCTGCCCAACCTGAGATGTCAGAACACGAGAAGCTACTGAATTAACTGATAGGTGACTTGATTTCAACTTGACTTAATTCTGCTATTTGGCAAAACAAGGTGCCTGATGGTAGCCTGGTGAAAACCAGGACCATTTTATGAGAAATTCGCCGACATTATAATTTACAGAAGCTTACCAGCCTCACTGTATTTATTCTGGTAAATGAAAGCTTGGACATTAAGCATTGTTAATTCCTTATAACACAAAGGAAAACATAGAATAGAATCTAAAACTTCAATATTGCTGCACCACTTGATGGCTTTGACGCAAACACGTACATGCCAAGATCATTCTTGTTAATGGTACCCCTCTCAATCCTTGTCTGGTAGAACTTTTCCTGCAATAAATAAACCTTACATTTAGGAGAGAGTAATGATAGATATATTTGCAATTATAGATAGAGAGTAATCTAGACAGGATATATTTGCAATTATTGCAACAAGTTGAACTTGTACAAAAGAAGATGAAAACTACCACATGCAACATTGTACCATAAAACAGAGTCTGCAAATCATCTTTCTCATAACATGCAAATCATCTTCCCCAGAAAACTTTTCAATGGGAAGTTACAGAACCCTACCCAGTGTTGAACTACTGCTTGAAAAATTAATCTTCTAATCAACAAGAATTAACAAAAGAATGTTAGTGACAAATGATCTACAGCAGGTTAAGGATGATGCTATTTGGTCTGACCCATTTACAAAGAATGGGTGCTGGTTTACAGGAAATAGCAGTTGATTATTTCCTGAACAGAGTCATCTAATTAGGGAAGAGATTTTCGATAGTATGAAGTACGGGAACGTCATAGCAATTAAGAATTTGTCTGATACAATTTAGTTTACCACGCAATCACTTATAGAGACAAACATGTAGAAGCAAACCCCTATCATTAAAAAAACATGAAAACACTAGCTCCCGCGCATCTCCTATTAATAACAAGTGGTTGCAGAGTTCTAGACAGCGATATGACGTAATATCTATACAGCAATTACCATAGTTCAGTTATAAGTATATTGGAGTCTTCTCATAATTTTTTTTTTAAACATATTTCCTATTCGCATTCAAGGAACTCAACTGTTATTGGCTGTCTGTCGTTAAAAATCACGGTCAGTTAATCAATGTTAGGGAACCAACCTTCAAATCGAGAATGAACTGAGGGACAGTACTTTCTTTAACTAAAGCAACTGCACAACCACCCCATCCAGCACCAGTAAGTCTTGCTCCAAGTGCTCCATTATCTCGACAAATCTTTACAAGTTCCTCCAACTCTGGGCAGCTGATTGAAGAAAACTGATTAACGTGCTGGCAGAATATAATTATTTATGTGACCTAATCAAGGTTGAATAACAGTCTGTAATAGTTGGAAAGCATATCAAAAGGTGACATCCTCAACATACAGGTGTCATAGCATTAGAGGAGGGGTGTACACAGAATGGCCATACCTGCACTCATAAAGTACACTGCAACTATAGTGGCTCACATTCATCAGGTCACCAAGTTTTTTAAGCATGTCCTCATCACTGCAAATTGGATAAATTCCAGGTGCATTATTGAATCTCAATATTAAAAGAAATCTCAAAAAAATTCAAAAGAATTGAGATTTTGATTAATGTAGCATATGGGAAAAGACATCCTGTCACACCAAATACAAGGCATAACTCGATAAGTAACTACTGTACTGCACATATTTCCTATGGTCATGGTTCTGATCGAAATAATAGGACATAAAGTGCAATGTGTATCCTTTGTTGATGCAGTTCAAAACATGAATTGATGATGATAACATATTAGAATACTAAATTTGAAAAATTTATTGAACTGAAAATATGTAGAGGATAGCTTAGTGGAAGTATTGACAAATATATGAATTAGAGCTGATCATGGGCCGGGCTTGGGCACAGACAAGGTCAAATTTTAAATAGACCCGGCCCAAAGCCCGATTAAAAATAAATAAAGTTTAGGCCCAAGGCCAGGCCCGAGATCAGCTCTAATATGGATGCAACTTCAGCGATTGATTTGTGATGAGGCCTGCATCAAATTTGATGGCCAATAGCAATCATTACAACCAACCTGAATTTTTATTATACACAACAATGGAGAGATCAACTGAGGCATATTTGATGGAACAAAATAGGGGCAAACAAAGTGGAGGGTGCTTCTTTGGTGTTTTGTTCTCATTCCAAAAATCATTACAGTGAGCTATTGAATGATTGTGCAAATATGGTGTACAAAGACTTTTGTTGTTTACGTCAAATTATGCCATATTATTCATGTATATCATGCAAAATCTGGCTAACAACATGTCAGCTTTCATTGGAGAACCATAAAAATTTTGTAGCAATCAGCAAAAACCATAAAGCATTCAATCCTATATACATAAATAAATAGCAGAAAACAGTGTAGCTATATGATCAGAAAATCACCCAAACTATTGCTACGACATAAGCATAGATGAGGATTTAGATTCACTTATATTGTTGATATCATCATGTAAATTCTGAGACTAAGATATACACAAATTGATTTATTATAATTCAAATATCTATAAAAGCAGTAGACAGCATGGAGTCGTATACACTGTTCAAGAATTTGCTCGATAACCACAAGAAGACTTTGGTTCAAGAGAATTAGCCAAGAACATTAGGAAAAGGATACACGAAGATATCAGATTGAGAGTAGAAAAGTGCACCTGAGTTTTGATAAGACAGTATCCCTAAATGCATGGACACGCTTGGCCTCGGAGTAAACATGGGAGGCACGCTGAAGCAATATACATGTAAGTGGATCAGATACTCAAAAGAGTGAAAGAAATTTTGCCTGACCAGACACTAGTGCCAAAGAGGAAGAATCAATTTGAGAATTGCAAGTCTGCCATTTCATAGTGACTGCGAAAGTGAGATATTTGAACTCAAGTCCACAAAATTCAACTCCAATAAACTAAACGTTGCTTTTTGAATTATCTTCTTATCTCCATATATTATGCAAGGTACAACAAATAACGACCGAGTGTTGAATTTACAACACTCAGTAGTTAATTATATACAGTAGTCCAAGCATAACAAAGAACAAATTTGTACAAGCATTTATAAATGTATGGAAAAAAGAATATAACAATTTTCTACTTGGAAGGACTAAGTTGTATGGAACAAATTTATATGAGCATAACAGATTTGAAAGCTTTGAACTCAACCTGGCATATGAAGGGGAAGGGAGTACTGCAGCAGCAGATCCTTTGGCCTCTCTCTTTGGTGCAAATGTCAAGTTCATTGAGAAGTTTCAGGATAGATGAGTTATAATTCGACATAAAAAACATAGTCCATGAGATCAAAACCATGGGATTAATCTTTTTGAGATACAGGGGAAGACAGGGAAGGTAAATATGGACTTGCTTTCTTCACAGTCCAAGGGCTTACTGCTGCATTTTTCCTTCCCCACTAATAGCCATCCAAATAATATTTTTAATGTGTATTTTATAAATCTTGTTTTAACATGATATAGCCAAACAACTAAATATTTAAAGCCAGGACTTGAAAACCAATATTAAAAAATGTTTTTACAAAATCTACCTATAAAATCTGTCTTGTAGAATACCAAACTTGGCAGCCAAACAGCCCTTAGAGGACCTCTTTGGATTAGGCCGATTAGTAGTGGATGCTCCAGAACACATGTAACCAAGGTCCGCCGTACCGGTACCGGTGGCTGGCCGGACCGGTACGGTACCGGTTCGGTCCGGTACGTACCGGTACGCGGTGGTTTCAAAAACCACAGCGCGAGGCGCTATGGTTCTAAAAAAAAACCGTACCGGTGCGAACCGTACCGGCCGGTACGGGCCCGAACCGGCCGGTTCGGCTAAAAAACCGAAAAATACCGATTTTTTAGTGGTTCCGGTACCGGTCTAGGACCGGACCGGTACGTACCGGCCCGTACCGGGTGGTTCCGGTACCGGTCTAGGACCGGACCGGTACATACCGGCTGTACCGGCCGGTACGGGCCGGTACGGCATTCCATGCATGTAACTGGCCGGTACGGGCCGGTACGGCATTCCATGCATGTAACTATTCCTTCAACATGGACTCTACTCCTATTCAAATAGGAAAAGACATTTTCATATGCAAATAATTTATATTATTCTTTGTTATTCGATGTCTTTTACAGAAATTGTTATTCAATGTCATAACAACTAAAAAGCTCTTACAGTATCTCCAATTTTTTAAAAATTAATAATGGTCTCCTCTCAATAACAATAATAGTAATAGTCTATTACCTTTTTCTCGACAAAACAATGGTCCATTACAATTGATGCCTGGTTTTGAGCATTGACAATGGTCCATTACAATTACAATGCCTGGTTTCGATAAATTGACAGGTTTCTTCTATAAATTGCCTACTTTCTACTACATTCCTTAGTTTGTAAGATTTTCTTCCCCTTTTCAGTAAGAAAAGCTTTACTTCGAAATTCTCCTTTCATCTAACAAAATTATTTTAATTTCAATTATTTTAATATAACATATGGTGCATACCATGTATTGCATGCATCTGCTTTAAGTAGTGCTAGCTTAGTTCAAAATATCCTCATATTATATTTTGCAAAACCTGAGCTCCATATTTTTTATACTATTGTAAGTTAAAGACCACTTGCTTTCTTGAGAGAGTTTTAAGTTTTAGTTATTATATTAAAGTTACATTTTTGATTAATAATGAGACATTATTATTATTTTTTTTTTGCATTGCATAAACCATGTATCTCACAAGTTTTAAGCATGTTATGATCTATGTTTTAGCGTATCTCTATCTCTTCTTTATATCCACCAAATGCACATTTACATGTGTGAACTTACCAGTGTGTGTGCATGTGTATATAGGTAAACTAGGATCTAGTCGAGTAGATCTCTACTTAGATCCAATCAGGTCATGATTGGAGGATGGGGGTCCAACATCAATGATTCAAGCTATTGGATGTGATCTACTATCTTTAGACTGCTTACACAAAATATTGTGTAAGTTGGAGACCCCTACCCTATGCATCAAGTGGTAAAAACATATATTATTGATGCATAGGCTAACGATCTCCAAATTATATAATTTTTGGTGTAAGTAGTTTAAAGATAGTAGATCACATTCCATGGCTTGGATAATCGATGTTGGACCCACATCCTCCCATAATAACTTGACCGGATTGGAATGGATATCTACTCGGATCCTAGTCTACCTCATATACATACGTACATATATATATGTCTATCTATATATATATATAATTGGACTACACACTTTACATTAACTCCTTGTAATAGGAGCTAACAATTTCAAAATCAATTATAAGCCATCCAAATTGAATATCCAAATTACTGAACATGATCTACACTATTAAAAATACTTAGAAAACAAAATCCACAAATGATGGTTATCTACATCAAGTCAGTAAACTAATGGTATCAATTGCACTACTATGGTAAAATACATGATAGGACACATAAATTGAAAATTCATTTTATTGATTGATCATAGCAAAACATGGTATCAATTGATCTACACATCTTAAAACATGGACAAATATTAATTTAACTAGGTTTCAATGATTAGATCATAGCAAAACATAATATCATGCTATTACCACCGTCCATTTTGACACCTAATTGCTGATTAAGTTACAGCCTAGAAAACATGAATTTTGGTCTCTAGACATTTTTTATAGTGTGTATCATGCTTAACAGTTTGAATCTTGAATTTAAATTATCTACCACTGATTTTGAATCTTTAACTCCTGTTTCAAGAAGAAAGAGTTAAAATAAAGTATGCAATCCAAGTCATATATTTATGTTTGTGTACGCAGCATCTCACTTCAACAAACTTAAGATTTATATTAAAATTTATGTGAAAATGAGTGAGACCTAACAAGCGAGGAACATGCACATTATAGAACATATGTAGACAACACAAAATAAAATTCAAAATTACCTGAAACAACTTAAAATGCTTGGCAGCTCTTAAAACATCTAATGAAGTTGGAGAATTTGCAAAAATAGCAGTAAGACTCTCTCCTGTGACTTTTTCAACATCTTCAGTAGTGTAAGGCTCCTCTTTTAGGAGTTCCTATGGACCACGATAAGAATATAAATTAAACTATACAAAACAAAATAAGAACATAAAAGCTAATCATATTACAAAAAAGTAATCTTGGAAACCTTTAAAATTGCTAGGGGGATACTGCATAATTCACAAAATTTCAGAAAGACAAGAGAACTACTGAGCATAATGTCATCTAGATAGATTTTTTCTGTATTGCTTAAATGGAAAATATTTTGCATTAAAGGAGCAGCACCAATTAGACTTACTTGGACATGGAGAATAAAGATGGTCTAAGTAAACAAGATAAATGTAGTTCAAATGAGATGGGTGTGTCATAAAACTAGGAAGCATTTAGTGAGGAATGAGTGTATTAGAGACATAGATATTGCATATTGCAAGGAAAAAATAATGGTTTATTTTTATTTATGGTAGGCCCGTGCATGGTTAAGTGGGATGACATGGTTTCAAATCTTAGTGAGATGTTCGAGGGGATGCCAGGGTAGGGTACCATACTGTATCGAACCGGACAGTATGAGGCATATCGTACCATACCGGTTTGGTACCAATACACAACAAAGGGGTATACCAACACTCGGTATGCTGAACCGGCTCCACTACCGGAACGGACACAGTGACAGGATGGCACCGATATGAGGCCCAGTACCGAGACGACATACCTTGCAAGGTACCATCCCAAGTATCGATATGGGATCATCCCACCATCATGCCAACATCCTGAGTAGCACGTCCTACAAAATTCCTCATCTTAAGTGTCAAGATATGCGAGCTGGCGGTGCATCCTATTCCATGGAAGAACCGAGATGGCCCTATCTCACAGGATTTAAAACTTTGAATGCCAGTCCATGCCAATCAGCATACACCGTGTCAAGCCAAAATCTCCACTTAAAATTGGGTCAACACCACACATCAAGCCCTTTTCATGACTCTTTAATTCTTAAAGGGCTTTTAAGTCTTTTTATTATTTCCTATTTTGGCATGTGGTATGCTAGCAGCACCACGATCCCAGGGAACATGCCCATTGAAGATTTAAGATGATTCTAGCATGGAGAAATGCTTGAATATATGCTGAAGGATCTAGGATGAGGTGGGGAAGATTAATGGTTGGACAAATGGAAGTTGTGAGCAAGAAAAAGAAGACTTGCAATGGCCCAAAAGTAGACCTTGATATGAAGAATTGGTGAACGAGGATTCAATGTCAAATAACTGGGGCAAGGTTGAGATTTATGGTTAATTGGTCATTGTTTTTTTAATAACTTAAAACATTTATGCTTTGTTCGTGTTTGTTTTGCATACTAGGTTCCACTTCATGCACATACACATGTCAAAGCACAAATTACATCATGTAGAGTAACAATTTTCCTCTATTAGCCATGTCAACTCTTGGCTAAGGTTGCATGAGAACCTTAATGAATTCACAAAGCCATGACAGGTTTTATTTTAAGCCATCAAAATTAAGCATTTGTTTAATTTCGGAACCAGCCATGCAGTGATGAGGACCTGGCCATCTTTCAGTTCCTTCAGCATGAGAATCTTACTTAGAGAAATTCAAGAAGTTTCTATCGATTTAACTGTAACGATCTGCAATCCTGTGTAGCAATTTAAATTCATTTTAGTAAGTGACTCGTCCTTTGTACATAATTGGCACACATGCACAAATCCTATAAGCTAGAAGAGTAGCCTCTTCTTTATTACTTACTGGAAAATAGTTTCATGAACCCCAAATTCATGGGCTAGGCATGATAAAGACTATAGAAAAGTGCAAGAATAAAAGAATAATGGCAACAACACCTTAACAGCCACTCCAGGATCAGAAGATCCATGGCTGCCAGCAAATTTGACGCACATCCCTTCAACATCAGATAGAGTCTTCACATTGGAAATTGCCTCAGTTGGTTTCATTCCTAGCTTTATGGCAAGAACGATCTGCAAGTTAAGGAAAATTACTCTTACTGAAGAGGTAAACAAATAGTGTCAGAATAATGACATCAACACTCAAAAATGAGATGGAAAAAATTGCATCCAAGTGAAAAATTCCACGAGAATGGTGACACGGTGCATCTTATAACAAAGCTTTAGTTGCAGCCCCAAAAGAAGAAGTTTGAGTTGATATACTAAATCAGAAATAGGTTGTACGTTAAGGACAATAATTACTTTTCATCTATTTAAAAAGTTAAAAAAAAATAAAATTTGGAGACAATGGACCTTTTTGGTGCAAGCATTTTTTCCATTAGCTATATAGCATTTTTGAACTCTGCAAATGGGGTAACTGTAGTTATGTCATAACTGAATTATATGGGGTTTCAAGTTTCTTTATTCCTTTCCTTTTCAGTGGTGCTGTGGTGAGGAGGCTAAATCTTCCTTCAATATGCAGACTTTGTATTATAAATAAAGAAAAAAAAGCAGCAAACCAATGCCAGAATATTCCATTTTTTCCAAGCAAATGCAGCTCCCACCCTTTGCTTCTTCCAAGCGGACAGACTGGTCCATGCCATTCACAAGCAGTTACTATCGCTAACCAATTTTCTTCAAAATATGATAATTTCATTGAAATTTCTGGATTGCAATGTATTTTGTTCTCCATAACCCACCCTACTATTGCTTATCTTCCACCTGCATTTTATGCCCACTAAAGTTGGCAAGAACAAGGGACAAGAAGATTTTAATCGGTCAAAAGGTGGCGAATGAAAATTCAGTTCAATTATCATGAACTGATAGATGAGTAACAGAAGCAAAAGAAAGACATGGGAGAAGGATCAAGGTATGAAGAAAATAATATTATTTTTCTAAGAAATGGGTAACAATGGGTCAGTAGGCGGCAAAATCATTTCATCCAAATTAACAAACAAAAAAAGAAAAGAAAAGTATGAAAGGATTATGTTTCCTTTAAAAAAAGATTTTATGTAGTGGTTCTCAAAAATGTGACCTGTCAAAATCCCAAAAAAGAAATAAAAAATAAAATCATAGAGCATGTAAGCTCCTATAGCTGAAAGGTGATACAGCCAAGTCAGTGTGACAACGTCCTACAGACCACCAGTAGGCAACTGGGGTGATGAAAATGCTTGCCAAACTAGAGCAACGATATGCTTTTCTGGGCCATAGAAAGGTTCGAGTAGCAGTAAAGATGGATGAAGCCATAAGTGGGAAAGAATGATGGAAAACTTTCGTGAAACCGACCACAAATTGTCAGGGTAAGTTTGTGGATTATGGTTTTTATTGTATCCTATATGATGCCAACATTTCTTGTGCAATAAACAATTACTAAGTCAATGTCCGGCTTAACAAGTACAATATCACAGTTTTAATTAGTATAACCATTATAGCTAGATCAATTATATGGAAATCTTGTTTGGCAGAAGCTGTACCATTTCCTATGTGTTCAGTTCCCAAGAATCTTCTCCAACATACAATGAAACAATAATGGTGTAACATGCCATGATATATAATGTTGGGAAAGACATTCAATTTAACTGAAGATTTCTTTCTCTGCAAGAAGAGGGGACATGAACTTACAGCAGCCAAGCGGCATTCTACAACACGATTATTATAGTTTGTTGCGGCTGTCACTGCCTTCTGTGATTCTGCCAGTGAATGTGCGATTATAAAAGTACCACTGGCAGGTAGTTGCACATCACTTGCATGGATAGGATTGAAATCTATTAGCTCAGCAAATCCAGTTTTGGCCATGACAGAGATTGCCTGTCAAATAAGATGATACAAAGTCTGATGAAGGTATTTCATTATTGACAAAAAAAACACAATTCAAAATCAAACAGATGCAGAAGTCATGCAGTGAACAAACAAGTTAACAAAAAAAAGCAAATAGACTGGAACAGGAAACATGCACCCTTTTCTGTATTTTGCATGCAAGTAACGCAAGATACTGTTTTCTGAAACTACTAATTAATAGAAGAACAAGAAAAAGCACAAACACTACAAGAATCCCATTTTGCCTAAGCTGGATTAATTATCTTCATATGGACTTAAGCACAAAATTATTAACAAAGGATGGTTAGTCCAAGTTACTATGCAGCTCAAATACAGGATGTAGTCAAAAACCAAAAGCTGTGCAGATATCTCCCTCTATGAATACATGAACGTTTTAATTCAGAATTTATATTGTGGTTCTGTGATATGGTGATTTGCAGACATTGTGGTAAAAGATTGGTTGACCGAAACAAATTGAGCATATACATCTTAATCGAATATGTAGGCATCAGAACATATCAACAAAAACAGAGAGCATGACATAGGACAGAGATTCCAGTTTTACTTTGCAGCTTAAACATCCATGTAAAAATAAAAAAAAATGACCACATTATCCAATTGAAGTGTCTAAGTCATGAATACACAAGTTACTTTCTTCAAAAAGGAATATGACATGACTTTAGAGAAAAATCATGTGCAAAATTCGATGTGAACATAGCTATTTCACCTGGTCCATGCCCCCGGATTGTGTTCCAATGTGCCGTTCACATTCACATGTAAGTTGAGCAATTTCTTTCTGCAAAATAGTAAATCAGATTAATGCTAACACAATATAGACTTCCATCAAAAGGGGAAAAAAACTATGACCATGTTCATCACCAAGGCCCCTCCTTCTATCGTTGACTAAAATAACAACTTATAGAAAATGGAACAAGCTTATATCGTCATGTTAAATTTCTACGTACAGGTGTAACAAGTGAAGACGATGATTAAATTTAAGGACCTTCGGCGTAGATGCCAAACCAGGACAAATGCTCAAACAATTTAGGCCCACATGGAACTATTATCATTCAGTTTTTGTTTATCAACTATTATGTTGCAAATACTAGCCTATGTTCTTTATCCAATTCTCACAAGATAACTTCCACAGATTATACATGTTGGTGACAGCATGTCAATATGATTGTTGTTTAAGTAGTCAATATTGCTGCAGTTGATTCTACCAGCTTTTGCTAACAATGTGTTGATTTCTGCCTCACGATTGGTGCATAGTGTCCTAAGTTCTAGTGTAGAATGTTTAGAACATTGATGCATAAAAAATAGCATAAGAAAAATAAAGGAATCGAGTAGTTAAGCCTGACATACAAGTCATTTAGCAGAAAGTCAGCCATGCGCCATCTTGCTAGAACAGATTAATGAGTCATCAGTTGATGTGGCTCTAGCTGCAAGTTTGTGACAATATCAATTGTGGGTTTGTAATTAAATAGTTTGGCAACCCAGAATTTGACCACAATTGTGAATAAAGTGTTTTGATGATAGGGATTTGTGGACTTCACAATTGCGGGTTGCTGGATTACTAAATTGCAAACCAAAATTGTTACTTCGGTTCGGTATTTAGGGTTAATGTTGCACTAAATAATCGTGATATTTAACAAATTAGCAGTAACTAAAAAGATGGTCCTACTAATCCGTAGTTGTTTAGTCCTAGTGCTACGTCACAAGTATGGGTAGAGGTGGCTGTGAAAGTACTAGCTGGTGGTACACGTTGGGAAATAGAGGAATGATGATCAATAGAAGTGGAGGAGGCAGGATTTGATGGTTAGCCAAGTCAGTAATTGGTGACAGTTGTTGTGGGTGGTGCAATCCTGATCATGATTGTATGGTATAGCTAGCTGCAAGAATTATGTGTTGTTTATCGAAATGAAACTCAATAGACCACTATCAAAAGAAGAATCTAAGTTACCATAAGGCAGGCCTTGTTCTAAAAATCTGGCCCCAGGCTAGCAGTCATCCCCAGATTTGCACAATCTGACCCATTAGGACATGAGACAAATTTACCCAAATTTTGATTTTCAAAAAAAAGAATTCAAAGATATATCAAAACATTGATTCAATTTTGGAAAGAGAGATCTTCAAGATGTTTTCTTTGAGTAGACACAACCAACTATATGAATTAGATAAGGTTTTTGAACAATATAAACTGCAATTTGAGACATTAGCACAACCAATCATAACACTTTTTTTAGAATTAGATGCTGCAAAGGTGATACCTTTGGGAAATTCTTGTCAAAAACAGCCATTATAGCAATTGTGGCAGAGCAAACAAATGCTGCAGAGCTTGACAACCCAGAGCCTAAATGACAGTAAAAAACATAGAATTAACTGTTAAACATATAAATAGCCATTTAGCATTAATAACAAATTAGCAAATCTATAAAAAAAAATTGAAGAGTAGCACCTGTGGGAACAATCCCATCAACAACTACATCAAGGCCAACAGGTACACCAACATCTATTCCTTTTGATTTAGTAAACTCGTAAAATCCTTTGTACCTGCAGATAGAGATCTTGTCAAATTAGACCTGCCTTACAGGCATCATTTTCTACAGTCTACAGGCAACTTAAATTTCTCAGAAAATGAATACGTGTGCGAATTTTAGAATAATATACCTACTGCTCTTCATAAGTGCAGGTATGTGGAAGCCATGATGGTGACAAACCAAATCTACATAAGTGCAGATTACGAGCCATTGATTTAGATGTGCAATGCATTTTCTGTTTGATGACGACTTTACAAATTTCATAATAATTATATTCTGGCAGAAGTCCTGCAAAATGGAAAGCTCCTCTAGATCCATATTCGCTCCATCCATCCGTTCAGTTTTCTTTAATATCATCTTTATGACCCTTTAATTGGAGGTTCCAGACTCCCTAGACCATAACTGGCTTAAGCCTCCTCCATTTGTTTCCTCCCTTCTACACATGTTTAAATACACTGGGTGTAGCTACACTTTTGTGCTGTATGAATGTACTTATATAAATTTATAATTGAAACAGTTTGATCAACTCATCCCACTTAACATCATATCCTTAATCATATGCTTATCTTTTCCATCTTACTTCAGTTCAATTATGGACAGATGTCAACCTGATGGATGCATACATAACCAAAGAGTCCAAAGTCAAGTACACATCCACCCTTTTCCAAAGTCTAGAACGTTAGAATCCTTCCAATTCTAATAGTAGTCTTGGGTAATATATGTTTTGTGCTTCTTCCATACAGATGGGCATGGTGGATCATGCTTACACTATGATATGTTATGTTTGTCATTCATGGGCAATGTCTAAAGAATGGTGGGTAATGATGTTATGCTCTTGATTCTAGACAAATATGAGATTCAAATAAAGGCATTTTCTTTTAGCAGCTCTCTTCTCTACCTCGGCTTCTGCCTTTCTATCATCTCTCAACTTCCTCAACCTCCAACCCTCTCTTCTGACGAATTCCTCTCACCTTGCCTAATGTCTTATTTTCCTTGGCCTCCCATTTCTTGCATGTAAAATGAGGAAGTGATTGTTGAGGCATCGGGGCAGGCTCATTATAGAGCTTTGGTCATGTCACTTATGTCTCAAATGAGGAATCGCTAGATACTGCCCCCAACATTATCACATTCCCTCCCTCTGCTATTTAATATGTATTTTTTTCTTTTGACGTTCATCATCATTTGCTTACTTTCCAACTTTACAAGGCTATCCTTCAATTCATTACTCACCAAACATATTCAGAATTGCTAAACATTTCTCTCTCAACTGATAAGATTCATATCTTACAAGAGATGATGACACAAAAATCAACTCACTCTCATGATGTGATTTAGATGGGCTAAGCTTGTAGCAAATACCTTTTCTCAGTGTTGGTTAAAGCTTTAATCTGGCAGAAAAGAAAGAACCATCATTCCATTATTGTTGTTGCTTGTGTGGTTCATCAAAAGATTGATTTCAAGCTGAGAGATGTTTGATAGATGTTCTAAGCTTTTATCAATGGCATAACTCTGTCCATTCTATCACCACAACTGGAATGGCCATAAGAATAGGTGTCCCTTCTTCAATTTGACAGAAGCATTTTTAAATGGTAATTGCCTTTTTTCCCTTGCTTTGAACGTGTTCTTGTATCTACAATATATTGGAAGGTGCTCCTTATAGTACACTATAATATAAACTCCAAGTTTGACAGCCTAATTCTCATCCCATTCAACAAGGGGTAAAAGTGGATTGGATAATATCCATCCGGATCCGTTTTCGTATCCGAATCTATGAGGATATGGATAGAAATTTGAGCATCCGACTAATATTTGTATCCGTATCCATATCCATCAAAGAAAAATAGATATGGATATGGACAGACAAAAATCCGATCCATATCCGAATATCTGATTCTATTTGTAATCCTATTTAATTTTAAATAGCACTCATGAAGTTCTTCAAAAAATAAATGATCATATTAACATGCTATTAACTTGATTTATCATCTACTTAGTAATATCTTTAATTATGTAGTCATAAAGTTTAATTATCTGATATGTATCTGTATTTATATCCATACTTTCGGTATCCGATTTGTATCCGTATCTGTTAAAAATAAATATGCATATATAAATTTTTGCAACCGACTAACATCCATATCCATATTTGTATTCGTCAAACAAAACAAAAATGGATATGGATATGCCAGTATCCTATCCGTATCCGATCCAATTTCAGCCCTGAATTCAACCCTCAATCATTGACCAAAGGCAATCCAATAAACTTTATCTGCTTTTGCACTATAAAAAAAGGACCCTCCTTTGGCTACAATTGAACTTCTAAAATTCTAGACTATATTTTGGTGGGAGAGAAATGTTAAAGTGAAATATAGAAAGTGAGAGTGAGCGTGTTATGTTCTTTTTGCAATTTTTTAACTATAATTTTTTCACCATCGCAAGCATTTCATGTCTCCCAACAAAAGTTAGAGTTAAAGAATTAGCTTCTCCAACATGTTTACAATCTGCAACTCTGAGGTTTAACGGAGGTTTGTTGATTCAGCACCTAAGGTGACAACCTCTCCATGACTGATTCAACCTATCCTCGTACAATAATAAATTATATAAATGTTTTCATTCAAATACATTATTTCAACCAATCAACAGTCAGACCTTATATTATATAATGCTGAAGTTAAAGGTGCACTAATTGCAATTAATCAAGAAAAAAAGGCATTCCATCAGCTAAATTAAGAAGATGGGAAACTTCTTAATAAAAAACATGGAGAATAACGCCCTACCCGCAAATAAAATAATGTCCCCACTTGTGGTTCTTCAAATCAACTTCCTGCAAAATAATATCATTCATTGTATGTCCACGTGATGATCAGAAGAGAAGAACATCTTAGAAATGAGTAATTTATGAAGATAAATAGATGAAAAAAAAGAATAATGCAATGTAATCTATATGCAAATAAAAGCATGCAGAAATCCAACAAAGCTGAAATTAAGAAAATTGTTCCACATTTTCCTCTGCCTGGCACAGTCCTCAGCATTCAAGTATGTCTGCTCTACCAAAATCACTCAAGCAGTCTTTTCTCACTGTTTTTTTTTCCGGTTTTTCCGAGTACAACGGCGAGAGCACCACCAAGCAACTCCACTTGGGACAACCTCCCCCAAGATGGGAGCGGTGCAACCACCGAGATACAGCCCAAATGTTCTTGAATCATCCAAAGAGACCGAGATGCTTAAAATCCAACATCCCCAACATCAAATCCTTTCGCATAAAACCCAAGAAAAACGGAAATAAAAGGAAATGATACATACTTGATCGGGATCAGCAGGGTAAGTACACATGGCATACTTTCCATTCACATTCCCAATCCGGAGCACCTTCGGCGACTCCCCGGCATCGTGCCTCCTGATCCCCACGATCGTGTCCTGCCGTATGGCCATCGGCAGCACCGAGTACCCCTCGTAGTCTATATGCTCCCCGATCAGATTCACCCTCCCTACAAACCAACAACACAAATCCATCAAAACGCCCAATCCCACCACCGTTTCCAATCAAAAACAGCTCCAAAGAACGCGAATCCGCGGATCAAGAACCTTACCGGGCGATCGTGCGTACACCTCGGGCTCCTGCCCGAAGAGCTCGACGAACTTGGCCTTGAGAATCTGGAACCGGAGCTGCGCCTCCTCCAGCGGCGATCCCTCGCCATACACCGGCTCCAAGGAGGAGTAGATCGGGACCGGAAGCTCCTCATGCGCCATGGATACAAGAGAACACCTCCAAGGTTTAGGACTAGGGTTAGGGTTTCTCCTCTCTCTCTCTCTCTCTCTCTCTCTCTCTTTCTCTTCCCGTCTTTCGCTCTCGCTCGCCGGAGCTTCGCTCGCGCTCTCAAAAACCGAGATCTCAACGGAGTGAGCTCCGCCCTTAAACGCACGTACATTCTGAACGACAGGAGAAGATGGAGACAATTAGTACGTGTTCTTCGCATAACGTTTATATGCGAGAATAAGATCACCGTCCAATTTTTCCCAGAAAAATAGCATGCGTAGACGTGGGGAGAGGATTTACGATGTCGCGTGGACATTTGTATGCGCAGATAAGCGAGAGGGGACAAGAGGGAGATGGGTTCGGAGTCAGAGGAGAAATCGCGACCGTTGGAAGGGGTGATGGAGGATCCAGAGATCTCGCGGGAAAGGGTATTCCAGGCAGGGCCAAGCGGTTGGAACCGTTAATCCACGTGTGATAATTTTGACTAATGTATTCACATCTGCCCCGAATTGCTCTTTTAATTAAGATTTGTTTACATAAATATCCTCTTAAATATTAAATTTTACATTAACATCCTTTCCAAATTAATATTTACATATATATATCCTTTTAAATACGTATTTGCTATCCTACCATTTTTATTCTTATTTTTTGCATAGGTACCTACGCCATCTAATACCTTTTAAAAATTAATGGTTTCAAATTAAAATGACTAAAATATCCTTAATAGAATGATGTGCAAAAAAATATTTTATGGAGGATAAAAAAGTAATTTCAAATTTTTATTTTATTTTTAATTAAAATAAATATGATTTTTTATTAACGGTATTAGAAGAACCATTATATTAGGGACATCAATGCAAAAATAATGTTTTATGTGAATACATGAAATAAATATAAATTTTAAGAAGATGTTCACATAAATTTGAATTTTTAGAAAGGTATTCATGCAAAAAAAAAAACTTTTTAACTAAATTAGTGTCACACAAACTTATCCATTGTACATCAAATTCTCTGTGCTTAGAAATCATCATTGAGGATTGCTTGTTCTATAACATTTTTTATAGTTTTATGCTTGATGGAATGATGAGTTTAGGTGCTAAAAACTTTACTTTGCACATATGCATAGTGGGATAGCATAAATTTCAATAGTTAATGTCAAAGAACCTATTTTTGAGTTGCACATCTAGTGCTAGATGGCTACTCTATCATCTCCAGGTGTCATATATTTTTAATGGGATGTGGATTCATGAACCGTAGCATCAATGAAGGCAGGTTTTCATGTCCATCTAGCACTTTGTAGAAATATAATTTGAAATTCCCCAACCCCAATCCCAACACAATTCTTGATCACATGCGAAAGTCCTATGGTGGAATCTTCTTTTCATAAAAAGCCAATTCGCTAGAGCACCGGCCTTCCTATATTGTGCAAAGAGAATGGCGGTTCTACCGAGGAAGAAGGGAAAAGCGACTGAGGCTTCAACAAAAGCAGCAGAAGCTGCCTTTTGAAAGCTGCCTTTTGAAAGAGAGTAGACGTGTCATCATGGGTAAAAACAGGTGCGTTAATGGAGAGAGGAGAGATTGCATCCAAGGCAGCTGAGGCTGCGGCAAAGAGAGCAGAAGAGTCTCAGAAGGCAGTGGAAGAGGAATCGATGGGAGTAGAAACAGCAATTGCAGCAGAAGCTACTACAAATATAGCAGCGGTGGCAGCAAAGAACACGTAGATGAGAGCAAGAAAAAAGTAGCCAAAAAGCTATCGGTAAGCCAAAAAAATTTTGTACCATACCGTTCTGATACTATGTTAATGTGACACCGATATGAAGTCCAGTACTGAGACAGTGAACCTTGTATGACAATAATTACTCTCTAAAAGTAGTTTATTATTCACAAGTTTTTTTTAATAAATAAGGTTCATAACTTAGAGTGAGACACGCAACACATTGCCATGCAAGCCGCCAATTACAGCCACTAGCTCCTACAGTAATACACTGAAACAAGCACTTGATGAATAAAACTTATAAAAACGAGCAGTTGTGTTTGGCAATGTGCACAACCACATGGTGCATGCCATAAAGGATATAATTTCTCCAAAGTAATCTAGTTCATTGGTTTGCTTGGTTTTTTTATCCCACCTTTATCCCGAGTTAGCATCACTGGATTTAGCATGCCAGTGACTTAATGACTTTACTCGAGGCGGGGGTATGAATGAATAAAAGGTTCCCAACTTTCATGTTAGAGACCACCAGCTGGAATATCCAAAAAATTTTCACGGCCTTGAATTTAATTCTTTCAGATCCATTGCGCATTAATTTAAAGAGTTTTTGATATACTAGTAAGATCTTCCAATTAATACTTCATATTATCTTTCTAAAAGTGATGGATATATTATTCAATAGCAATTATTCAGCTGTCGTTATCAAAGCTAATTAGAAAATAAAACTGTTGCTCTTCAGGTAGCTCTTACTCAAGCACAGGCTTAAACCAGTTGATGCATGGCACTGGTGCATAAGATGGTGAAAAAACAAAAAAAAAATGATGACAATTGGTCATTCACAAGGTCGAGTTCGGAAGTAATGACAGTGAAATCAATTCGAGAAACATTAAGGGAACGGGAAAAAAAAATGAAAGTACTTAACATATTATGACAATAAAAAACAATAGAGAATCAATTCCTGTACAACAAATTGCATGGCATAATGAAGGCACTAAGATCACATTATTGAAATGAAGATTGTTGCCTATAGGAACACCAAACTATTAGTTAAAATGTCATAAACAGTACTCTTAGAAGTAGCAGAATTATTCAAATTAAGATGGCCACAGCTGACACAAAAACAAATAGAAAAATACTTCAAAAAAATAACGAAAGGAAAGAGTATGGCCTGTAATGGGGGAAAAAATCAACATCTTGTTAAATTAAGTACAGTTTCAGCATATATCCTGAAAGTTATACCAATTCTCTGTCATGGGTGGTGCTAAAACCATTCAAGGCCAGACAGCAAATTGTTATTGAGCCAAAATAAATTTCAAAGACCATACCAGAAGCATATATTATCATGCGTTCTCAATGCCGACTTTAACCATGATGCTTGTTATTTTCCTTCAATATGGCAGTCCATAAAAGGAATGTGCACCGCAGCCTTTGAGCGCAGAATACTTTGAACCCAGAATTATGATGGCATTACCTGTAGTGCGCTCATTATTGTCTTAATGATAGCAAACAGCGAATATAAATCTGACAAAAACGCTTGATCTCATATCAACATACACAATCAGTAGAAATTTTCTGAAGATATAATTACTTCACAACAACATAACTAAAAACTAACAAGAGAACCTGATTCAAAAACTGTGAGAGGAAAGAAGCAACCAACTAAATAACATAATCAATCAAGAGCCAGTTTAATAAGATGGGGCTACTAGAAAATTAAGTTTGCTTTGCAGCTTGTCTGATCCTTCGCTGATGAACATCCCAGTTATACACTCGAGCGGTAGTAACCTGCACAAACATAATTTCTGATCATTACAAAATGAGATGTATACACAGGTTAAAAAAAAAACGTCGCCATCTATTTCTGCATAGATTTCTTCTAGAGAGAGAGGGGGGAGGAATGGAATTACCAAAGAAAGAATAACTATAATTAAAGAGCGTAGTACCTGAGTAATGGTCACTTGATCCCTCAAGAATTGTAAATCAGCAACAAGGACTTCTAAACTGGCTTTAGCATTTTCTAAGTTCTTTTGTAGAAGGGCCTTTGCCTAAAGGAATCAAAAGGATCAGCACAAAACTAGGTCCTTTAACTGTAGATCTAAAAAAATCATAAGCATGCATGCGAATGGAACCATATACAAGATCCTCAGAACCAACCTCTTCACAAGAATACTCCAGCATCACATTTGCTCCCAACCAAAGACACACCGAATCAGTATCTTCGATTCTTGCCCGTGAATAAATGCCCTCAGATATTTCGAAATCAGCAATCAATGCCTGCATTCAGCATTTATGAGGCTGATGGTATGAGATTAAGCTTAAGGTAATATACAAGAGAAAGGGTCATGAACTGAACTATCGTCGACATACTGAAGAAACTGTCATAAACTTATTCAGATGAACAAGAGGGGAAAGCTGTAATATATATGCATTCATTGTTTACATCTCTTTCCACTGCATCAAAAAACCATGAGAAGCAGGATACAATGGCCATATAATATAAAAAATCTACGGTCTTAAGGTAATGAAATAAATATCAAGCTCCCAAGATGCATAACAGAACTTAACAAATAATCGCTAGAGGAAACTGTCAAAATTATGGATGGAAATTTCCAATATTTTCTACATTAATAAGCATGACATGAGATGTAGCTGTCCGATCACATGATTTGGGTGATGAAATTATATCGTTCTCTTGATTCAGCCACCAAGCAAATAGCCTAATACAGTGGAGAATCAGTGCTTTAGGAATAAGCAATCAAGATAACGATGCATTTAAGTCAAGGGGATGCAGTTCAATATGAGGAAATATTCACAAATGGAAACCAGAGAGAGGCAGCTGAACCATATCATCTTGCACCAGCAGTTCAGACCTTGCTGTACAGCACGGTACATCAGATAGTGGAAGTGCCACTTTAAGAAGTGTGATACTTTATGCCATCATTGAAGCTACTTCCACCACTATGGTCATATCTTAGAAAAGAAATAATAATAAAAAAAAAACCTCAGCATTAAGTTCAAAGAGGCCTAGTGTCTAACTATTTCTCAAAAACATCAAGTTCAAAGAATTCATAAAACATAGCTGCATTGCCTTTTGAGTTTTGCTATGACATTCTTAGGATCATCCAAGAGTTACACTTGGTAGGAGGATTGAGAACAACAGAGAAAACTATGTATTATTTCTACCTTAATAAATAGTAACTGGTTAACATACAAAAAAGATTTCTACCTTATTTGATTTGATGAACGTAAAGTATAAAGTTGACTCAGAATCAATTAGGCTAAGCTAGTATACAAGCTCCACGCTTCTCATCTGTTAGTTTTTCAAGAGCATAATTGATAATTGTAAGGCTCTCTACAGCCATGATCTTAAGTTTTTCATTTAAAATAAAAGGCTCCCCTTTTCTTTCCCTTCTATTTTTTCAGCAAAACCAATTTTGGGTATCAGTACTTGCATTAATCTGCTGCTTCCTGCTTTGTCCTTTCAGAAAAAACTGGACTGCTTTTACATAACACCCTGTTTCTGAAAGGAAGAGAATAAGTTGTCTGTACTGTAAAATCAACCCCACAACAGTAGGTAGTATTTGAAATAACTATAGAGGTGTAGCAAATTACTAACTAAAAACTGTTAGATGGTTAAGTTTTAACCAGTATATAATTGAAAGTGTATACAAGCCTAGCATAAATTACTTTCATTAAGCGCCACATAAATCATACTTGATAACATTTTTTTTGGGTACACACATGATAACATTTTTCACTTCTATCTTTTAACAACTCACTTCTTCAGGGTGATAGTTTCAGATTAAATCAGCCAACACGAAATGACATGGCTGCAGTATTTTATTCCACAATTGAACCATTACCTATAATGAACCTCCATGGAACACAAACATAAGGATCAAGCAGATGTAAAACAAACTATAAAAAGATCAAGATGACATTACAGGAGGATAGAATAAATCATAGCGCACAAAAGGTGAACAATAATGCTAGAGTGCTCATACGATACGAATTTAACATCCTACAAGTATCTGTCCCATTAATTATAAACAGCAATGAGCAACATCATGTCAAACAGAGACATCAATAATCTGGACAGGCTTCTGCAAAAGATTAAGCAAATGCATGTAATGTATAAGCTCGTGTGTAAATTACAGCATGGAATCCCGAGTTAACAGAACTGTAAATCTATAAAAGATTAAGTCTAAGTGGAAGCAAGGTAAAAGAGGTTTCTTCTTGAAATAGATGCTGTGATGGCATCTTACAGAACATTCAAGCAATATGATGTTTAAATTTAAACTTTTAAAATAGGATAATAAGAAAAGAGATTATTTGCAAATCAAATGCATCCTCATCAAAAAAAATTTAATACCAGCCAGAAAAGGCTTGATGATATAACATTCAATTTTTCTGAAATGATTTCATCTCAAGAACAGTATTCCAACATAAATATGGAAGGGAAGATTCGAAATTATCTGAGACGAACCTCACCAGTACCCTTCTTAGCTAGTAGCGTGGCGACAATATCCAAACATTTCTCAATATCAGGAATTTTAGCCTGTAGTAACGAAAGTAAAAATCACAGCCAATCGTTATGCAGCAGTTTTCATCATAATAAAGCGTCATCAAAGATGTAAAGATTGAGTTAATTCAATTTTTCCTGAAAAAACCTCCAACTCAACTGGTTATCACTGCAAGCAAGCATATCAATTTTTTTTATTTTGAAAAAAGTATTATCTGATGACCATCCCACATAATATATCATTATTGCATTAATTTAAAGGGAAGTCCTGTCAATCTAAAAGCCCAAGAGAAAGTCTGAACTGAACTTGCAGGGATAAGATGAGCCGCAAATGTAGAACTCACACCACGTAAGTATAGTATAAGTTGATGTAACACATTCACGTCAGCAATTTTCCTGCAGAAAGTAGCCAAAGATAGGAAAAGCACCTGAAGATCCCTTTGCTGTGCTAGAAGTTTCATTTCCACGATCTTGTACTGCTGAAGCCTGGAAAAAGGGTAAAAAACAATGCTTCTAGAAGAGCCAATCTAAAGATAAAATAAGGGCAAATCAGAATATTGACTTCATAACAAGCAACAAGTTTCCATGTGTTGATCAAAGAAAAAACATGTTGATCAAAGAAAAACATGAAAAGAATTATACTTTATGTTATTATAAATTTATGGTCTACCATCTAAATCTTGGGACTTGATCCCATAGTCGATTGAAGTTGTAATTACATATTGTTTGATAAACAGTATCGACGAAGCATGATTTTACACCATAAGCACAACTGCACATGATGCTCTTTATATCTTTGCTTTGGAACTGAGGAAGATGTAATACATCTAATGCAAAACAACTAAAAGTGTTATGTCTGGTGTTAGCTGATGCTTGTTTATTTGTAGTATATCACGATAAAAGATAGAAATGTCATCTGAAAATTAATTGTGGGAGTACCACCACCACCCACACACACACACCCAAAAAAAAAAAAAAAGAATAAAAAAAAGATAGTGGAAAATCAGTTGAATACTCCTGAAGACACTTAATGAGATAACTTTCTTCAGGAGGCATTTGCCGCTTTTATCTATAACAAATTTACTGCCAATTAAAGATGAAAGGAGAGGGGTTCTCCTGTGAAAATACCTGGTCTAGCAAAAAGAAACCAATATATATATATATATAGCTTTTCTTTTTATCGGTGACTGTTTATACTCATGCAGTTATGAAATGTACTGTAATATTTTTGTTTTTCAGTACACATCAACCAACTTAGCCAATACAGCAAAAGAAGGCTTGTATAATATAAACCAGGTTGCCTGGTATCGAGGTCTTTTATTAGGACATGGCAACAAAATTTTCTGAAAGGATGCACAGTGATACTCAGGAACTTGCTCGCATTTAGCAAGCCCTTCCATCATCTAAATCCAACTTGGAACAGCAGAAGCTTGTAAGTAGTAGACAGGAAGAACTGATAGAATGGAAATGGTAAGTTTTTGTATTCTCTGGGACAGGTAACCACTGATTGAGGCAGCCATTTTTTGTCAAATATGTCAAGGATAATGCTCAAAATGGACTAATCATAAGAAAATGGGAGGTCAACATATTTGACTGAAAAATTGCCAGCAGTGCAACCCATAAATAATTCAGATTCTTTAATTTGTTATCCCCATTCAAATCTTGCTAATTGTGCTCTTAGCAAATTCTGTTTGATCTTTTAAGATGTCCAAACAACAGGAAATTCAAGTAAATAATGAAAAGATAAATCAGCATTCCATAATCCACCATTCAGCCCCATATCAATAGAGTTCCTGCATTTTTTTTTAATTTTTCCATCAAGGATTTTGCTGCAACCTCTCACAGTAGGTACCATTCAGAAATGACAAGACTGGATATATACAATTTCATATCTTAATACTCAAAGGCATCTACCTTATTGAGATGAAATTTCCACCTAAACTGTCATACATACAGCACCAAGGTAGGATTCATGAGCTGCAAAAAAGTCCAGTTGATATATTATCTTTATAATGAAGGTTTGGTGATTAATGATTCTACAAGGTGTTATAAAGACCTGGTTCACTGTCATGCAATTAGTTAACCATGCAAGTTAATGGAAACATGCATGATTTCTTTTGTTTCTTTTTGAAACCTCCAAATATATTGTCATAATGTTAAAAGATTGCAGTTTGATCCAAACATATTGTTCTCTTTATATACACAAATTTGGCAACCAGCACACCTTATGTGTTTCTTGGGTAAGATTATAGTGATCAGTAGTAGCCAAGCAGCCAAGTCGCTTCTTTTGAGTTTTTGGCTCTTATGCACTTGGTACTGTGTACTTGCTACTTAAAAATTTGCTGCCATATGCAACAATAGTATCATATATAAGAGTTAGAAAATACCTTGAAATGACAAAAGTTTCTGTATGCTTGATGGAAAAACTCAAAACCCTAAACCATAAAAACAAGCCTTATTTGCATCTGTATCAGATCAGTTTCATCCATCAAATTCTGAAGACAGCCTACAATCTAATCTCAGCCCGATGTCAATCCTCTAGGAATCAGCATTGAATTTAACTAAGGCAAATTCAGAAAAGAGGGGCACTGATCATTAAACGCTAGATGACCTTTTGTGTTTAGAATACCAACTTTAAGCACATAGAACTCTACATGTTTAGATTCATCCGAAAGAGTTTATCCAACGGCAGGCAGACTTCAGACTTCATTTTCATGTATTGAACAGAGTCTAGAGCCAAGACATAAGTTTTTTTTTTGTATTTAAAGTTTGACAGTTTCAATGTCATGCTTCATGTAACCAAACAGTTTAAAACCAGTGGCCTTTCATCTAATTCAAAATGCGAAAGAATAAACAAACAGAAGTCTATCAGATACCTTAACAAAGATGTAGAACAGAACATAAGTGTAGCAGATCCGTTAACAAAGATGCCATAGAACACAATGGAAACTTTAACATTATCAGTTGCATATGCTTGAGTTGGATTTTCATGTTTAAGTGGAGAATTGAAAGGTTATAATGGTTTGTGCCTATCAATCGTAAGACTCAATATACAAAACATTTGTGTGAGTTATTGAATAACATGAGCTACTTGTAGAAGTGGTGTATTGTGGTATTAATTAAAAACAAAATAAGCCATATGTCTAGGATAATTAGCATTGGATCTTGTTATAGTCAATGCTAAAATTCCTCAGCTGTACATTCAAAATTATCTTTTGATATCATCATATGTTGAACTAGTTCTACAAAAATCAAGTCTAGCATGTATTTTTAAGTTATCTTCGCAAGCTAACTACTTGTATTACATGGTCTATGAGATACCAAGGCAAGAAGAAAAGATTTCAAGGAACAACAATTCCAGCAATACTTGGCACAATATGCAATTCATGACCAAAACCTTCGGAAACCAAGATCAAATTCTCAAGCCTAGACCATTTTTTCACATATATGAAAAAAAAAATTAAAAAAAGAAAGAAAGAAAAAGTGATCACCTTACTGCAGTTCACTTAATATGTAAGAAAAGATGGACCTTTCCCGAAGAAATGAGAGGTACAAACAAAATGATTGAGGAAATGCACTACAAACAACAAGAAAACTATTAACTTCCAGTTCAAACCGTCACGTCCGGATAGATTCTTCACATCTTTAAGAGAAATAAAAGAGAAGCAAAAGAACCGAGTAGCCAAATAAGCATCATAAGCAAGAAAAGCCAAGAATTCTTAAAGAAACGCATGGGGAAATTAGAAAGATCAAGAACAAGCAACGCCAACAAGGAACCATGACACACACACAAAAAAAAAAAACTACTACTGAAACCTAGATCAAAACATAACTCAAATACGCATAATAAGTAAGAAAGGACTGGCCTTTCTAGAAGAAACGGGAGATATAAATAAACTGATTGATAGTAGAAGTATTCACATATTTAAACGAAATCTATTTAAAGAAAGTGAAACATGGTAGAAGTATTCACATATTTAGATGAAATCAAATACAAGCAAGAGAACCCAGTAGCCTAAAAACCATAACATGTAAGAAAAGGAGCAGATTCTCTGAGAAACCGAGATTAACCATAATCAAAAGCACCTAAAACCTAAATCTTCAGAACCTGAAACCTAGATGAAAACATCAAATACAACACGATCCTCTACCGATTGAAGAGAAATCAAAGACAAGCGCGAGAGTTTAGTGATCGGGCAAGGAATGAGGAACAGGAAAAGAGGTACCTTTCCTGGAGGAAGGAGAGGGAGGAGTTGACATCGAGGCCGGATTGCTTGAGATAGGTCTCGACGTCCTCCACGAAGGAAGCTGCCGGGATGCCCCTCCGCTCCGTGACGCCGGGGGAGGAAACCGACGAGGAGGAAGTAGAGGCCGCCATTAACGAGAAGCAGGGAAGGGAGAGAGACGAAGAAGGATCGAAGAACCTCAGGCGAGCTCGCCGAGTACCTCTAAACCTCTCTCTCAGCTCCCGCTCTCTCCCTCCAGGGTCTCGAGGGTTTTTTTTCTCCGAGAACTGGAAGCAGGGGACCGTGTGAGTCCGCTATCTTGTGGAGATTGTTATGATCAATTTGATATAAAGCCGGCGAGGATCCCCGGCACTACCTTTTGAACAGCTGGCTCTCTGAGTCCACTCGCTACCGCCAAAGAATTTCATGGAGATTTGAGTGATTGAGATCGGGAAATCTAGGCCGTTCAGTAAGCAGCGCAAGACCATACAAAGTCGAGATTACCTAACTCTAGTAAGCTGGCAACTACGGTGCCGGACTTTTTTTTTTTTGCTAAACCGGAAGAATCGTACTACACGAGTACGAATACAGCCAAGAAAATCAAAAAACAGTACATCTCGGAGAGCATTAAGTAACTCTGCCTCACCCACCCATAGGTGTCCTCCAGAATGATTGGCAACAAACGAAGCCACCCAATCAGCCGTCCCATTCGCCTCACGGAAAGTATGCTTCGCTTGAATTGCCATCCCATTTCAATCATGGCCCGAATATCTCTCAACAACGAGTGGTAATCGCTAATCCCTTCTGAAGATTGTTGAATTCACCCAATGATTGTCGTAGAGTCGCCCTCTACGATCACCATCCGCGCCTGCAGAGCATGCTGCACATAGCACAAACCAGACCATGAAGCTCGCAACTCCGCCCCAGGCACCGAGAAATCAAACAGCTGGCAACCCCCAGCAGCAATCACAATAGAGTCCGGGCCTCTAACCACAAAACCCGCGCCTCCCCTCGCACTGCCCTGCAGAACGCAACCGTCGAAATTGACCTTGAAGAAACTCGGGGGTATGGGCTCCTAAGTGAAAAACACCGTATGGGGCGCTCTACCAGCAGAGGTAGAACTCCAGATGTCCCGAGCTATCAAAGGTCTATCCGAAAGGTCCACCTGAGATATCTCCACTGCTAGCAGTCTCGCCCTCTCCACCACCACCCCCGGAGGGGGGCTCGACTCTCCGAATGTCCATGAGTTCCTCACAAGTCATATCTGGTAGGCAGTATAGGTCGCCCTCACCGCCTCTGGTCTAGACTGCAGGGCCCCCGCCAAACATCCTAGTGCCTCCAAAAAAAACATCGCATGACACCAGAGCTCCAAGAAAAACCCTGCTTGAGTCCAAATCCCCTTAGCCCGACGGCACTGGAAAACAGCATGATCTAACGACTTATCTATCAAGCACTCAGGGTACTGGGGATAGATACCCATGCCCCTCTCAAAGAGTAGAAGCCTCGTCGGTAGACGACCCCAAACGACCTTTCAAAGAAACAAAGCCACCCTGAGGTGCAACCCAAACCGCCAAATCCAGCCAAAATCCACCGCTTGCTGCTCATCCTGAACAACGTCCCAGATGTCGGCCACCCTGACTGTAGATCTACAGGATGAACTCCAGACTCTGACTTCAGCAGAGGTGAAATTTCTTCCAGAAAGGTATTATTTAGAGTTGTTCTTGGAAGGTTAGCCCTTAGTAGATTTTGCAAAAAGATATCCCTTCAGTGCATACCTGGAATTTAGAGGCGGCAATGCTTGATTCATTTAACTTAATCCAATCTATTGTAGATTGGCTTGAATTATTTATTTTATAAATAATTTTGAATCTGAATTTTTGATTCACTTAACCAATTTCTGACCTACTCAATATCCAGGGCAATCGCCTCTTTTAATATGGACAAATAGAATATTGTTATAAAACCAAAAAATTATTGAAATGGGGTGATGCCATAATAAAATCTCAACGATGACGACAACAAAACTCGAATATCTTATGCTATTTGTTGTTTAGCAAATTTCAGAATATTTTTAGAGGTAGAGGCAAATTTTGTTTGGGAGAAATCAAAATCACTGCCCAACAATTCATTGACCACCACATTAGACACTATAATAAGGTCGATCCGAAAATTCTTCCTCTTAAGTAACTTATTACATTATCTTCTTCGCAGCACCAGCAAAATCAAAAATAACAAAGCCGAGGAAAAGAATAAATGGATGTGAAATTTGCCCACTCCACAAAATTTAGTCCATTATGTTCATCCAACAGCCCAACATGAATCCTCAAACAACATCAAAAATAGTGCCTTAAACCTAACAGATCAATTGATTGTGGAAGACCAATAATCTATAAATATGGTATAGAATTCTAAGCTGAGATGCAACAGTCCTCTCATAGCAAAAAAAAACATATACTAGTCAGGAGCGGCACAATGCATTTGGGGGTCTAAAGCAAACTCACTAAGAGGGGCTTTTTTTTTCCGTTCTGTCTTTGAGGCCTTTCCTGCAGTGGGCCAGCCTAAAGCGAACTCACTAAGGAGGTCTTTTTCTTTTTTGTTTTGTCTTTGAGGTCTTTTCTATGGTGCCTTCATTGGGCTGGGCCTTAGGTGACCGCCTCAATCGCCTAAAGGTTAGGCCATCCCTGTACTAAGCAATTCATGTTCTATAAACAAAACAGAGTCTTGGAAAGTATAGTTCCATCTCTTTCACAACATGGGGCAATAATGACTTAAGAATCAAGTAGGAAAGGAGGAGATGCCAAGAAGAATGGATTGGAGAAGAGAGAAGAGGTGGGAATACTCTTCATATGCAATGAAAAAGTTGGGACCATCATGTATGATAACTGAGGGTATTGGCGATGGGATGTTGATGGTGAGAAGGGTGGACGAAATGTAGCATGGGCGGGAGAGGAGACTCGCATTAGGTGGGGGAGAGCTCTAGGCGAATCATGGTGGGGAAAGCAAAAGCAAAAAGAATAGTTAAGTTTATATTTCCCATAGATTCTCCTATTTATTAACCATAAAATTTCATCCAACGGCTTTTTTTAAGGGATTTTTTTTTTCAATCTTTGAAGCTTAAAATTCCTACGAATCATCAAATTTTTTGATTCAGAAGAATTTTCAGATTCGATATAGACCACTTTGACTATTATAAATAGGGCTGATGGGGTTCAGAAGTGAGAACTACCATATCAAAAAGCCAAATTGTAGGCCAAAATTTTAGAGACCATAACTTGATCATACGATGTTCGGTTAAGATGATCTTTTTTCTTTAAAATCAGATAATTTTATGAAATCTATAATATGATGCCACACTCTTTAGGGGGCAGCGCCCGAGCGATCGAGAGATTTAAGGCCTACTTTCATAATTTAGGGGGCGCCCTCTTTTCTTATTCATTAATTAAAGAAAATGGGACGTAATTTCTATTTTTGTAATTCCTCCATTTTCTTCTAATTTTCTTTTAAGAGATTCGAGTTGAGCGGGTTGAAGAAAATCTTTTTTCTTTCCGATCGGAGCATTCTCATACACAATTATGTGGACTATATGTCTCCAAACATCCTCTTAAATATTGGTTTTGCAAGAAAATATTGGATTCATCCTTCTTTCTATAGGGCAGTACATAGTTAGGGCATTATACTTCAATGTAAGCATAAAGCAAGCAGCGATCTAAATAAAGTCATATTAAATATTTAAATATATACCCCAAACTTTGAAGTCTAAACCCTAATTTCTGAACTCTAAATCATAAACCGCCATATGTTTATGCATATATCGAGTACTTTAAATTTGTATATAACTTATCTAACACTTAGGACCAAGAGACAAAATCATCGTGGAACCTTAAATATGTATTGTTCTGCAAAATTAAAGAGAAAAGGTAATCTTTTCTTACAAAATCAACATTTAAGTTCAAAATTCACCTTGGGATAATGGAATCTTTTATTGTCATTTTCTATTGGATCAATCAAGCCTAGCAATCTAAAGTGCATTGTCTAATGCTATGCACAATCTCACAATCTGGACCCATGCATGGTGTGTTCCTTATATTCTAGACACTTTCACTAGTTGTTTAGGTCCGGGACCAATAGTGCTATTACCCAATATTATTTGGGCCAAATTGCCAAGTTTGGACTTATTTGACAGACATGTCCACCTAGACCAAACCAACCCTGAGCCATTTATTTTAGAATTAGGCCAAGCTCATCCCCATGATTGCTTTGATGGCCAAGCTCGTTCGTCTGATCTCTCCAATCCGGATGGTAGACAAGTCAAGAACTCCAGCAACCACCATCAACTCGGCGCTTAGGTTGGAGCGGTTCCCAGCAACAACACTAACCATCAAACATGAACCATGGACAATTGTCTGCGTTATATAGAAAAAGTAGAAGCTTCGAATTTTGGTATATTTCTTCATAAATTTTGTTCGTCATATTCTAAAACAAAATTATCTTTCACAAATATGAAAATATCCCATGATAATAAAAATAATTTTTAAATACTTTATTAATAAATAATTTCAGAAGTTCAAATGACTAACTCCTATAATCTCCTACACATCTCTTCTCTCATCTTCCCTGCCCCGTCTTCCTCGCACCCTCTTCCCTCCATGGCTCTCGTTGGCCAAGCCCTCTAGCTAATTAGCCCCCTAACACAAGTAGTAATTTTTTAAGATTTTACTTCAATTCTGCTTATTATTTTATTGTATTATAATTCACTCAACTTTCTTTTAACTTCTTTTGGGCATCATTTGCAAATTGATCCATTTTTATTCTTGTAATATGTATTTTCATTTTTCATTTTTTTCACTTATCAAAGTTTAGTTTTAGTCTACATTATTTTCTAATAATATTTCTATACTTGATTTTATATTTTCAATTTATCGTTCACCCTATTATCAATTTTTAATATTTTTGGCTATCATACCAATTTTCTAATATTATAATTCATTCTTTCTAATTTTAATTTTTATGTCATTTCTTTTGCTATTTTTTGCTCAGAGTTATTTGTATTTTATTATCTAATCTTGTATTTTCTTTTCAATTTTGATTATATTTGGATTTCTTAAAGATTTGTTTTGTGCCTTTAGTTTTAATATATATATATATATATATATATATA
>JAOXJJ010000139.1:7148398-7189785 GCA_025769935.1 Phoenix roebelenii | reverse complement strand
AAGATTTGTTTTGTGCCTTTAGTTTTAATATATATATATATATATATATATATATATATGTTTGTATTTTAAGAATTTATTTCTAAAATTTTTATATCTCGTTTTATCATTGAGTTAGATTACTTTTCTTACATCATTTTCTATATTCTGCAGGTGATCTTTTTCTTCTTTTTTCTATATTCTGTATTGTCAATTTATTCTTTGGTTTGCTGTTTGTATATTTAACTTAACTAAAAAATAAAAGAAACAAAGTAAATAACCTATTCTGTTTTTGATAATTATATTTTTGCAAAACATGTATTACAAGTGCTTGTTTGCTAATTCCAGTTAAATTTTGGCTTTGTAGGACTAACAATTTAGATACAGACTCTTTTTTTTTTTTTTGGTTGTGACAAAGAAAGGAGGCCTATCTTAGGTGAGCAGAAGAACGAAAAAGCGTGTAACATAAGTCTTGGATAAATGGAGTGAGCCCATTCTAGCCTGGTTAAGGCTAATTTTCCTAATACAACCTGATTTATTGCATAAACTTGGAAAATGAGTGAGCCCAAGTTGATAAAATGGTCTTTTTGCCAAGTTACTTACCAAACTTACATATTTGGAACTATTGTACCATTGATAGATGGGGTTTCTATTAGATCCAACTACGTTAGATCCATACTTCACGGTGTTAAAAAAACACATATCCTATATTTTGAATGGTTAATTTGCTTTAAAATGATATAGGCTACCTTGATACACTTCTGCCCTAATAAGATTTAGGGTTTGCCAAGTCATGGATCAGCAACATGCCCTAATTAGACCTAATTATTGCACATATCTTATATTGTGACCTGCATCTTTTTGTCCCTACACAGGCTATAATTGGTGGCTCATGCCCCCTAGAATATAGTGATAATTAGACCTATTTTATAGAGAGAGAGAGAAAGAGAGATCAAAGATGAAATTGCAATCCTTAATATGAAATATATGGACTGTTTTAATATTAATAAGAAATTAATGAAGCATTGCCATCTTGATATGGCTGAATACTGCAACATTACACATCTCTTTTTCAAATACCACCTTACAAACATGAACTGCAAAACCTATATTAACCAACAATGTAATGACCACAAATATATACATATATATATAAAGATTAGAGTAATAATTCCACCTTACAAACATGAACCGCAAAACCTATATTAACTAACAATGTAATGGCCACAAATATATATATATATATATATATAAAGATTGGAGTAATAATTCTATGTCTTGGCCTCTAGAATTTCGGAGGAGGATCAATCACCAGAATCCATTGGTGACAACGCACTAACCATGATCTGCATCACCTTCACTTGCATCTGCAGGCACAAAATGTAATCTGCTGCCTCACCGAAGAGCCCTTCTAGCCCCATGGACTCCCCATCTGGAAGGAGACGTTGGAGCTTCTTGATCCTCCTCTCCATGCGGCTCATCGGCTTTCTAGAGCCTTCTGGAAGGGCCCATTCCTTCCTTGATATCATCTGCCTCCTTGTCCTCGCAGAAGTGCCAATCCTCTTAGTCCTTGTCATTTGCTTCCTTCTTCTTAGTGCATGGTGTTGCATGGCTTTCGTCAAGAACCAGCACGTTCGTGATTGGTTTGTGCTTACTGGCCTCGACGTCATGCGAGTGGAGTTGAGAGCTACAAGGAAGGTCTGTAGGGAGGCTACCATGGTTGAAAGGTTTAGAATACCACTTTGTTTTCCTTTCAGAAGGCTTTGATTGCTAGGTAAGGGGAGAGAGAGGGGGAGAGAGAGAGAGAGATTTGGTGTTTAGATACAAGACCTGATTGCCCACAAGGCCTTGGGAAGAGGGGAGAGGACCCTTATATATGTTCTTTAAGAACAAGGAGTGACCCACAAAAGCAAATCCTCCTCCATATGAGTGCGGGATTAATGAGTAGAGAAGCGGCCGAGAGAGAGGGACGAAGGCAGCAAGGAGAGGCTTTCCTTGTAGAAAAGGTCATGTTCTCCTAACTCAATGCACATGCACCCACATGTGGTTCCTTAAACACCCAACCATTGCCTCCCAATCCTATCCCTCTCATAATCCCCCGACTTAATTAATTCTCCCGTCCTATTGTTCCCTCCTCATCACATGCAACTCCCTGGATTATTCCCTCTCGCTTTCACATTCAATGCATTATCAGGGATGGCATGCATGGTGGTTAGCCACAAGCTCGGATCCTCTATTTGGCGCACGCGGCACCGTAGAATGTTGTGCGGATGTGAATGACTGCTGTCGAAAGCACTGTTAGCAAACAAGAAAGTTCACGTGCACATACGGTGCGCATTGTTTGATCGCTATCCATCTTCTAATAGCAGCTATCTGAAGATGCACAGCATTCTGTGGTACACAAGCCACACCGCAGAGGATTCAAGTTGGGTTAGGGCTTATGTTTCCTTGTACGGAACTCATGTTAGGCTCCTATTAGGTTATTAGGTGCTTAGGCCTGCGTGCTTGCTAATGCATGTGGCAGCGAGGGGGGTAGGAATGCTAATCTTTTTGGAAGGAGGTAATTAGGATAGCGGGGATGTTCCCCTAATACTCGCGGATGGACTGCGAGATGGCACTTGTTTATTATTTAACAATGTCCCTGGAATATAATTGGGATAAAGATGCCTCTTGGAGATCGAGAGCATTGCATTTTAGACACGCAACTTTAGTTGCTTTCAATTGTTGAGGGGAAGAAGAGTGGGCTTCAAGCAATTAGACTGATGGTTTCGTATGTGTAGGGATAACTACAATTAGAATCTTAATAGATGCATGATTAATGAAGCATCTTTGACAATTAGCCACTGTGTTAGGTGGATAACACATGGACCGATGTTTCCTTTCCACGACATGCAGTGACTTATCTACAATGCATAATAGTCTAATTATTTACATGAAAAAAAGTACTAATTGGTATCCATGTTCATACCAACATAAAGAGAATCTCATAATCAAAGGGTTTAAAAATTATTCTCAGCCACCATGTGCACTTGGTTCATTTTGCATCTGAAGGATAATTACTTGGGATCCATGTCAATAGATTGTTCTATGGTTATAATAATTCAAAAGAGACCTCGAGTTTCGCAAGTAAGATGGGCGCAATCATGTGAACTGCACTATGCTGCAAAGTATAGAGCCTAGCTAGTAGGTTACATGACCTAAATTGTCATTTGCTTCAAGTTTTCAACCCCTAAACAATACATTCTATATCCTATAATTTGGTGGGTTAGTGATAGCTAATTCCACTGCTGGTACCTTTAGAAATGCCTTGCTACATCCCATGACTTTTTTTGTGTGTGGGGTGGAAAGAAGCATGTTTATTTAATAAGATAGAGGATAATGTGTCGGTTTATTGATAGAATATTTAATTCAAAATTTTGAGATTTTAGAATTCTATATTAGAAATTTATCAAAACATAAACCTAGTTACCAATGATATTGTTCATGAAATTACACCACCTTATTCGTGCCAGTCTAATAGAGTGGATGAAAGAAAAAATAAAATTTTAATTGATATGGTAAATTCTATGATTGCTAATTCTGATGTATCTTTTATTTTTTGGAAGAAGCTCTTCTATTTGCTTGTTATATTTTTAATAGGATTCCCTATAAAGTTCTAACCTTACACCTTATGAAATGTAGAAAGGTAGAAAACTTAATTTAAATCATCTTAAATTGTGATGGTGCTTAGCCTAGGTTAAAATTTCTGAAACTAAGAAGAGAAAATTAGGTCCTAAAACTATAGATGGGGTATTTATAGGATATTCTAAAAATAGTAACGTTTTAGAATTATAATCATAAAATCAAAAATTAATAGGATTGATGTAAATATTGTAATAGAGATGCTTTTTTTCGAAAATATTATGTCTCTTAAAGATAAATTTAATAAATCTTTTAATCTGTCTATATAACCTTCTAGTAGTAATTCTAATATAGAGGATATTAGTGAAAAATGCTAATTCTTCATATTTAGAAGAACCTAGAATAAGTAAAAGACAAAGAATTGAAAGGACTTATGGAAATTATTTTTACATCTATTTGGTAGAAGATGATCCTAAGTGTTATAATGATGCAATTAATTCAGTGGATTCTATGTTTTAGAAAGAAGCTATTAATAATAAAATAAAACCTTTAATAAATAATGGAACTTAGGTTCTTGTTGATCTACACACTATCAGAAAAACAAGATTTGGCGATGCTTTTTAAGGCTTTTACCGACACTTATAAGCATCGGCTATCTCAGAGTGAAAAAAAGAATTGCCGACGCTTTTAAAAAGTGTTGCTAAAAAATAGTTAGCGACGTTTTAAAACGTCGGCTTTTAACGACGCTTTAAAGCGTCGTTATAAATATTTTTTAAAAAATATATTTAAAAAATTATTTTGAATGAAAGTTGCATTGTTTCTCAACAATTACTATGATTTCGGCCAAAGGAAACTCCAAAACAAGCAATATTTCCCTTCTCTGCAAGCTGAAACTAAATAGTGCATCCATCTCTTTAGAGTTTTTATTGCATCAGTCCTACATTTGGTGTAGCTAGACCCTGAAGGTGAAGGTGAAGCTGAAGCATTGTACACCTTATGGCTATGAGATCTTTTTACGACACATGCAAAATATGGACCTGGTATCAGCCTTATCACCTAGCATATCATAATATATCAGTGAAATTTTCTTCCCTTATGCATTACCAGTTGATCTGTCAATCTTCACATTTTCAACAGAAGAACTTGAGAATTTTGAAAACATGCAATAATGCTCTGAAAAGTAAATAACAAAACCTCAATTAGATGTCACTATCCCAAGATTAGCTATTGCAAAGGGGTTTTGTAAATTTCAATGTACATCAAAAATTTTGTATGTACTATGTCTCTTTTCAGCATTCCATCAAATAGATGTCGTGCTTGGCTGCCAGCCACTCTTCTCACAGTCAGAAAGGCTGAGAATATTACATCCGTGGCAAGCGAGGAGGACAGCGGTAATTAAGGGAGGTGGAGTTCGCCAGAGATCCAGCATGGCCAGATCCACATACTCCCAGTATAGTTTGGTCAGCAAGCTGCATAAAGATTTATAGTTAGAGAAGAAAGAAAAAAAATTAAATGAAAAACTACCCGTATTTCTCAACATACCTTCTTGAGTGCCAACCTCTGCAATTTAGGCAACTCCTCGATCAATCGGGCCTTGATGCACCAGATCTCGGCATTCATCGCCACCGCCACCGCCCTATTTTTCTCCCCAGTCGCCATCTCCGATTTCTACACAATAGGGAAAAGAAAAAAATGCGCCACTAAGGGAACATCATGAAAAAGACCTGGAAGGGAGAAAGAGGAGGACCTGGAGGGCGTCATCGATGTCGGACTTAACAGCGGCGAAGAGGCAGGCAAAAGCATCATCGCCGGAGACGTTCTCTGCATGCTGCTTCTCGACGCCATAAAGAGAAGTGGGGAAAAGAGGAGGAGAGCCGACGATGAGGCTGTCGCCTGCGGTGATGGAAAGGGAGGAAGAGTAGTAGAGGCAGAGGAGGTCGAACATGCGGAGGGAAGAGAGGGATTTGAGGAAGAGGAGGACTTGGTCGGGGAAGGAGATGGCTTCTTGAATCTAGAGGGGGTTAGGGATTGGGGGGAGGGGGGGTGCGGCGGCTGGAGGGGTTAAGGATCACTTTTTTGAAAGCGAGCGATGGAGAGAGAGGAAGAGGGGGTTAGGGATTTGTAAGAAATGGACCTCCGACGACACTTTTTAGCGTCGTTTTAGACCAGTAACTACGACGACGCTTATTAGCATTGTCTATTGCCGACGCTTTTTACAAGGGTCGGCAAATTTTGGTGCTACACCGAAAATTGCTGATGCTTGTGAAAAGCATCGACAAAAAAGCGTCGATAAAACTGACTTTTTATGTAGTGACATAAAGAGTGCAAACCTATCGGCTGTAAATAAATCTTTGGAAAAAATTAAGGATAGATGAATCTATAGATAAGTGTAAAGCAAGATTAGTTGCTAAAGGTTTTATCCAAACTGAAGGTTTTGATTATTTTGATACCTATTCTCCAGTTATTAAAATTACATCCATTAGGACTTTAATTGCTTTAGTTTCTATTTTTAAACTTGAAATTCATCAAATAGATGTGAAACAGCATTCCTTCATAGTGATCTTGAGGAAGAAATTTATATGGAAGAAGTGGAAGGCTTTATAGTATCCAGACAAAAACATAGAGTGTGTAAACTACTTAAATCCTTGTATGGGCTAAGACGATCACTAAAACAGTGGCATGGGCAGTTTGATTCAATAGTTCTATCTTTGGCTTCTCTATATGTGAGGTTGATAAATGTGTCGATACTAAAGTAAATTGTAATTCATGTGTTATTATATATCTCTATGTTGATGATATTTTGATTTTTAGAACCGACATAGAAATTATTAATGATACTAAATCTTTCTTATCTAGTAATTTTGACATGAAGGATCTAGGTCAGGCAGATTTAATCTTAGAAATTAAATTGATAAGATTACCACAAGAAATTACTATTACACAATCACATTCTATAGAGAAAATGTTAAAGAAATTTGATAGAGCAAAATAGGACTAAATTAACTAGTGGCACAATTAAAGTACTCACAAATTATTGGTTCATTGATGCATGTTATGAATTGCACTAGACTAGTTGTTGCTCATGCTGTATGAAAACTTAGTAGATATACTAGTTATCCTAATGAACCACTGAAAAGCACTTGATAGAGTACTTAGCTACTTAAAAGAAACTAAATTTTATGATATTCATTATACTGGTTATCCTAATGTATTAAAAGAATATAGTGATGCAAATTGGATTGCTGATTCATAGGACTCAAAGTCCACTACTGGATATGTGTTTACACTCGGTGGAGCTGCTATAGCTTGAAAATCAACCAAGCAAACATGTAGAATAGCTTAAAAGTCTGTTAACAGATATTCATCTTATAGAGAAGCCAATTTCTACTATGTCCATACATTGTGACAATCAAGCGGCTACAGCTAAAGCTAAGCAAAACACTCTAATGAATCTAAGAGGCACATATGCTTGAGACTAAGGACATTAAGGTACCTTTAAAAATATGGAGTAATGGCATTGGAATATATAAGGTCTACTAAGAATATAGCAAATCCACTAACTAAAGGACTTGTGAGAAGGCAAGTTATAGAATTAACGAAAGAAATAGTACTAAATACCATTAATTGATCATCCAACAATGGCAACCCAACCTTACTGATTGGAGATACCAAAAAGAAAGTTCAATGGATAGTAACAAGTTATTTTGGGATGATAAGAGAAGCACTATTTAATTCAGATATAATTACTCCATAGTTCCATTCTGATAAAAGTGCTTTTTAATGCAACGGTAAGAGGAAGGATAATTATTTTTAATGGGTTCATAGCTAATTGTATTGGGTGTTCATCCGTAGCAGACACCCTTGAAGGACTTACCTATATGAGTGTAGTTGTGTGGCAGCAACCTATAGGACTGGGTTATTTCTAGAGCACTCATAAAACCAAGATACTAACACAGGGACGAAAAGCATTAAATGGACCCAACAATAGCCAAAACTACGTGTGTGGCATATGAAATTTGTATTAAAAAGTCTACTTCAAGACTTTGTTCACTATAGACTCTACAGATAGAACTTGTCAACACTAAGTAAAGGCTCAAACCCACAAAGTACCTTTACCTATTGCATAGTATTCTTAATTCAGATGTATTTTGTATGTCTTATATGATTTTCAAAATTTTAAATTATGTGAAGGATTGTTGGTTTATTAATAAAATATTTAATTCAAAATTTTAAAATTTTAGAATTCCATATTAGATATTTATCAAAATATAAACCTAGTTAAATATAAAAACTTATCTTAGACTTCCAAATAACTTAGTTTTCTAAATAAATAAGATTTAATTTTTTATCTTTATCTCTCTCTCCTCTCTTAAAATTCTATAGACATATGTCTAATTATTTCTCACACGATATCTTACAAAGAAGCATGCAAATGCTTTCTCTTTTCGCAAGATGTCCCAAACGGATGTTTTGCAAACGGACTCTTCGGGAGACTTTCGTAGATAAAAAGATGCATTCTTACAAAAAAAAACGCATCTATCTAATGGTGATCCTAAGAGACACAACCTTTGATAAATGAATGAATTATGTAAAGGGATGTGTTCAACGAAAGGATGCTTAAGCATCTAATTGTACTCACTCTTTCACATGTATAAATAAAAAAGAGATCGTACTTTCCATCCATTAGAAGAACATCTCCTTTCTATCTGAATAACTACAAATTAGATAAGAGAATTGAGAGTACTAAGCGAGTGAACTCAAGTGCACCCAATAAGCATTTGAGAAGAGGATTGTGTCCACATATAATAGGTTTGAGAGAGATTGCTTCAATCAAATTTACTAATTTTCAACGCATCTAGATTTGGCTAGTTCAAGTTCGACCTTGTTTCTCTTTTATTAGAGTGCACTTCAAAGAAAACATGAAGCAATTCATTGTATCTTGGGAGTAGACCGTTATCAACCATTTGCATTTGGGGAGGGTAAATTCTACTCTAAAGAAAGCGCCTTTTAGCGTGCCTCAACCTAAGTAACATCAAAACTTTATTTATTTATTTAGTATGAGCAGAAAGCCTATAATTAAATTTTGAAGATAAAATAATAAAATCACATAACATAGATTTATAAAATTTTAGCAGATAAATATTTTTCCAACATAATGTTATCCTTTTCAATGTTTTATATGCTCCCTTTCAAACCAGGTGAAAATTTCAGCTATGGCTCTTTAGAAAATGTAGAACTTTAATCATAAAAAGAAGACCAAGGTTCTCCTTAAAAAAATCATAAATAAAAAATAACAAGAGAAGAAGAGGATAACTCCTATGTTGGTGTCTTAATGAATCATTGACATGTAGAGGATTCAAACTCCAATGGGACTCTTTCTTTAAGCACCATAGGAACAATGACTTCATGGCATTTTTGCTAAGCAGCCCATGAGCTCAGATATTGTTGTCGCTGGGTGCTAGCTTGATCCAGACATCGAGTGGGTAGGGGTTGCTGAAAATCTTAGCTTGTTTGTCGTCCGGATCGAAGAGATCGGATGGGATTGCTGCACACCTCAGCAGCGATGTTCTGGTGGCCACTGCGCTCGATCAGCGGTGATCCCAACATCAAGCATCCATGAGTCAGCATTGAACGATGAAGAAATGGCTTTGGACGATGGAGGAACGGCTTTGGATGGCGCTCCGACATTGGCTCAAACATGAAACAACAAAAATAAAGAAATCCATCCACCAAAGCATGTCCGGTAGGGGACCTTTCAATGCCTAAGTCAGACGCAACTTTTAGAGAACAGGAGGAGGCTTGAGAGGTGTAGAGAAGAAAGAAAGTTGAAAGAGCACTTACCTGGAGGACTCCTGGAAATGTAATATATAAACAAGAGTCGAAGCTCATCGTCGACTAATTTGAGGTTATATGCTGGTTGATAAGGTAACAAATTGCATATCTTATCCGTAAATTTCGCCCTCATTTTTCAATCATAGGATTTGCTCAGATATCAGATTTGTTAGGAAACAACTAACAATCACGGCTGAGTCGTTGTTTAAAATATAAAAGACTCTCCGCACGTTTTTGGGTCGAGCATATTGCAAGCTTTGAATGGTCAGTCCGCAGCTAGATAGTCAGCTTTCATTGGTCGGTTCACCTTGTCAATAAAGATCGGTTTTAAGGTGTATCAGATGTAAACTATAAGAAACCTAGCAGAATATTATGAGTGGTTGAAATATGCATCGGAATTTCTAGGCAATTTTTCTTTTTTTGGAGATGACATGAAGAATTAATGATAGATTTAGTTAAATCAAAACTATATCCCTAAAGCTGAGCAGCCAAGCAAAAGTTCACTCGAGAACATAAATAATATTGAGCACATTGCTTTCTTTTTGTCTGCGGAATGAAGCTCATATTATCCTACTCGAGAACTCGTGAATTCCCACCCTGAGCAAGCCAAAGCATCATCATTTGAGAGAGCACCTAAATCCACCCCCAATTCCTATCACGAACAACAGCTTTTTTGACCTCTTCTGCACTAAAGAGGGACCTATTTATTAGGAAAAGGTGACAGCTTTCACTGGTGCATACGCTGATTTCGTTTTGATATGCATGAAATCTAATGGCCTTATCTGCTGGATATCAACCATCCAGAACAGCCCTTTACAGCTACGAGGTCAATCAATGCTCTGTGAGAGTGAAGCACTTCCTCAAACACCCGTCTAGTTTAACAAAATGGGAAGGAAAAACTGGACTAGTTTCTCATGGTTCATTTTTCATGTAGGTTGGGCTTGTCACAGGAGACCTAGAAATGGTGCACAACTTATGGTATCTATAACGTAGGCATATGGGCTCGCTTCACATTCTTTAGAATTTAGGGCTCGTTTGGTTCGCGGGAAGCATTTTTCCTCCTAGGAATATGAATTCTGGGAAACAAATTCCTAAGAAGATGATGCCCAGGAAAGTACTTTTGGCATGTTTGGTTGACCATGGAAAAGTGACAAATTTCCAAAATGCTTATGTTTGGTTGGCCATCCACTTTCCTGTAAAAGTTATGTATAATTCCTATTATGCCCTTAATAAAAATTAGGTCTTTAATGCCTCTTTAATGCATCTTTAATGCTTCTTTAATGCTGAAGGGTCTTTCTGAGAAAAAATAAAAATAAAGTGATTCCCACCTCATGGGAAAGTAATTTTCTCATGTTTCTCATGGGAAAGACTTTTCCATGAAATGTGGGAATCATATTTCCATGAAATGTAGGAATCATATTCCCATGGGAATACAACTTTCCCATCTCTCTACTTTGAAAACTCTAACCAAACAAGAGGCATCTCATTACTTTCCCGTTGACCATACTTTCCCCCCTTCTTTTCCCACGAACCAAACGAGCTCTTAATGGTGAAATGGTAATGTTGGTTCAAGTCATGCTTATCATTCAAGTTGGCAAGCCCTAAAATTCTCTTATTGGAGTGATGGTATGCTTCAGCATGAGAGCCCTCCTTTTAAGGGCAACAAATTAAGCTAATGCCAAGGCAGCAGCATTGAAGAGCTATTTAAGTATTGATATAACCCTGCTTCTTTCGTAGAAATTTTATATTTTTTAAAAAATATTTCTTTACATGCGGAGGGTAACCAATCTCATATTATGTACCAAGTGATCATCTAATGAAAAACTTACCTACAATTTTCATGCAAGGTATCATCAATTTAACTACAAAAGTTATTTTATAAAAAAATTATGTGTCTCTACCAGAGAATATACAAATGTCACAACACCTAAGTTATTTTTAATACACCTAAGTATTAAAAAGAAACATTTCAATTGAAACATCAGTTTGTATCAATACGAGGCACCTGCATAGGATATTTCGTATTGGTTGATAGTTTTCAATTATATTTTACTTTCTTAAATAATTAATAAATTTTAAATTCAATGATCAAAGATAGTTTTAATCTCAAATTTATCGTACTAGTGGAAATTTCAATATCTTAGTCCAAAAATATGGACAAAGATCTACGTAACTCGATACAAATATATTGATCGAGATCTCGAAAAATCAAATTCTCTCCAATTTTTTTTACTTTTTATATTAGCCAGGATGACCCTATTTCATCACTTAATGAGATAGCTAATGCATCGAAATTTAAAACATGAATTATTGACATGGCCTTATTTATTTGGTAGAAAATTTATATTTTAAGAAAATTTTACTTCACAAATGGGGGTGCCTGTCAAATGTCTATCCATGCCTCCATCCCAGGGGATCCAGGGGGGCGTCCAAGGTGAACGTCGTATGTACACGGAACCAGGCTTCCACAGAACATTTAAATGTCATACCGACCAAGATCCCACGTGGCTTGTCCCATCACCCAATTATATGGTGGTCCTCCACCTCACAGATATGCCGACATCTGGTGTCCCGCCAAGCCCTTCCACATCAGGCCATCAGACGGCCAAGAAAAAGACAGCAAGGCGTCCATGTGGTCCTGTCTGGTCCTACGGTTCACTGCTTGGTACCGAGACAAAGAAGGCATCTTGACAGCTACAAATGACATGACTCTATGAGTCTGAAATCGAGATCTTGGCTTTCACCGGACTCTCATTTTAGGAGTGGCAGGCACGTCGAGTCGGATCAGACTAGATCGGATATAGAATAGAATAAGATTATATCAACCCAAACTCCACTTATTTATTAAATGAATCATAATTCAAACCTGGCTAACTTGTTAAATAGGTAAAGCTATTTAAAGCTATTTAACCTACGACAAGTTGAATCAACTTAGACAGATCAAACAAGTTAAGCATTATCATCCAGAACTTCATCCAAAATGGTTCGCTAAGAGATATTATTTGGATTCTTTGATCTTATATAAATATTTAAGATCTATGATGTGGGACTAAATACACATCCGCATGGATCCTCACATAATCCATAGGTCTCAGAACCTCATTTAAAATGGCTTTGATACTATTTGTAACAATCTAGGACCTCATTTAAAATGGCTAACCAGAATGTATTATTTGGATTTTTCGATCCTATATAAGTACTCAAGATTTATCCAGCAAATAACTGATATGGCACTAAACACACATGGGTCTTCACAAATTCATCGTACATTAAAGTGTAAGATCCATCCTTGCTGCGTAACAAATGAAAATGTTAAAAGTTTCCCCTTCGGCCCTTCCTTCTCCGTTCGAATCTAGCAATCAATAATTTATAGAACAATACATGTGACCTTGCCTGGCACCACCTGTCCCAACCGGCAAGCACTCCACATAATTTACAAGATGTGATCTGGAATGCAAATTTATACTCCTTGACGTTTTAGAAATAGGTCAGGGCCCTGTGTGGCCTCACAAACTCGTGCATGTTTGGACGTGGACATGCGCCCACCCTAAAAATGGATGACCATCACCCATCACTTAACCCGTCATGTTTGGTAATGCCAGCCGTATTTGGCACACAACGCGATAGGTGACAGCTCTCCATTTATAGGATGGGTGGCATGTTATCGAAACATGCACCTGTGTCTACAGTATAAAACATGCATTGCAAAGGGTTCGAGCTTGGGGGCGGACAGGTATGATGATGATCACCCTCTTATCCGAGAGACTCGTAAGATGGCTCAGTTGATAAGCGGATTTCAGACAGACCACGTATTTAGAGAGGCGAACGAAACCGCAGACTGGATCGCCTCTTTCGTGGTTCGGCATTCCGGAGATTTTTTGTGGATGTCTGCTTTCGATGCTCCTTTTACTTTGTTGTCTTTCCTTTTCCGTGACGTGGCTGGATGTACTCTAGACTTATATGAATGAGTAGCCATTTTTACCAAAAAAAAAAAAAAAAAGAGGGGTTCGAGCTTTTTAGATATTGCTTATATCAACTCAAAAGGGAAGTGAGAGATTTTACGATATATAATGACTACTAATATCATCTAGCTGTTAGCAAGGGGAAGGTGTAATCCCTCCACTTTTTGTTATAGTTATTTCATTTCTCAATTCACTCGACTCCCCCTATAAATTTCTCAAAATATGCAAACTCTCCCAGAAGCAACCAGTCTGGCTCTGGCTCACTCTCATAAGCCTTTAGCAGCTCCTAGCGATAGAAAAAGATTTTGGAACGACATCTAATCTAATCTCATCTATATATATATTAAAATAGAGGCTTTGGTTGTATAGAGCGCAAAATAATAAGTAGGGTTGTTTAATACGATTCAAGTTTTTAACTTATTAAATGATATTATATAAATCTCACCAAAAAACATATTACATAAAAAAATTCATTAGTATTATTAAATTAATACAAAAAATAATGTTATTATTAGTAATCATATTTACTGAATTAATAAAAAAATATTTTTTATTAGTATTGTACCTTATCTATATTCCACGCGAGTCATGAGATTATACTAATATTTTTATTAAATTTTATTACATTTTTATAATCATAATTTTACTTAAAAGTGAAAGTATGATGATTAATGACTTTATTATATTACTTCTAAATTTTTCTAGAAGCAATATTTTTCTGTTTCTTATTATAGCAATATATTATCTTAATACATTGATAAATATACATATAATATTAAACTTTTGTATACTAATATAATATCATAGTGTTAATATCAAAAAATTATTTTAAAAAATTATTAAACTCTTATATCTATTATATTCTATTCCATTTCTATTACCTATTCTATTACATCAATTTATGTTGCATCCTAAAAATAATTGAGAAAAAGAAAAAAAAAACTGCATCCTGTGAAGAAGTTCTGGATAAATGGAATAGCCAGATTAAGTTACAATATCTGGATAAATGGATAAGATGTTAGCTTCCAAATAGATTCGATACCAGTTTTGGATATGATGTTAGTTTCATATCCAGTTCACTGAATTTAGGCTCTAGAGAAACATATATCCACCAATACAAACCCATTCCATCGTTTCAGGTCTCTAACTCAGGCAGCCCCGGCTGGGAGAAACCGGACTGAGAGTGTTAAAAGTGGGGGAAAAAAAAAAACAATATACACAATAACATGCAACGGAAAAAATTAAAAAAATATATACTATAAAATAATAAAACAGAATAGAGACCTTCAGACGCCGGCCGCTCAAGTCAGCTCGGAGGCGCCGAGCCGAGACTGGAACCGGAGAGCATCTCGGCTAGCGCGCTCATGGCTCGCACTTGCATCTCGAGAGCCGCAATATAATCCGAAGTCTCTTCTAGAAGCGTCGGAAACGATGCTTTCCGGCAACCCGGGACCAGCCGGCCGAGGAACCTCGCCCTCCTCCGGATAGCCGTCGGCGTCGGTCTCATCCTCCCCGGAACAGCCGGCGTCGCTCCCTTCCTTGGCCGGACGGCGGCGACGGCGGCCCTCGGTCGCCGGGCCTTCACTCGGAGCGGGCGGCCGACGGAGAGGATCGCGCGGCTCCACCGCGTCCGCCCCTTCGCCACGGCCGCCAGCGCCCGGTCCGCCGTCCCCCGGACGACCCGGGCCCTTGGCGGCGCGGCCGGCGAGGAGCGGCGGAGACGCCTCAGAGCCTCCAGAAGCTTCGAGGAGTAGATCCAGTGCTCGGCGTCGCTCCGCCACCGCCGCCGGGGCGGCGAGGGCGGGCTCTCGCGGCTGCTCCCCCGCTTCCGCTTTCTCCCCTTATCCTCCTTGGCCACGGGATTCGAGATCGGCATCGGATCCAAAGGCTGAAATCTCTTGCAAGAATCCTGAGAAAGCGGGAGTATCCTCAGATCGAGAGCCAGAGATATGAATCGGATCAGCGAACCGTAGCAAGACGGATCCAATGCCTTGGAGATCTACGATTAGAAATCGCAAGCAAAGAGGCACCGATCCGATCGATCTACTCCATTCTTTATGGTTAAACAACCAAAAGTTTTCGTTCCGGGAAAAGAAGGATTCCGATCAAAAAGAAAATCACAAGAAAAAACCTAACCAATTCAACAACCATAAACGAAGAAACCGAACCAATTAGAAATCTCAGAGACGTAAAAATTTCGAAGAAACGAGAAAGATTTCATTCAAAGATACGAAAAACTCCGATAGAAATTGGAGAAAAATCGCAATAAAAAAACAAAGAGTGGAAAGATTCAGGAAAATGGGGCGCGTCAACGAATCGTATTACCTCGCTGATTCTTCGATGGACGAAGACGAAATCCGGCGAGAGAGAGAAAGAAAGACAGAGGGAGAGGGAAAGAAAACAGAGAGAGGGAGAGGGGTGTTGGGTTTTAAAAAAAGGGGTGGTATTAAACTCTCTCGGCCGTCGCTTCCTCCATCCGTTTGAACTCCTTCCTTTTGAATTATATATAGTCCTCTTATCGTGCGCCGTTCGGCTCATTTTTCTTAAATGACAATTTTGTCCTTACTAGTTTCATGAACCTGGCCATCGTGGTATATTCTCCGAATTTGTAACGAAATCCCTTTCTCCTCTCCTCCTTTTAGCCAAGCACCAAGGTATCATGCTGCAATTCTGTGTTCCTTGGCAATGTGACCAGGACCATTCTGGTAAGACTGGACCACTGATGTGGAGACCGTGGAGCAGCAAGGGAATCTCAGAATTGCTGGTCCACAGCCAGCTCGATTCAATCGTGATGGCCTTTGATGACTATTGCCATCGTATCTGGACCAAAATAAGAGCGCAGTTCGGATGTCCTTGAGATCAGCTGGAGACGGGCTGAATAGACTGATTGAGACGTTGGGCGCTAGACTCCTTCATTGAGTGGCCTGCAATAAAGTTCACTTGCTGAAGAATTTCAGACGAAACCTCTGATACTTAAATTAGAACAACAAGGCTGTGATAGTATGGAAGAAAGAAATTTTAACAGAATCAAAACTCTATGAGAAGGGTAGCGTATTGCATATTTTCAGTCCCCAAGTTGTTCCTCTTATATAGAGGAGCTAGTCTTGTTGTTACTTAGGCCGAAGTGACGTGCAATAACGTTAGGCACCGGCTGGTGGTATGGTTGCAGCACAAGGTCAGTCCGTGTGGACAAAGTGCAGTGCAAGTCCGATGCGGAACGTAGAGTTATTATGATCACAGATTGTCAGGGTTGTCAGCCCTTGTCGACACGTGTTGATTGTTTTTCGCGCCTGACGACTTTTCGGTTGAAGCCAAAGTCGTTCATCTTGGTTTATGTCTGAGAACGGGAAGGTCGGTTAGGTTCGAGGTCAAAGTATTCAGTATTTTCTCCATCAACAATGATGGCACATCTTGAATTAGGTTAGATCGGATGGTTGTGAATTTTCTTCTTGCAAATGTAGATCTCTCTTTTCTAATTTCGTTATTCACACTGTCTAAATGTTGCAAGTCATTGTAGTCTACACGATGCATCAATAAGTGGCCAGCTAGGTTGGACTTCCATTAGATGATAAACATCCTTTTTCACTACCACCATGGTGAAATCCACCTGCGCCAAGTCATAGTTGAAATTTTGGACATCAATGTTGACTTGTTCAACTCACCAAGTCAACTTTAACTCCAAAATTTAACAAAAATAGTTGAGTAGTTAAAGATCCCATGTATAAAATGATTTGGGCATTTCAAGAATGTAGAAATCAGAAATCCACAAGCTTGCCTAGTCCAAATCAAGCTCCTCGTAACACCTTGTAAAGCAAGAATTCCTGTTGACCTGGCCTTATATGCGTTCAAAAAACTTAAGTGGATGAAGCTCAACAAAATGTGGATGATAAGTTCAAACATCATGATCAAAGTAATATGGAAATTGATAAATATGAGCATGTAAACAAAAAAATACCTTTTTTTTGGAGAAATCCTTATTTTGAATGACTTGAATGCACAATCCATATGAAGAAACGATTTTTTTTTTTTTTTTTTGTAGATTGATACACTATGCTTATGAATATGTGCCAATCTGGCGTCCCTTGAGTAACAAATGCACATGGAGAATGTAACTGAAAGTTTTTATTTTAAGATCATGGTATTTAGTTGCACTAACCGTCCCCCATCAATCAATATACTCTCAGAGGGCTGAAAATTTTAAAACAAATGTTGTACTACTACTCTAAAAACTTGACTTGGCTAGCGACCAAGGAGTTCCAGGCTGGTGGGCAGTGCTCCTTTATTTGGAGGGAGATTAGCTCCTATGCGCCGACGATGCAGGCTGCCTTTCGGTGGAAGGTGGGTGATGGGCGCTCCATAGATGCCGTGGAGGATAGCTAGGTATTGGAGGAGGTACTTTGTTATATACCGACTTTCTTTAATCCATCGAGGCTAGAGGACCGTTGAGTGAGCGACCTGATTGTGCCGGGCCGGAGCAGGTGGGATGAGGCACTGATTCGAGAGGTATTTGGGGTGCAGCTGGCTAAGTTGATCTTGACTATTCCACTTCCCGCGGTGGAGGTGACGGATAGATTGGTTTGGATGGTTATAGGCATATCCAGGGTACGCATCATGAATATTCAGATGGTGATAGGAGAGGAGGTTGTTAGGCAGATGGATGGCACATGGATCTGGAGGTTGGAGGTCCACCCTCGTGTGGCCCTATTTCTATGAGCATTGGCAGGGAGGGGTGTTTGGATCACTCCGAGTTGTGCCTGGTGCCCGAAGGATCAATCATGTGTTGCTTGGATGCGAGCGGGCAGTATAGATCTGGAGATGCGCAGGCCTTCTACAGTGCCAAGCTACCCGATCTGAAGACGACTTACTACACCAGCTGAGGGTGGCTATGCGGAGCCCGAAGACGGTGGCGTGGGGAATCCGATTGGCCTATATGGCGTACCACATATAGTTAGATAGGAATACCAGAATTTTCGACGATAGATAAAAGTCTTCGTGGAGTATTGTGGAGAGACCCCATATTCAGGCGATCGAGATCATCAGGGTTACTACTACGATGAGTTCACTTGGGATAGCCAGGGACATCTGGAACCTCTGTTCGGCTGCTTTAACACCTAGGTTTCTCCTTATCTCTTGGGAGCCCCCATCCCCCGGCTATCTAAAGGTGAATTTCGATGGTAGTAGTCCTAGGGTCGACGACAGAGCCAATGTGGGTTTTGTGATTAGAGGTCATGATTCACAGATGATTGTTGCCGGCGGCCGGAGTGCCAATAGGCTCTCAATTATAGAGGCGGAGCTTAGGGCAGCATGATAGGGCATCTTTTACACAAGACAGAGGTTGGAAGCTGAGCGCATCATTTTTTAGGGAGACTCGACTATAGTGATTGACTGGATACAAGAGGAGGGATGGAGGGGGATGGGAGCCCCTGCTTTGTGACATCCGTCCAATGTTGATAGATTGTAGTGCCTCTCAGGCAGTGCACGTGTATCGGAAGGCGAACAGGACTGCAAACTGTGTCGCTTTCTATACTGCGCAGCACTCCGGAGAGATATGTTGGCCACATTAGGAGCCTCCCCTCATTTTTGTGTCAAATTGTAGCCTTTGATTCTGCTGGCTACTCTTACACCAGAGTAGAGTCAGCAGCCGTTGTACTAAAAAAAAAAAAAAAAGCTTGCCCGCAATACTTTGGCAGCAGCAAGCGATCATATATGTAGTGATTTTTTTTTTTTGGCTATTTGGGAAAGATAGGACCAAAGAATCCAAGAGCTGCAATGCATATGCATGAAATTGAATGCTGTTTCCGTGTAAATAATAAAAAAAAAAACTGTTTTTTTTTTGGCTATGGATGTATATTTAAGGATTATCTGCCGCTCTAACAATTTGAGAAAAAAAAAATTGAATGCTGTTTCCGTGTAAATTAAATTCTCAGTTCATATCAAGCAACCTACTTTTAGATTCAAACAGTGTTTACGGACCTGCGTCCATGCAGCAGCCCTGAGCAATTAATGTATACAAAGAATATGAGAGAATCTTTTCCCGAGATCTCTGAAATGGGCTGAGAAGTGAGAATTCCGAAATGATTGAGTTACTCCTCGATATGGCAGTCTTTATCCCAGGATTTCAATTAATGCGAAATCGCTTCCCCGCCACTTGACTTAGAGAGGTACTTTTTTTAAAAGAGTACATGCCAATTATGGCACGTCATGCGAATACTAGGATTGATGAGGGTCTTTTCGGAAATAAAGAAACTTCTTGTCGTTTATTGGAGGGGCCGATCAGAAAAGTTGGGCTCCATGTGGCGCCAGCATGCCAGCTGCAAAATGACCTCCTAGGTTGACAGCCTAGGATGTATAGGCGTATAGCCATCCCCTCTTTGTCTTGGATGGCATGGCAGCATTCAAGATTCCTAACATCCCTTTACCATTTATGGAAACGTATATGCCAAAACTTATAATCATGAGATCCGAAGGATCCAGGAAGAATTATCCGAGTTTCTTTCATCCACCGACATAGATCTCGAACTAATTCTTGTATGATCTAATAATAAATTTGCGCAAAAGATACAACTCTATCCTCTAAATATGCTAATAGAGGCAAGTAACTATGCCAAACTATCTTGCAATGACCACCAAGCATTAGTTCAAATAGTATCACCTCTTACAATTTAAAGCAAGAGATAGGTTCAATGTTGATAGATATTGGCCTTTTCTTTCGGGTTCCTATTTCTCAGCACCTTAATTTCACAAGCATTGTATTAGGTCTGTCGGTGCACTTGGATTTGCCAAGGTAAATAGAGATTAGAACCCTACGACAACAACAGCAATAACATGATCTAGCACGATATAGATGTTATTGAAGGTAAAGTCATGGTGTTTCCTTATTTGTGATCATGCAATGGAATTGAGGTCTCTACCAAGCCTTTACTATAACTTGAGATGGCTTTCTCTTTCCATGACAAATAAGCTATATTAATATATCTATTATCTATAAGTGTATTTAAGATTTATCTCTCAAGATAATCATCTATGGCTGCTGCTGTAAGTACATACTTCTTTACTAATCACCTCCTCCTGTTCACTCTTAAGATAACGACTGCAGAAAAGTACGTGTCATAAAAAAATATATTTTTATTAAATACATTGCAAACTATTTTGGTTGATTATATCCCACTATCCATCGATTACTTGTAAACCAAGTGCCCTACCTTTGCCAAGATTTGATGGATTCACTGGACTGATGCATGCATTTCTCAGTATGACCTCCGCAATCTCTTCTTTAATATTAGATGGCAGCAACTGCATCATTTTTTTGAAAAGCAAACTACACTACGAGCTCAGAAAAGCAAGTAGGTGACCGATACAAAGGTCTCACTATTAGCATTTCTTCTAGGATTTGTATAGCCAACTAAGTTTATCTTCATATATTTCTCGTCCTAATGGTTGTCTGCATGTCTATTATTAGTGAAAAATGATAAAGAGTCCCTGAATTGAGCATAAAAATATAAAAATTTCAAAGTGCATAAAAATTCTCTGTTCGACTTTTTCCATAAGAAGGTGAGAGGAAGGATCATCTTCATGGTAGTTGAGGCGATTATTCACCAACTAATGCTTTTCTGACTCAAACCCCACACTAACATGCAGCTATTAAGCAATCCATTGATCCATCAGCAAAGTGATTACGACGTCTTCTGGTCATCACCTGCCCGAGCTTTCGGATATTACTCAAAGTATCGGTGTTTAAATATTTTACCTAAGTCATTAGCTTCTTTCCTCTGTTTTCTATTCACTGTGCTTCTTGGAGGACTGGAATGGTAAGAAGGCCTTCCAATATGTTCAATAAACGTATAAGCATGCATGCAAGCTTGATGTAGGTTGCACTGCCGATGAACTCGAAACTGCATTCAATGACTTGCAATCATGTGCATTTACGAGTTCAACAATAGCATGGGCTTCTACATCCATGCCATGATAGAGTGCTTTTGGATTTTATCAAAGCGAACACCAAAAGAAAAAGGGCTCTAAATACTTTTGTCCTGCTAAAAAGGCCTTCCTCGCCCTGCGATTCTGTGCTCCTCGGTAATGTCGCCAGCAGCACTTTTGCAACTTTGAACCAGTGGCATGGAGAGATGTCCGGGATCTTTGATTCAATCTCTATAGCTTTTGATGGTGATGGTACATCTTGCATCAGATATTGTCAGATGGACGTAAATTAAAGTTTCTACTGCATGGCAGATGAGCTGTCCATGATGCACCAACAACGCATCAATATTTTTGCTTTTTTTTTTTATGGCCTTACATTTTAAGAATAGAAGGCTGGTAGGAGGAGGGATGAGCGAGAGGATGAAAGAATAAGAAAGCAAACCTCGAGCGAGGGTGGTCGATGAAGCTTCGAGCATAGAGATGGTAGCTAGAGGAAGCTAAATTGGTGGACCAGAATGATAGAGCATGAATCCTTAGGGAGGCGATAGTAACATAGAATAAAACCCTAATCACAATGATAAGACGAAGTAAAGAAGCACCCAATGTGCCAAGCCACACTCGAAGCTTTGTTGCATCTCAAAATCCAAGGACCACTCATTTTACAACCAACAAAAAGTAGAACAAGTCACCTACACTCAGGTGCAGGTATCCAATGCTGTCTAAATAAAATCCAGTAGGTCAAGAAAAAGGTCAATGATAACATCAAATATAGACAAAGTAGCAAGGAAAATGCCAATTTTGCACACGTAGATAGGTTGAAATTAAACTATGTGCTCATAATGCGAAGCACACACATTTCCCCTCTCAAATCTTGATCCTGGATAAATCAAATGCACGGTCTGCATCAAGCAAGGACTGTTTGTAGATTCAAACACTAAGCTTGCAAATCTATACACCTAGCAGCCCTCAAGTAATAATAGCACATATAGAGAATGGATGAGAAATTTTTCATGAGTTTTTGCTTTTCGCTCAGCTGATCACTTCCATACTAGATTGATGCTGTTGCCGGCGACCTATACTTTTTTCCAAATTTTCTCAAAATCTCTACAACTGCATCGACTGTTACCTTCAGATATTCTAAAAAAAGCTGAAAAATCTATAATGACTGAAATTTCCACATTACTTAAACGCACTGTCTTTATCCCCCTAGGGTTTTATTATGAATTCATCTGTCTTCCACCTGACTCAGGGAAGGGGGGCTGCTGTGATGAGAACATTTCTAAAAGGAGCATGCATAGTTGACATTTTGGCAGTTGTCTTGGATGCAAACAATGCCACAGGCAGCTGATATTCACATAAGACTTCCATTTTTTGTGACATGGGATTGGTAACACTAACAGGTATTATTAATGCAATGTAGGAGGGAAGGAATGGGTTGGTTGTCAAGTTTCTAGCCCAGTATTAATGGACCCAGGTGCCAATGTCTGTATCCTTTTATCTTTTATCATGACAAAGTTTGTTGTGGATTCCTAGGGGCCCATGAGAAGAGCTGGAGAGCATTAGCTGTTTGGATCTGCATGTGGCTCGCATGGGGGTTCATTGCATGCATGCCCCCTTAATCACAGCTGCAAGACAACAATCTAGGTTGGCAGCAGGAAAGAAGAGTTGTACGTAGACATCCATTTCAAATATCTCATGCATGGACATCTATCTTCTCTTTATTGATATGCCAAAGTTTATAACCATAAATAAAATCTCGACAAACATATCATCTTTATCCAAGTCCAGATGCACCAGACAAATTGAGGGAGGCGGTCGGGCCGAACTATCCTGCAATAGCAATAACATGTTCTAGCACAGGACAAGCCTAGATGGATGTAGCAGAGGATATCACAGCTATAGAGCTACTTGCATTTTTTGATGACTTCATCAAAGCGCAGACAATCGTTGCATTCGTTGCTCTATATAGGATGTGTATAGCCGATTAAGTTTTTCACTGCATGTACTTGTCCTGATTGCGTTCGAGTGTTCTCGATCGCTGAAAATTGAACATTTCAATAATTAGACCATTGCATTAATTCACTTACATTCTAACTATCATCTTTAAGCATAAGTAGCAAGCTTTCGAACATTTCAATGCAGCATCATCTCTTCAAGTGTTTCTAGAAGAGGGAGGGAGGAAGAAATATCTTCATGGTGGTTAGGTGTTAACCGCGAACTAATACTTCTATGATGAAGCCCCTAAGACTAACATGAGCTATTAAATATTAATTTGTCGATGAAGTGATTCTGATTTTCTTCTCTCTCTTTTTTCTCTCTCTTTTTGATATGTGTGGGCGCTATCATCTCTAATCCAAAACCCAAATTTTGGGATATTAGCTTGAAGTATCCATGTTTAAATATTTTAACTCAATCATCATGTGCTTTCCATTGTTTGGGACATTAGTTTGAAGTATCCATGTTTAAATATTTTAACTCAATCATCATGTGCTTTCCATTGTTTTCTAATCATGGTGCTTGATTAAGGACTGAGATAATAAAGTCTCCTAGTTTATCCCATAAACATAGCAAACATCATGATCAAAGTCTGTCAATATATACATAATATTAAATAGCTTAATGACAGAGCATGAGGTTTCTCCCACAAAAAAAAAGGTGTCGGAGATGCAAATGGCTAGGTGGTTAGGAAACAGGGTGCTCCATTAGAAACATACCTGCACATAATTACTTATCCGCAATCATTTGAAGATTTAATACTATGACAATATATGTGATCAATGAATGAATGGAACAAGCTAGCTAATCTACTATACATATACATGATATTATGACCACAGTATGGAATATCATTTTTTTAAAATCAGAGCCACAATAAGATATCAACATTGATTGATATTAGCAGTACGGCTCCTTATATTGTGTTATTATGATAATATCGATTCCTTGCCAAATTTCTCTTTATACAAACACATGATATTAGGACCACATTATGGAATATCATTTTTTTTCATATATATATATATATATAATTCTTTAATATCCGGTGATCAGAGCCACAATAAGGTACCATCATTGATCGATACTAGCAGTACTGCTCCTTATATTGTGTTATTATGATAATATCGATTCCTTGACAAATTTCACTTGGAATTTTAACATAGCTATTACCTAATGACAATTAACTATATACTGGTGCCTGCTTAGCATGTCATGGAAATATAATGTAGGCCACATGAAGGATAGATTGATTAATAACGTTGCTTGTGACGAATTAATTACACCAGCTCTTGCTTAATATGCCATGCAAGTATGACATAGGCACCAATAAGGATAGACCTGGTAACTATATTCAACAATTGCAGACTGCAAGGATAAAGTGCTTAGGAGATGATCTAGTAACAAAATTTACAAAGTACTATAAATTCTTGAATTAAGGCAAAAATATAATATCTGCCTAATTGCTCCAGATATCTTAGACATCGATTGCTTTAAGAAGAACAAGATTTTCTTTGGCTAATTATCAAAAACAAGCTTCATACTGGTGAAGTTTTGAAGAAGAAGAAGGGATGGACCTCTCTTTCTGGTGTACATGGAGCCTTCTCTTTAATTGCTCCTTCTGCTCTCTTAGTTCCAAAATTATCGATTATCTGCCACTTGACTTTCCATTGGGAGAACATGTAGGCTTTGGATGGACCAAAGAAGACAACCCTAACAACCAAACCCTTCAGAATTCATTATTTCTGCTCCTTATGGAAGGAAAGGAATAATTGAATCTTCCTCAACAATGGCAGAACCAGTCGGACTGTCCTTAAAAAGACTATCAATCTCTTTCTATCTTAGAAAGATTTAAGTACAACCAAAAGGATGTTATTGCTTTCTCTAACTTTCAATTTCTTAATGAAGTAGGTGGAATCTTGTTCTTCTTTTTCTTAAAGAAAATCCTACTCAATTCAACTAACATGGGCTCTTATGCCGCCTGCTTGTCCTGCATCTGACTCCCTGCTTTGGATTTATCAAAGAAGACATTAAAGAAAACTTGGGTTTTTTTAGCTAATGTATTCCTGTGGAACAAGAAATAATAACACACTTTTGGCTTTCCTAGCCACCAGCAGAGCTTAAAGCCACATCCAAACCTATATTGCCAATCATATTTGGTTAGCAAGGAACAATCAGATCTTCGAGAACACCTATTCATCCCATCGATTCATCATGGAAAGAGCTCTTATACAATCTGCAGGAGGTGATTCAATTGGCTACCATTGGAGATACGGAGACAGCTTGGGACATCTCGGACTCCTCACTAGCTTTTGCTGCTTCTAGACTGGTATTTATTACCTAGAAGCCCCCACCCCCATGCTTTCATAAAGTTAACTTTGATGGTAGTGCTACTAGAGGAAAAGGAATGGTAGTGCTCATAAATCAATGCCTTTGGTTGAGAAATTCTCGGGGGCAGATGAGTAATCGACAAAGTTTTTTTTTTGTGGAAAAGGCAAAAAAAAAAAAACTCTAGAGCCTCGAGTTCCGGTCTATAATCTATGTAGAATAGAAGACGTGTACACTACACCAGAAATTCATGAAGGTTGAATATGGACTAATCGTGATACTTATTATTAGATTTGAATAAATTTAGATTCTTAATCTTTAAATGGAGGAAGTATATGAGAACGATCCGTATATTTAATATTCCTACATCGACTATGGTAGATCTTGGATTCTTGTACAAAACCAAGAGACTCAAATAATATCTTCGCTAGTCTTTTCGGATAAGATCATGGATTATTACAAAATAATAGCTGATTATATAAGAATAAAGCTTTAATACAAAACTCAAAAACCGCTATTTTCAAGCACTATTTTACAATTCAAATAACAAAAATATAAAACTCAAAAAACTAAAAAAAATACTTATTACACACACACACACAAAAAAAAAAAAACAGAGAGAGAGTAAGAGGAAGAAGATTAGGATATTTGGAAGCTCCTAAAGCTCCCATCAATTGATCAATAAGCAAACAACAGATCAGAGACACCACCTCGTTCTCCTTTCCAAGGAAGATCCACTGTCAGCTTTCCATCCCTACTCCACTCCACTCCCACCTCAGCCCCATTCAACAAGCTACACTTTGGCTTCTCCCTAGAGTAAACCAAGAGCTTCCCCACCCCCTTCACCTTGATCCTCACAAAGATCTCCTTCCAGATCTCACCATACTCCACCTCAGTTATAGTTCCTCCACAATTGAACATATTCATCAGCCCAATTGGTGCAAATTTCAGATCGGAGCCGAGCTTTTTGATCGGCACAAAGCTGAAAATTTCAAAGGAAGATGGCTGCAGAGTGAATTGGATGGCTTCTGAGTTTGGGGTCATTAGCACCAACTTCTCAGCCTGGTTGAGATAGACTGTGTACTCTTCAGCATTGCCCATCTTACTAGCTTCCTTCTTCTGGTCCCATTCGACATCCCTCACATGAACACTGCCTGAAACTGGCTGGTATGATTGAGGGTAGCCTCGGACTCGCCGTTCCTTTGGATCCCATCCTGCTCCTTGGCAATTGAAAGCTCCTATAACACCTCCAAACTGCAATAACAATGTCAATTAAGATCTTGCCAATAATCCAACTGAAGGAGCAAAAAATGTAATATACTAATGCATGACCATGAAATAGTTCAGAGCACCTATGTTGACCTAACAAGCAAGTTCAGGATTCAACAGAAATGCATAATGATCGAGTTTTTGAGTAGCACAAACATATAAGAAGGAATTGGCAATGATCAGATGTTCAGCAAGGTTATCGAAACCTACTGGCAATCATTAGTTTACCTTGTTTAAGTTCCAAATCTTGAGGACAGTTTTGTCATCAAAAAGAGGATTCTTAAACAGACAATCTCTTGTGGGCAGAGCAAAGTGATTGCACTTGGGAATGGATCCATCAGGGAAGACAAGCTTCTTCAGGAGTTCGAAGTCGTGACAACCAAGCGAGTCGCTGACATAGACCGGCCCTCCGCAGATGGCCCTCGAGGCCGCATGGAACTTGGCACACACATGATCAGATTGGAACATGTCCCAGTCCGGCTGAATCATCTGCCCCATCCACAGGCTATTGTAAGCACAGTTGATCATATGGGCACCTTGCAGCCAGTAGATTCCCATTGGGTCTCCATTCGGATCATCACACCAGAAGTCATCACCTGTGAACAATGAATGATATGCCGATCCTCAGATATATGGAAGAGAAATCTCTTCTCCTGGAGTCATCCAAAGGGCTAGTATTTCAGATCTTACCTGCTCTTCCCATCGCTGTTTGCCAAGTTCCAAGGAAGAAGAAATCATTGCACTGCTGCATGCTGGAAATGATCCCTGTTCCATTGAAGTTCCTTAGTAGGGACTTCGTTAGTCCCTCGTAGTAAGCCTTCGCAAGCTCAACACGGCCTCCATATTCCTCACAGACATATTCTAGTGTCTGAACAAAAGCAAAAGAGTCAGTTTTCTCCTCTATAACTTCAGATAAATTGAGAAATTAAGATACTAGAATAGCAAATGTAGAATCTTACATGGATGACATCCACTTTGACCCCGGTGATGCCGATCTTTGCGAGATAAGAGTGCATGGAATCATAGAAATCACCTGCTTGGTCTGGATGAACGAGGCCAATGCCACCTTCCGCAATCTTATCAACTGCAAGGTCGTCCATCGTCCCGGCTAGCCCAGGAGATAGCTTAACAGGGGTCACCTTCGAATCGTAATGTGCTACTCCAGGCTTCACTCCCCCCCAAGCTCCACAAAGTGCTTGCCACACATATACATCATCCAATCCTGTGAACTTCGTTCTCAAATCTTTTATGAATGCTTTCATTCCCACGTCTTTGGGCTCGCATGAAGAACCAGCACAATAGCTCCCGTAAACACTGGTCGAAACATCTTCTCTTTCAGCTAGCATTTGATCCAGTTCCCTTCTCAACTCCACCATTTTGGAATCGAAGCATGATGAGTCGCTGGACCCGGATTGGATTTCCTTGCTTCGAGCCTTCTTAGTGCTCTCGAGCTCCCGAGCCTTCAAAAGAATCTCCTTCTGCTTCTTGTGATCGAAACGAGGAGTGTCGGGGCCTAAGAGAGACTCTCCCCTGTACCTCCTAAACTTCTCGCACTCTTCAAATCTATATAGCCTTGCAGTCATCTGTTCGCCCCCGAGGACAAGGTTCTTTGCGTCTTCATGGGGGTCATCTCCATCCAGGTTGATGCTCTGCCACCCGTCATCGATTATAAGAAACCTCGGCGGGACACCTCCCTCGGCGAAGTCCTTCATGCCGTGCCACACCCCAAGAGGATCGACAGTCAAATAGAAGGCATCCCAAGTGCACCAACCAAACTTGTCCACTAGAGGAGGAAGAGACTTCTCCTCCAACAGCCTAAATGTATTCAAAAGGACCCTTGCAGCAGCATAAGCCTCCTTCATTAAGGTGAAAGGGTTGTCACCAAAATGAACATAGGCTATAGCTCTGAAAGAATCAGCCTGCACTTGGCTGGATCCACTTTCAGCGCAGATCATGACATGGTCGTCGATGCCAGGTTCAATCGCCGACCTGAATCTCCCTTCCAACAAGGGAAGGAGGAGGACATAAGAGTTGAGCTCAGGGACTTGGAAGAGGACCCATTGGGTCTCCTTTTGTAGGTCTGAGCCGGACTTGCCGATCCACATGGTAGACCACCATGTTTTGAACCTGAAGATGCTGAGAAAATTTCTGTTGCCGAACTTGCCTAATGAATTCGTCAGGCGGTCGGAGGACCGTGGCCTGTAGAAGCCGAGCAAGCCACCCTTGTGGGCTCCGGACTTGACTCGCTGGTAGATGGAGAAGGGAGCATTAGAGGATTTACATATGGAAGAGAAGCTACTGAAGGTGACATTGCTGGGGACTTCAGAGAGGAGTGTGACCCCATTAATGCTAAGCTTCCCATCAGATAGTGAGAAAGAATTAGCTATTCCATTTACTACACGTGTGGGGGTCACTGGATTTACTTTCGTTTCCTGGTGTAGAGCCATTGGCGGGAAAAAACAGAGGAAGAAAAAGAAGTGGAAATAAACAATCAAGTTCGAGACTTCTTTTTTTAATGAAAAGGGAAGAAAGATCAAGTTGTTTAGAAATGAAAGATTTTAAAATGAGAAAAATGACAAACTATTCACAGTTGAAGGATTCCAAGCTCAAAGTGAAGTTGTTAGAACTGTGCGGTCTATGGGAGAAAGAAGAGAAGTGAGATTTTGTGGAAGCAATAAGCTAAAAGAGAAACACAAGTTTTGATGGGTCCGTGACTCTAAGGGGGCTTTGAAGGGTGTTGAAGCAAAGAAGAAAACGAGGAAAAATGGAGAAGACAAGATCTCAGAGAATGAAAGGTGTTCAAAACTAATGTTAAGAACAATTTCCTGCGTGTAAGAGGAATGAATCGAGAGGCAAACAACCAAAGGAAGCAAGCCAAAATTCTAATGGCTTTTGAACTCTGAAACCAGTGAGAAGAATTTGCTCAAAAACAAGGAAACCAGTGGGAAGAACTGGAAACCAAAGAAGGAAACAAGCAGAAGTATGGGAACTTTCAATGGGACTCACAATGCGGTGCCATGAGACACAAGGGACCTTCTATATATAGGCACTGAGAAAAGAAAAGCCCCTACTCTTTTTTGACTGGTAGAGCCACGCGTCACGAGTCATGGAATGAATGACGAAACGGTGAATAATTTTGATAACTTGGCATCCCCTAAACTTCACAAGTCGAAAGTATGAATAACCAATTAGAACCTGCCACGTACCACTACAAAGATTCATTTAGCAGCCGACCAAAATCTACGGAAAAAATCTAAGAATGTTTGAGCACGCAAGCATAAATCTTTTCATTCTATGGATGGATGCATTGGCACCGTTAGCGACCAAAGCTGTGGGGGGACCAGAGTATGATCAAAAAACTTTCACCAGTGGAATAATTATTTAGCAAGGGGGGGTGGAGTTCTTTGGAGCTTGCAAGAACTAAAATATGCCAACATTTGCAGAAAAAAAAAGGTGGCAACTTGGTGGAGGAATTGATTGCTAGGATGCCCATAGTTAGGATTAGTTGTATATTATTTTTAAAATATTAATTAATATAGATTTTGTGAGAAAGTAATGTGATGGGGAGTTTCTAAAATTTTCTTTTTGAGGAGGTTTTTTTTTTTCTTGGGTGGTGGTATATGTATTTCAGTTATTTGAGCAAGTGGTTGACAGAAATTTCTAGAGGTCTAGGGCGGTGAACAATGGATTTAGTGGGAATAGAGGATAGACACCCATCTCCTCTGTCTCCCTCTTTCTCCTCTCAAGATATCATCAATTTTTTAAGTAAAACATGTGTTTCAGAAAATGTTTCAATCTTTTAATGATTGGTTTTCATATGCCCTTTCTGTTTTTCCTTTGATAAATGAGTTTTAGATGAAGTCACTTGAGTATTTTCTTGCTAGCTTATAGGCATCTGCAATACCTTTTTGAATATATATATATATATAGATAAAGGGGAAGAATTTTACAAAGAAAAGAAGGATATTATGGAGGCCAATTTGATATGAGAAGGGTTGGACTAAAATTTATTTTGATTTGAAGGAATTAGATGGAGGGTGGGAAGTGAACAAGGAAATGGTAGAGGGGTCAGGATTGATCTTGTTTTACCAATCAAATAAGTATGAAGAAAGAGGGAAAGGATGCAATTAATGTTGTGTAGTTAACATAATTAATTATTGTTCACTAGAGGCAATGGTGACAGATTGCTACCTCCGGAGCCTTCTGATTCAATGTAGCATAAATATAGATGATTCAATAAATATAGCACCAAAAATTTTTAAAAAAATAACAAAAGGAAAAAGTGGAGCTAATCTGGCTTATTATTTTTTAAAAAGAAAAAAGTTTGGACAGACCAGTTACCTTAGTAAATTTTGACCCAAAGCATACTTGTAAGATTTTGGATGACTGGGATACTTGAGACCCTTTTTTTTTCTAAAGCATTAAGGCACTAATAATGGTAAGATTTTTATTAATTCATCAACTCCTTGAAAAGCCACAAATTTGGAGGAATGATTAAACTAATTATTCCTTAATCCAATCCATACACCCAAAGGCGCTCATGTCTGATTTATTTTTTGGTCACACAACTAGAGCAGGCAGAGGTCCAACAACAATAAGAATCCCCAAGCATCTCAAATAATGCTCATTTCTTTTTCCTAAAATCTCAAAAGATATGGATCAAGGAGATTTTGAGCCACTTCTGGTGCCTGGATCCCCTCAGCACCTTTTGGTGTATTTTAGTTTAAAGCCATTGAGGCAGCACTTTGAGCTCTCCAAAGAACTGGATTCCTTCCCCTTGTAAAAGTCTTCGTGCCATATTATGGATTGGACAAGCTAACTAATTCCTTTGGGAGGACATCTGCTAATACGAAATATGTGTGAGCTAGTAAGAAGGCTTGTGGCCTTCCGAGCCATCCATGTTTATCGAAAAGTGAACAGTATTGCTGACTGAGTTACCTCCTTTGTTGCGCACCATAAGAGTTTCTTTGGGAGAGTCTCGACTATATTCCTTCCCCTCTTAGTTGTTTTCTTCTTTTTGACTTTTATGGGTGTATTCATGTGCATATAGCATGAGTTACCGTTGTATCAAAAAAAAAAAAAAAAACTAATTACTTTGTGGATATTAGAGAGGGCCGAAATGCGAAGAATTTAGAATAATATATATAACTTCTTATTTTTGCTATAGTAATCAACTTTACAAGCATCTTAGTTGTCTAGAAAATTCAGAGCACCTAAATGTGATTTGATACAAAACTTCTTCCAAGTAAAAATGGCATCAAAGTGTTTCAACCAAGCCTTGCTCCATCAACTATTGCATATAAACATATGATATACTAATTTTCTGGAGATTTGTGAATTCTAGTAAATGACCTCTCAGCTAAACTAACTCTAGAAATCTAAACTACTCCATGAAACATAAATCCCATGAAAGTATAAGCCACTTGATGGAGTCAATGGTCCTTCCAATGTTCACAACCGAACGACCGACCAAATAGAGTCGACAAGAATCAGAAAGAATTATTCCACAACCGCCCAGAATATACCACTAGATAAGGTAGTTGACACCTGTGCATGGAGACATCTGAGATAGTATTTATCCATGCATCATGCCTCACTGTGGCACTGCCTCTTTGGTAGGCTCCAATATAATAATACTTTGCCGCATAACGCCAAGGTGACACGCACTAAGGAAGGTGCTGAGAAATTGAACTAAGAAAACACTGGAAAAGTGTAGCAGATGAGAACCTTAAGGATAATATTTTATATGTAGATCTTCTGGGCAGTGGAAACTTTTGGTTGTGGTTTTCTTAGACGTGGAGGCAACGGTTATCTGAACAATATGTGACACCATAAAGAGAGGGGGGAGACTACTGGTGGAAGAGTTAGGAGTGGGTCCATCATTGAATGGTAGTTGTAATGTAGAAAGCATAGGAGTCAAGACTTCCACACAAGATTAATTGGGTGGTGAAGGAATAGCTCTGGAATTCTTGAGATGGGTGGGTGGTGGATGTACTGCGTTTGCCAACAAGCTCCAATCTATGATCTATGTCAAGGCCCAGAGCTTTAAATTATGACAACTTTGAAGCTCCCAAAAAGACTAGTGTTCTTTTATTGTTCATTTTGGAAAAAGCATGTTTATGCACTTATTTACAAAGGTTTTCAAAGTTCTTATCTAGTTTGTACCCAAAAAAAAAAAAAAGTTCTTCTCTTGTTAGGATTTTGTTGAACTTGTTATTGTATGGGATTCGGTTATGGCATAATGTAGAATGACTAATTTTGCTTTCCAATAAAACTACTTGCGGTTCGTGTGTACATTTTTTTTTAAATATATAATGCATGAGACTCGAGGATGATGGTTTAGATTTAACAATTGGTGCAATTTGCCCGGGTAATCTAGTTGCTCTCTTCTAATTAGACATACGATTGATTTAGTTGAACTTATGGCCCATATCATGGTCAATAGCATGTTCGATTGATTTGAAAACCATACCATATAACATAGTTAATGGAAATGGAGATGATCGATAGAATATATGCTATGATGACATGCCATAGTCGATAATTGATCAATCAACAGCCTATATTTATGATTCATCTAGTATTTCTTTTATTTGATCAAGGTTCATAGTCGGGTCTCAACTTATACTTCTCTAGCTCAAAAAAATATCCATTATTATTGAGCTGATGGGGCAATATTTACATCCAAAATTTAATTTAGGTTAACATCGATCAAGATTTTTGGAACTAAGTTATGTGTAACCATGATGAGGAATCATGATTGTCTTATATTATCTTGCACCCATCCATCAAAACACCCGGTTTTTTAGATGCATTAGATAGATTAAAAATTCTTATGGTACTTATATACTCTTCGACCCATCTATCGACGACTGATATAATATTCCTAGCTTCTCATTTAAGTCCCCTTCCAACACTTTCCCTGCCAACCAGTTCGTTCTTGTGCCTGCCTGTTAACATGAGAGTAATTGATCCAAGTGATAACAGTTGATAATTCTCCTCCTTCCTATCCAAAAATAAAAGAATCTCCTTCTAACCAAACCTGTTGTGCCGAGAACAAAGTGTAGAAGTGAGTATTTGCAAAACCAGTGGCTGAATCCTCCATGGTTCTACGTTGTGTGAAGGAGAGAAAAAAAATATTACAAAGGGCTTGACATTCTTGTTTCCAGAAATAAAAGATGCACTCACTATGAACTGACTAATGCTGAGCAACTGCATGCTCTCCCTCTCTCTCTTCTATATCAAATAATACCGGTGTGGTGTTTGGTTTGTAGCCATCAAGTTTTAATTCCATAACAATCTCATCTAACATTTGATAGATTTCAAATGTTTTAGGGTGCGATCGATCTCTCACATAGAAGCTATGAACAATGCCATGGACCTCAATCGAGCTACAACCAGGGATCTTCTCAAGGCCCTTTGACTTCATTAGCATTCTCATCCTTCTAGCTTCATCCCACCTTCCTCTCATGGCGTAGATATTAGACAAGAGCACAAAGACTCCACCGTCTTCGGGCTTTAGCTCGACGAGGCGATCGATGGCATACTCTGCTATCTCGGCGTTTCCATGGATCCAGCAAGCACCGAGCAAAGTCCCCCACAACACAGCATTGGCTGGCGCAGCTTGCACGAGGGAAACTGCCTCTTTCAAGAGCCCAGCTCGTCCCAATGCATCGATCAAGCAGCCATAATGCTCAATTGTCGGTTCCATTCCGTATTTCGCCCTCATCGAATCAAAGTATCGTTCTGCAGACTCAACCAGCCCTCCATGGCTGCAAGCACACAGGACACCGACGAATGTGACCTCATTAGGCCTTATCCCGTCCAATTCCATCCGCGCAAAGAGCTCCAAGGCCTTCATCCCATGCCCGTTCGCTGCTAAGCCGGCGATCATCGCTGTCCATGAGAACACATCCTTTGGCACCAAAGCATCAAAAACCTCATATGCTTTATTGATACACCCACACTTGGCATACATGTCTATGAGCGCTGTTCCAATAATTGAATCCATCTTCATTTTGTTCCTTTCAATGTAAGCATGAACTTGCCTCCCTCGCTCGAGAGCTCCGAGTTGGGAGCAAGCTGAGAGCATGCTCACAATTGCTGCCAAATTGGGCCTCACCCCCAATTCCTTCATCTCTTCGAACAAAGCCAATGCCTCACCCGGGCAATCCCCTTGGGCATATCCAGTTATCATTGCGCTCCAAGACACAACATTCTTTATGGGCATCTCATCGAAGAGTCTCCGAGCCACGTCGAACCGACCACACTTCACATGCCCAGCAATGAGAGTATTCCAAGACTCTACATTCCGTTCCGGCATCCGATCGAATAGCTCCGAAGCTGTTCTGGTATCGCCCGACTTAGCATACCCATTTATCATCGCATTCCAAGAAACAATTCCCCTTTCAGGCATCTCATCGAAAAGGTGCTGAGCATGATCCAAAAGTCCGCAATTGATGTACCCCGACAGCATAGCATTCCACGAGACAATGTCCGGTTCATTGCTCGTGTTAAACACCCGGTGCCCGAGATCGATTCTTTGGCAAGTGGTGTACATGTGGATCAAGCTATTGATCGAGAAGATGTCAAGGTCGGCCCCGGATTTGATCATGAAGCCGTGGAGCTGCTCCCCGGCCACGAGGGCGGAGAGGCGGGTGCAGGCCTTGAGGAGGAAAGGAAAAGTGTAGGAATTGGGCCGGGAATCGGAGGAAAGCAGGCGGAGGAAGAGGTGGAGGGAAGGAGCGGGGGAAGGGGAGTTGGCGAAGCCTCGGATAAGGGTGTTCCATGAAAAGATAGTTGGGTGGGGTATTTGGGAGAACAGCTTGTGGGCGTAGTGGAGACTGCCCTGGGGAAAGGTAGCGGCAAACTCGACAAGCTTGGCAGCGGCGAAGGGGTCTTGGAAGAGGTGGTTTCGGAGCATTTGGGCGTGGATTTGGAGGAAACGGGGGATGGAGGCGCATGATTGGAGCAAGGAGAGGCAGGTTGGGTGGGTTGGCGGTGTGGGGAGGAGGGAAGGGAGATGGGGCATGCAACGGCTACCTTTTTTTGGGAATTTGAACGGTGGGAAACTTTTGTCGGGAGAGAATATAAATATATATTGAGCAGCCCTACAAAAGTTACATTCTCGCCTCCCTTTCCCCTTCGCCGGCGAAAAGAAAAAAGAAAGAAGAAAGGAAGAGAGGAGCGAGCTCCGAAGGGAAAGGGAATGGAGGGTGGCGACAAAGGCGGGCCGCCGCCGCCGCCGGCGGCGGAGGCGGACTCGAAGGACTTACAGCTGCAGAGCAAAGCCCTCGACAAGCTCACCGATCGCGTCGAAGACCGCCAGCTCGATTCCACCCGTGTCCAAACGGTCAGCAGTCCCTCTCTTCATCATCTCTTGTTTTCTTTGTGTAATCTAAAGGGGAAAAAAGGGCATCAAGGAAGGATTTTTTACGTCTTTTCTCTTGGGTCCTTGAACCCATCGGACATAGATACCATTTTTTTTAGTTCTTCTTGCTTGGATGTTACGTTCGGTTTCTCGGTGGGTTTTTGTAGTCTCTGCTGCGTTCTTGAATGATTTTTTTTTTTTTCCTTGATTCGTGTTGGCAGTGGGTTTTACATGTTTCTTTTGTGCTATCTAGGAGTTCATTTCAAGAAAAGATGTTTCTTTTATGGTGTTACAGTTGTCAAAGTGACACCTTTTGGTGTTTGTTTTGGTATTTCTCTAGCTAGAATATGGTGTTTCTGATTTTATTTTTTCCCGCAAAAAATGAATTTTTTTTTATCATGTTTTCAGTTGACTGCCTATCCATGTGTTTATGCATAAATATGATTGCCTCCTGTATAGATGAATACCGTTATTACAGAAGCGAAAGAAAATCGAGTTGTATTTTTTCGGTTTATAGATTAATTCTAGTAAGATGTTATGTTCACAAAGAAAAGAGGTCAAGTAGGATTTGAAGCGTTAGGTCTTTTCTTGTGAGGAGTCTGCTTTTCTTTATTTAAATATTTGAACAAGATTAGATTGTTATTTGCTGCTGTTAATAAATCTTTTCGTCAACTTGTCATGTTTTTTGGTATCATGCAGGCCATGGCAGCTCTTGCTTCTTCAAAAGAAGCTGATCGGAATGCGATGAGACTGAGGTGAGTGAATATTTATCGAATCCTTGCCTGTTTAGAATCCCTAGATAGTACACAAAAGCTTTAGCGGCATGGATCTTATGCCTTACCTCCACACTCTCGGTTCATGCGGCATGGTGAATGTGGATTGCCTTGTCCAAATATTTATGAACTCTCTTTTATTTTTTTTTTATTTTAAATTACAACATCTGGAGTTTGATTGCATTGCATTTGCTTATATCAAGCAAAAGATATGTGTGAATATTAGGGCATCCACTGTTATTCCCAAATAGTTGAGATAAGGCTTGATGGTAATGTTTTGTGGTTAAGAAAAAAGATATGGCTGAGGTTTGTACAACCAATTAGTTCAATTACTTGGAGTCAGCTACATGAACACTTCTTCGTGGTTCACATCTATTAAAAGCTACATTGTATGTTAAAGCCATCTACGTGAAATCCTTTCTCACAAATTACAGCCATGTTGTCCTAAGTCTTTCCCTTAATTTTCCAATCCGAGCTTTATTATGAAGGATTTTTGAGATCCTCATAACCTATGTCCATTCCATCTTAAGTGGATCTTCCACGCTCAATTCTCAAATATAATCTTCACAACCAATTGTTTCAATTACTTGGAGTCAGGTGCTTGAACTCTTCTTTGTGGTTCTCAACTATTAGAAGCTACATTTCATGTTAAAGCCATCCATGCAAAATCTTTTCTCACAAATTACAGCCTTGCTATCCTAATTCTTTCCCTTAATTTTCCAATCCAAGCTTTCTTATGAAGGATTTTTGAGAACCTCATAACTTATGTCCATTCCATCTTAAATGGACCTTCCCCACTTAATTCTCAACAGATACAGCTTTTACCTTTTTATTAGTGCATTTTTTCTAACACATCCATTCGTCTTAACACCAGGTTATCTAGAGTCCAACCTTATAACTTCTACAAGTTTGTTTTCTTTATTATGCAAGCTTTGTTGATAGTCTTCCTTTTCTTCATGGATCTTCCCCATGCTGTAGTTGTTGTTGGCTGCAGTAACTTAATTACCTTAGTTGGTCCATGATCCAAGAAAGCCAAAATGATTATTTTCAGTTTCAGTGAGTTACACTCTAATTTGGGTCATACACATATTTAGAAAACTCTCAGCAGCCCTAAATATACACATAAGATAAATGATATGGTTGAGAGAAACGTGTCACTGTTAGAGACCTTGATGTTTATAGCATTTTTTTGTGCATATTCATACATTGTTTCTCATTTTTTAAATCCGCAAGTCAGAAGAGCCATTACTTTTGTGGGATAATTGTGTTATACATATTGACTTGACAATGGTCCTATCAAATTTTTCTCCGGTATCTCATTTTGTTTATCATTTATCATTCGAAATGGTGAATTTGTGTGTTGTAATGAGTTCCAGTAAAGATGATAAACAACCTCTTCAAGCATATTTCAGATGTCCCATTGAGCTCTTCTAGCAAAAACTTCATCAAGCAGACCGTAAATGCACCTTTTTTATTTTTTTCCCTTGTGGGCTTAACTCTGTATGTCCTTGATGATATGATCTACCCCAACTTGCATTCAGTTTGTCAAATTGGTAATCTAAAACTAGTTTGACATGGACATGAATCCTTACGTAACTTTTTGGTTCATAAGGTTGCTTGTTTACTCCATTAGTTAAGACGGATATTCTTTACCATGTATGTTGACGAAACATTGACCATATCAGGCCAACTTATCAGTGATGGCTTATTCCTCTAGCTCGTTGCTACCCTTATCAATCTTACCATGTCTGATTGTGACATTCTTTATTCACTACAAATGGCTGTTGTGCATACTTTGTTACCTATGTCATGATATTCTGTTCATTTGCTTGTTTTTTAACAGCATCAATATGCATCATTTCTTTCTTTCTGTAAATCAAATGTTTGCTACCTATTCTGCTACCTTGGTTCCTGGTGCGTCAAGAATGCTTTACTGCCTCTATATTTTCTTTTTATGGAACAAAACAGAAGCCAAGAAGTAATTTGTCTCCTAGTTGAGTTTCAAAGTGATGTCTTGTTGATATGGGTGTTATTCTTCCGCGGGGAACCAAGTGTATTGAGATTAATATAATTGGTACCATTATTCCCCTGCATCTTGTTATTGTTATTCCTTAGCTCCCAGAGACTCTAGCTCTTCACCTTCTAATAAGGCAAACTCTAACATCCAACATGGGTCTTAATGGAGTTAATGCAGGCAGTCTCTGCAAAGTGCAAAAAATTCTCTGCCTCTGGTCTTTGCCTTCTATGATGCTAATTTGGCTAGCGATGTTACTATTACTTCATTTTTCTTTATATCTTCCCTTATTATCAAACAAGAAGGGAGGCCAAGAAGCAATATAGCAGCATGCCTCCCAATTGAGTGCTGAAATAAAGTAACTGTGCTGTATTGGTTTCAATGCCTCCTTGGTATTGGTTTTACTATTAACTACTTCTCATAATATGACAATCAGGATGCCATTTACATTGCAGGCAACCTGATCTTCTGATATTGGGCTTAGGCTCCTTGCATGTCTTTAACATAGCATTTTCCTCTAAGTAACCTTAATTTTGCTAAGAAGCAAGGTTTGGTGTATGGGTGTGTACCATCCTATATCGGGCATACCGTACCATCATCGATACCAAGATGATACGCAATACAGGGGGTGTAGCGAATATGGGTACATGCTGAACCAACACATGTACCTGGCATTCTAAGACTGTACCAACAGGTACCATTATGTGGTTCAATACTAGATATATTGAAACAATTCTTTGATTTAGGAGCAAATGTTGGCCAGATATATTGAAACAATTAATTTAGGTCCTTACTTTTGTACATTCCCAGCCTATTGTCATTTAACTTGGAAGATTCTCCTCTCCAGATAAATTTTAGATATTCTAACAATTGAAGGCACAGTACTTGATTTATACTTGTTTACCAGATTTAAAAAGATGTCTGTAACTCTGTCTTGATCTTATTTTTAGAGCATGGGGTAGTTTTTCATATGTACAATGAATTCAGTCCAAACTGATTTAACTTGCTTTCAGGGAGAAGGAACTGGCTGCTGTCAAGATCAATCCTACTGATGTAGACATCATTGCGAATGAGCTTGAGGCAAAAACCTTTCCTTTATCCTTCTTTTACTTGGCTCATGACCTTACCAATAATATCCTCCCATTCTATGCGGTTGGACAAGAAGGTGGCAGAGAGAACACTGAGGGTGCACAAAGGTGATGCTGTTGCTGCCATTCGCTCTTTACTGCAGTAGAAGTTTGCATGGCACATCCGTTTGGCTCCATTTTTGCAATCATGCAGCATAATCTTAGGCAAACAGGTAGAGATCCTGATATTATTAAGCTATACGGAAAAGAGAACTAGTCTCTTCTCGTCAGCATGTACTCCAAATTTTACATAAAACATAACTGTCTTGTCCCAAGAAATATGAATTGGAATTCACTATATATTTTGTTCCTTTTCTGTGGTGCACTCATTGATTTCTGTCAAACATCTATGACGAGAGCACAAAAGTGCGACCTACATGTCACTAAAATTAGTGTTATTGCTAAGCGATAATGATAAATTCACTGGATTAATATTATATTTGGGTTTGACACAGATTATCATAAATTAGAGATAAAATGTGCATTGAGTACAAATTTGACTTCAAAAGGATCCCTTCCCAGACCCGACCCGGTTGAAGATCGGGTCGGGTCCGAGTCCGAATCGGGTCCATTTTTTTTGTGCTTTTGAAAAAAAAATTTGGGCAAATCTAATTTGGCCATATCAGAACTATGAGGTGCTGGGTGACCCATGACTTGAAAGACTTGCAATTGACCTACAGTTCGTCCGTCTACAAGCCAAATTTCATATCACACTATATTTTTATCCATATGACTAATTGGACGGAACTTGGTGTCTCCCAGCTCCCATCTCAGGAGGGCAAGGAAAATCCCAGCGGAGAGTGAAGTTTCTGTTTGTTTGTAAGAGAGAAAGAAAAAAAAGCAAACAGAGCCATGCTCTGTTTCGGGTTGAGAAGAAAGCATATTTTATTAGGGGAGAGAAGAAATGAGTTGTTTTGTTTTTTTTTTTCCTCTCTTTGTTTTTATATCTTGTTTTGTAGAGGGAAGAAAGCATTAAGTTTCCAATCCTCATTTTATTTTTGTAATTATCCTTTTATGCAATTTATTATTGTCATTTGCTTTTATGAAGTCCTTGTTTTAGGTTCAAGTTAATTTATGTTTTTTTCTTTTTTCTTTTATGCAATCTTTTAATTCTTCTTTGATGCAATACATGAAATTTTCTTTCATGCAGTCTATGTTTCAGGCTTCAATCTTCCTAAGCATTGTTTTCATCCATGCTAA
>JAOXJJ010000139.1:7123698-7148298 GCA_025769935.1 Phoenix roebelenii | reverse complement strand
AGTAGGAAAGGTAAGAGTAAAATTTAATTAAACTTTGTTTGTCGGTTCTAACAACGATCTGTTTAGCATATTTTTAGGTAAACAGGAATCGGACAACAATCTACCTTCTGGTTCTGTTAGTTTCTATAGCTGAATTTGTTCCAATGGATTCCGCATGTATTGAAGGCTTGAACTTATTTTACTGGACATTCTTGGACCTCGCACTGGATGTTGCAATTCTTGTCATTTCAATAATATGCCTATTTGAGTAGCTCACAAGTTCGTAAACGGTGGCTTATAAGAAAATTTCAATAGATACACATATATATGCTCCATGAGACTTTCAAAACAGATTATTGTCTGCTTCAAGAACTTCCAAATAATGTCGAATAAACTATCTGTGTTTTCTATGGCTTTCAGGAGGTACGTATATGATCATATGTGTGGATTAATTGAAACAATTGATTCTGCTTTCTGTCAGTATTTTTCTTCATTTAAACTTTGATCTGGGTTCTTGATGCTGGCTAAGTGCAAAAATGACTTCATTATCATCCCACTTTAAGTTGAAGCTTCTCATATCCCTTGCCACTCAAGTCTTTTAAAAGCCCCGAGTCGAAAGCAACTGTTACATGCTGCAGTTTAATGCCACTACTATCCTTCTTGAACCCGACTGCTATAACTCTGCTTGCAATCAGGGAGTCTGAACCTATAATTGACTCAGCCTCAATAATGAACATATAACTATCACTCCTCATGACTCATGAGATAGTCTTGGAAAAAAGAAAATAATAGGTATCACAATATAAAGCTTGTACTCATCGCTGTAATACGATATTTTAGTAGGGCTCTATCAAATCTTCTTTACAACTAGAAGAAATTAGCAAACATCCGATGGCATTTGCTTATTTCAAGCAGCCCAACCACCAAAACTCAGTAGCCTGAGGCACAATTTATACAACCGATAAGATAAAAATGCTTCCAACTTGTGGATGATGATGCAAGGCAATTTTACAATTTGGCTGATTAATTTTTGGCAAAAAAGAGACACATTGGCACAACAGTTTCTCAGTCACAGCTGCATGCTCCTTGTTTAGAATGTATACAGCTGAGCTGTGCCCGCTGATGAAGACACATGATCCTGCAGCACTCGTAGGATCGGTAGCTCATCGTAGTTGTATACGACGTAGAATGAAAGATGCTTCTCATTGGAACCGAATCATGGCTGATGCACAAGACTGGCAAATAAATCTTCAAGAGTTTGATAACCTCATTCCTGAGCACTCACTTTTGCATTACTCTGGGAAATGTCACTAGGTACGGAGCGTTGCACTTGAGATTGGGCAACATGCTGCCTCTGCAAATCTTTAAATCTATCAACCAGCTCTTGGAAACTTGGCCGAAAATGTGGTTCGCTGTTTTAAGTTCAAAACACAGATAAGTTTGAGAAAATAGAAAGCATCAGGGGAAATTTTGTCTAAGGAGAGCTAACCTATGCCAACAACTCTCAATAATTGACCCCCATTGTGGATCCAGGTCTTTCGGGAGCTCCAACCTCTGGTTCATAAAACCTACAGCTCCAATAACCTGGACAACAAAATCACTCAAAGTTCAAATAATCAGAAAGCACAATGTACGACTCTTTAAAGGCCATGACAGTTCTACACAAGGTCTAGGAGGCAAGTTCTTAAAGATAATTGAATTTATCCACCAGCAATTAGTTTCAAAACTAAATGCAAATTAAATTTGTTTCTCTAGAATACCTTATCATGAATAGAGAAACAGTTTACCGTCAAAGTTGATTAAGAACATTACAGCATATTTTGGACTTGTTGCCTTGAGATTCCAAGTGAAATCAGATCAAAGAATGCATTAATGCAGCAACTTCAACATCATTACGGCACATTATCCCTCTTTTTAGATAATGCTCTTTTGATCAACAATACAAGATGTAGAACAAAGCTGGGTTTCATGATTTAGTCTAAAAATTATAATAGTCAAAAAATAGAATACAACAACTAAAGCATGTTGTGACTCTGAAGTGAACCAGCGAAGGATGTCATCATAATATAAAGATGCACATAGCTGATTGTATATAAAAAAAGGGTATGTTAGATAAACAAATATGCAATATGTTTTTCTAATTATTCTGGAGTTATCAATAAAGTAGCCAAACAATAAAAAGAAAATATTGTTATCAAGTCATGATTGTATTGTATCTTATGATATCAGATAACTAAAAATTGCTTGTTGATTATATGAAAATGGGTAAAAGCAAACTACTTGATATTAGAACGATGACAGAACTTCAGCGGTGACTTACCTGCATTGAATTGAGATTATCCCAAGGGATCTTCTCAGTGGCAAGTTCCCACAGTATTACCCCATAGCTATACACATCAGACCTATTTTCCACGACAAGGGAAAAAAAGAGGAAAAAGATGAGTGCTTCCCTTACTGGCATCAAGAAACAAGTCGAACATTGAATCAATGATATGCTAAGACAATATTAAGATCTCAACCTACTTTTCATCCGAAGGCTCATTTCGCAGAACTTCTGGAGCCATCCATTGTGGCTGAGAACAGAAAAATGGCCAGTTCTTAGCTTAAAATAAATAATTAGATGTCCAGAAGCTATCATTATTGGATAATTAATTTGGTAGCGAAACATGACTAGAAATATTTTAACTTAGTATTTGCAGTTTATGCACATACCGTTCCTTTCCCAGTTTTTGTTGTCAGATATGTCTCATGCTTAAGACGTGAAAGACCAAAATCCGCAACCTGTGCAACATTATAAAAAAAAAAAGAGAGAGGATGTAATGTGTGTAAAAGATGTGGCAGATATATATCTTTTAAGAAGTAAAATGACACCTTGACAGTCCAGTTCTTATCAACTAACAGATTTGATGACTTCAGATCACGATGAATGATAGGCGGGTTGCAATGATGAAGATAATTCATGCCCCTTGCCTGTTGAAGGAGAAGAAAGAATATATTATTATCAATAACACTTGAATGCAATTCCAAGCTACATAACTCGTTGCTACATAAGCAAAATGAAATAGAAACTTCAAATGTCAAGGTGGTTTTGCTTCCGCAAAAACAAACTAGACCTTTTGATCCTACTAACAAAACTATCTTCCAGATGGTCAGCTCAAGGGAAATGAGCAAAGGAAAATAAAGTCATGGAGTAATAAGAGTGCCTTTTCAAAGCTTTCAGTTTGATTCCTTTATCAATATTCTTACACCAGAACTATAAATAGAATCAAGTGTCACTAAATCCTTCTTTAATCTATATGTGAAAATATACTTACAATATCTAAAGCCATGTGAGTGCGCCGTCTCCAATCCAATCTCGTGGTGTTTCTTTGAAGCAACCGAAACACACTCCCACTGCATTTGGAATAGATAGATATCAAAGAAAGAATAACAATGCAGAATTTTTTCTATTGATGATAGCTGTGTTCTTGAAATTGAAGTCTATAATCACTCAATCTACCATGCCCATCTCAATGCTGAAGTTTCAGACCACAACATCTGATGTAGCTACAATCTGGAGGTTTATACATATGGGATGAACATTTATTTTGTAGATATCAATCACTATTAAAATGGATAATACTGATTTTTTTTATCAATAATTTTCACCTCATTAGCTGCAGTTTGAGGCAGTTACAATGAAGATTCCATCTAAACAGCCACACGAGTATTCCAATATTAAAAGTCGATGCAAGTATATTTGCAAGAATTGGTCCCACTGCAAGTGAGAGTGTGTTGTTTTGCAATTAGCATGGACAAAAATATTGCTCTTGATCAATTTGCAGCACCAAGGTATAAGATCAAAACTGGGTGATACTGCTTGAGAATTGTGAAGATCAATTGTTTTCTATACAGAGTTTAGGAGAAGAAAACTTTTCTCATGCATGTGATAACCAAGAGCTCAGTTATTATTCCAAATACACTATTGCAGATGGCTTGCTAAACAAGAACTTCCAGAATGCTGAAGCGCACTAAGGTTGATCCTGAAAACTTGGGCCAATATGATGTTAGCAACTTTCAGATGGTTGGAGAGTATCTCGAGCAGATTCTTCGCCTCTTGAGCAATGAATTTGTTTTTAAAGCTACTCTGCAGGCTTATTTCAACAGGCCTATCTTAGTGTGTATGCGTGTGTTATGTGACTGTTTCATTTGACTATCTGGCTTGTGCATTTGAGGTGAACACAACTCCTCCCTATATCAGAAGTTATCATCTTATCCCTTAATCTAGACTCTTTCCAAGTCCAAGGAAATTTTAGAGAGGCTGTTCGTTAGTTACATGAGCTTAAATTGAAGCTAACAAGGTAAACCTCCTTATCACCAAGTAGCCATGTAAGTTAATGGAAGGCCCCTCTACTGCTTTATTTCCCTTAGCTAGGAATTCGGCACCAATTGTAAAGGATTGATGCTTAGTTACCAGAAGCAGGCACAGGAGCAGAGTTGGATACAGGAATAGGGGAGTGTCTTTCTTTAAAAGAGCGAATAAGGAAACCCACAGAAAGCAGGTGGGAGAATGAGTTTTTGAAGAAATTTGGAAGGAGATTCGCCACTGCAAATTGAAGTTTCCTGCTGCTAAGGATTGACATCAAGCTCACAATCGACTGTAACATCTGCCTCATCCTTCTGTGGAACTTTCCCAGCTTAAATCTTTGCTCTACAACTGACCCCAAATGTGGGAAAAGTCTTGGACAATGATAACAATAATATGTGTGCAGGTTTCTTTTTCTTTTTCCAGGTTTGGTTTAAGGGGCATGGAGTTCTGGACCCAGCTTTAAATTGAGCATAGTTTGTTTTCAATTCAAATAATTACTGTTTCTCAAAATTTGTCAAAAATGAAATGCGATACAAATATACCACACTATAGTAATCTCTTGGAGATAAAAACCAAAAGGTAAAAGGTAAAATTAAAAACACAATGAGCTTGCTGTACAAAAACAATTTAAGCTATTTTGAACTGACCAGTTCAAAATACCTATACTAGTTCCATGCTTGATATACAATAAATCTTAGGAGAACTTTGTAATAACACTATAGTGGAAAGAAGTTGGTGCAAATAATACTTAAATAGAAACTTTACGAAACCATGATGAACTGCTTCATAACAGATCTGTGATGCCTATTCCTTTTATTAGAATATTTTCATAAAAAGAATAACAAATTTCATTTGTTAAGATAAAGACACAAGACTAGACCCCTTTTCTTGCAACTAAAATTTCTGTTCTAATTTCTAAACAAGCTGACGTATGTTGTCAACAATCCAAGTATATAGCTACAAGGCAAAAAAATACCAAGCAATCATAAAGATAGAGTTCAGATTGTTTTCATTTTGAATTTTGTAGGCAAAGTGAAGAACGAACCGCGGAAGGAACTCCGTCACAATGCAAAGTCTCTGAGGAGAAGTAACTGCACCCATAAAGAGTAGTATATTTGGATGCCTCAACCTCTTCATAAGCAATACCTTCATCAATAAAACCATATTCAGATGATACAAGCAATGCAGGCTATTGACTACTAAATTTTGAGAATTGAAGTTGTTTGTAAAGCAAAACTATTGCATGACAATTCATAGATGAAATCATGAAGGTCAAACAGTTGATCATGGTCAAAATACTTATATTGTAGAAGAGGTATACGATCACTTCTCCATCCACTTAAAAAAAAAAATTATAGCATCATGTTCTTATAGAATTAAATTCACATTAAAAAATTGGAGCCCAATGTAAACATTCCTTATAATTCCAGGATTGATGTTTGAGGAAGAGGAACCCTCATGGATAATGATCCAGATAAATTGTCCATGTTGCATTCAACAACCAAGGTCCGCTGTACCGACCATACCGACGTACAAGTTGGCACCGATACCGGTACAATATCGGTACCATAAAACCGAACCGATATTGTACATGTTCGGCTGGTTCGGGCCAAAAGCAAAAAAAAAATTGAGATCGGTACGAGCCGGTACCGGTCGGTACGGATTGTGAATAGTCGGAACCGAAAAATATAGCTGTACCGTACCGGTTCCGTCAGGTACCGGCCCGTACTAACCCGTACCGATCGGTACGGCGGACTATGAACAAGAGCAATAAAGATTGTGCTCTAACATTAATTGAACATGAAATTCCTCATGTGCAAGGATTCAAATCCCATGGGACAAAGTTATCTTGGATTTTTCGTGCAATGGGATGTTCCACAGGCCGACAATTGGGACAGTGGATTTGTCATACCATCGTTCCTATGCCACCCTATTCCCATCACGACACCTGGGATAGCGCCCTGTCTGGATGGTGGGATGCTCCCCACCCACCCCCCTCCCCTCCCCCAAAAAAAACTCCACAAAAAAAAAACACCAGGACTTAAAGCCATGCTCCTAGAAAAAAAAATCAAGTATTCCAGGGGCAAACATTACATGTCTAAGTAATAAAATGTAAGAACTTATAAGTGAATCAACTTTCTCCATTTTCAAATATAGGAAGCCTTCAAAGCTTTTTGTGATTGTATTATGTGAACTAGATAATGAAAATTATAGTTTCATTATTTCATCATAGCAATTTTGAAAAGATTGAATCATCATTTAGAAAAGGAGTTGCTGCAAGCAAGCCATCAACAAAGATGAAAATTCATCTAAACAGTTGAAAATATAGATGAAATCGACAGCTATCAGCATCAGCAGGTAGTTCTAATTTTCAAGGATGGAAAACTGATCAACTGCTCTAGATGTACTGGTGGACAGAAATCTAAATTCCAACAGGCTTATGCTTGAAACTGTAAAATCTAGCAAATCAATTCAAGTGTGATACTATCTTTCTCTTTGACATGCATTCACAACTAAGATGTACACAGGTGCAAATAACCACATAACATCCTTTCAAACAAACTGAGTATATGTCTATCTGCTGAATCACCTATAACTCCTAATGCTTATGTATCAATGTCAAGACTTAAATAACAAGTTAAAAGATGGTCTTTGGCAACTAATTATGAAAAGTAAAGGATGGCATAAAGAACTGCTTTTTTTGCCTATCACAAGGTTCAGCTTCTTAAATATATCAAACACTAAAGGTAATCACAGGATATTCATTTTCGAAAAATGCAAGCTCAGTTTTGAAATTTACCTCTTGTCTGAAGGAAAGTATGACTTCATCAGAATATTCCTGCTTTGAGAATACTTTAACTGCTACATCCTGGAAGAAAATAAAATACTTTAGCTCCGCGGTGTAAGGTTAACACAATCCAACAAGCATGATCTTTCATTGTTAACCTTATGTAGCACTAACAATCATGAACTATCTTTGAATGTAAACCTGAAAATTCTGTAACAAAATTACAGTGTACCCGTTTTGTGGATGCCATTGGCATATAACTAATTGCAACCAGTTTGATTGCATCCTGTCTTAAGTGAGTCCCTTTTACATCTTTTCTGTTCTACTAATCAATCCTACATTCCTTCTCAAATGCTTAGAGTGGTACATTGGTCTAAAAGGAACCTTAGAGAGTGCTTATAGGCCTTAGTTAACTTGAAGAGACCGATGTGGAGAAAAAGTTGGATGTCTAGGTTAATAAGATAGGGAAATCTACAATCAGGTAGGGATGCTTCCTAACACAGGCATCCAACTTCATAAGCCCATGATATCAATCAACAAATGAGATGTTTGACAAATGATGAAGCAAAGGGCAACCTCTTAACATGGGAAAGAATATTATGCCAATCCAATCCATTTTTGTTAATCTTGCACTTGTATTTGTCTCCATGTTTAACTCCTTGTTAAGGAACCTAAGAAGTCAGAGAAGCTGCAAGACACTTTCTTAATGGAAGCTACAAGCCTAACAGTAAGGGGGCTTTACTTATGAGCTAGGATAGTAGTGATATTAATACCTTGGTTTTATGGCAGGATATCTGGAGGGAGTGATCATCACTTATCAGTCAGGTTACTAGGATTTAGAGTCGGTGCAGGAGCGGAGCAGCAGACTTGTCAAAGAAATTATGAGCAAGGAAGCACCTAGAAAATGAGTGAGGGAGCGAGGTTCTATTTAAAGAGAGGCACCCAAGATAGAAACTTTCAGCTATTAAGGTAAGATATTTTGATAGATCGGGTCATGCTAGCTAGTTAATTCTGTCCCCTTTGATGAGGTTTTAAGGGATGGGATCATTCCTCAGGACTTAGAGTTGAGGTAGAAAGTGAAGATAGGATGAGATTGACAAGGAAGAGAGCGATTTTACACAGCTGGAAGCAAAGAGATGGGATGATGCAATGTCTAACACCAAAAACAATATTGTTGATTTTAGGGGCTCGAATTTTTTTTTCTTGATGGAGAAAATTTAGAATTTGATGTCAGAGCAACGATTGATTTCAACCTGAATTTTGACTTTTCTCTACTTATGCAAGAGAAATTTCAACTTGGGTTTTGACATTTTATCCTCACCAAAGGCACACATATACTATCGAAGGATGCTACCGAGCTCGTCACTGTGAAAGCTTATCATGTCTTGACTGATTAATGCAGTTCATATTCCAAACTTTTTGCATGGCGGGAAAATCCCTAAGAAATCCTGTACTAGCAAATGAAACTATATATGCAAGTATGCATTTGCATGGTACATATACCAACCATAAAATTTATTTCAAATGATACTATGAAAATTGCCCTTTTGGACTGAATCCTACACTACAATTGCTTAATCATCTAGAACTGAGTATAAGCAATCAGTAAGGGTTGGGAACATTTTTGTTTTGATTCCAAATGAGGCCATATGTTTCCTCAAAGACAGATACACTCTTAACTTATTGTCTATGCAGTATAGCCAATACATGATCGATAGGTTTTGGAATCATAATCATGAAGCATCAGTCTTTGTACCATATATATGAGCAAATGCCGTAAGAATAATGGTACCCCAAGTCTCCAAAAATACCTCCTCAAGTTTGAAGATATCTAGAAAGTCACACTCCTGATTTTCTCTCTAGAAGTTTAAAGAGCAAGCACAAGAAACCCAAATATTTTTTTTGGTGATAATCACTATATTGAATATTTGGTTTTATTTTTCATGCCCGGACCTTGATTGACGTTCCTGGGAGAGCATCAAAATTCATGGACTAGTAATTGTCTGACTGCTAGTGGACAATCAGAAAGCATTCATTTATTGCCACAAGGATTTTCCTATGTGCATTTGATTTGAGAGTTGCTTTTCTTGCAACTGGATTGGATAAGATTTTGTTTTGAGTTAATGATGCACTAAAAGTGAGTGATCAGCGACTCTGCCATCAACCAACCAACAAATTTATCCAACCGCTTGTGCAAACAGATATAAACATGATGACCCCAAACTATAGATCCTTTTTCATAGTTAAAACCTATAGGTAATACACCAAACTATAATAATCCAATACCCCAAGCATAAAAGATATAAACATTAAGATGCCAAATTATGGATCTTTTTTAATAGTCAAACCTACAGGTAACTCAGCAAAGACAAAGTTGCAATAGGCACACTATATCACTGACACGTTGAACCATTGCACATGGGGAAACTTGATAGTGGCACAGTTCAAGAATCACAGACAAAAGTCAGCATCTGTTTGTTTTGAGGACCAACAAACAGCTTAATGCAGAAAATCAATCACAATGAGCATTTAAACAAAGTACTACTATATCGCTCATATGTAAAGCAATAGAATAAACATACCGAGCCATACCACAGAGCATGATATACAGTTCCACAAGAACCTGTGTGAGCAGGAAAAGAAAATATGTATAAGATAACAGAAACTTACGAATGAAAGGCACATAGCATAATCTTCTAAGAAATCTTGAGGCAGTAGCATCATCAGTCGTCTGTCCTAAAGTTACTTGTAATCATTTGACATGATTGAGTTAATCAAGGAAGCAGGAAGTTAATCAAGAAAGCAGGAAGCCTGCATTTTCCATTTATCCCAAATAACTAATGGTTTTAAGTCAATGCAAAATGACGTTCAAATCTAAACAATGATAGACCTTCAGAGATCTGTCTTCATTTCAAACTCCACAAGGGCAATACATAAAGGTAAAACTTCTTTTACAGATAAATCAAAGCAATGTGGAACAGAGCATTTTGCTGAAAAAGTACAATATAAAAACAGTTTACCAGCCACATGATCAGAGCAAATTGAGAACTTATAAAAAAAACAAAAAAAAAAAAAACATCAGCAGAGGATACGAACTCCTAGTATTCACAGAATGGAGGAGATACAAGAACTACAAAGGCAAGACATAAGACCCATACATCCTCACTAGTAACAACTAAATTGAGAATTCCACAAGTATAAGACATTGAGGAAAACTCAGATCTAACATTTTGATGCCCTTCAAACACATTGTATATCTAAGAAGCAACAAAATTTATTAGATAAATATGGACATAAAAAGTTCAAAAATCCTAAGTTGGCCAAATTCCTACTTAACAAACCTCCACAACCCAATTCTGCATTTTACCAATCTCTGCACTTTTGCTGTGTGTGTAGGAGGGGGTGGGGCTTCTTTTCTTTTGGGGGGGAGGTGGGGGTAATGATATTCATCAAATAGGAGGAGCAAAAAATAATGAAAGGAAGCATCACCAATCACTTCTTCAAATGTGTTTTGGGCTTGAGACTGCCCCCAGATAGCATTCAAAGTTTGAGCAAAATCATCAAATATGACTATGCCAATGCCTTCTAGAAAACTACTCATTTAATTTCAGAGTGAGATATTCTCCAAACTTCTCCAGAAAGACGCACTGAATTACTGACTCAATCTATGTAATGTAAAACTGCACAACATAGATCTGACATTTCCGGATTATGCGTCTCTGGTTATCATGGTAAAGTGAAATTCAGGTTGAAACTCCCTGCCCCTTCACTACACAGGCACTCTTCTACATGTACTCCCTCTAGTAAGAAAATAACATAGGCATGCAATAGAAATTCCAAAGTGAAGTAATTAATTATTAACATAACAGATTACAATTAACTTCACCATTTTGTACCATCAACTTTCTTGGCAGTTGATTAAGTAATATTCCGGCAATCATTCAGATTTTGACTTTCACACAGGACCAAAGTTCACAGCTCAAAGGTTCCATACTATCCAATCTGCTAAAAATATGGAGTTCATGAGAAAGTCTGAACAACTAACGAAAGAACAGAGTTGTTGGTCTGCAAAAATTATGTGACAACATAAGGTTTATAAACATCATTATAAAGCATACTACCATAATAAAAATTTAATATAAAAAGCTTATAAGCCAAAATCTATTGCAGGACTTCAGAATATAAAGCTCGAGAAAGTACCAAAGAAATTGTGTTTCAGAAATCATGTAAATTGTATTGAGAAATTGCCTAGTACTGGTACCTTATGGAGCAGGTTTGGTTAATCAGGCAGATGTCCAGGACTAGCTGGTCACCAATTGGGAGAAAATTTGATCTTAAAACATGAAAAATTACCATGTACCAACTACCATTTATATACCCAAGAACTTGCAAACCAACTTGAAGCAAACAATACATCAAGGAATATATCTTGGCAAAGTGTTTATCAATTTTATATGAAGTTAAGTAGGTAATGCCAATATTCCTTCTGAAATTATTTTAAGAAATACTTGTAAGAACAAAACGCAATGGGTTGAATAGATGATACAACTGATGGAAGATAACTTCACCGTAGAATATCTAATGCCAGGTTACCATCACAAAGTACATTATTGCTAAAAACCATAATGAGACTGCAGGAATAAACAAAGCAACAGCTAAAACACATATCAAGGATCATCAAATAAGAGAGAGATGCTTATTGCAATCATTTGCTGCATGTTTTTCTGGTTAAGAAATAGAGTTCAAAGAAAGAAGTGCCACTACTCACGCCAGGAGAAGGTGACTACCTTGACCTATTTGTTCTCCAATTATAAGGTCTTCCCACATGATCTCATAGTCTAAGCAGTCATTATCCATATCCACTTTGGGAACAGTACTGCTACTGGTGCTTCCACTACTGCTAACACTACTCGTACTGTTAGCGTTGAAAGAGGACCAGGATCCTGAAGCCTCATTATTTGCAGTTCGGTTGCTTTCAATCACTTGGCTTTCTGGCTTGACACTAGATTCAGAAGTCTTCTGATGAGTCAAGTCATTTTCCTGATCACTATGCACCCATGGCCAAACAAAGCGATTCTTCGCATCTGCACCATCATGCTCCTGCCCTTTCCAGGGCCATGATATCCCTTTCTTAGCTAATAATGTCTCTGCTTTCGAGCTTATGATCTTGTGAATCCCTGTCTTTCCTTCGACCTCTTCATTATTACCTTTAGATGCTTTTCCTGGAAATTTTTCCTCTGTGGCTGCAGAAGAGAACATACTAAAGGCACAAGGTGGTACGTCACCTCTCGGTGTGCTAGCTCCACTTGAAGTAGCATCCTCCTTGTGATCTAAGGAAGCAGCATCATGGTCGGAATATTGGCTATCTCCACTCCCACCTTCATGTTCCATATTGTTTTCACTCGTCCTTATCCGAGAACGAACTTTGTTTGTAACCTTAGTAGCCTGTTTGGGGATTCTTAAAAAAATAAGAAAGAATACACTAGAAAAAATAATATTCAGAATAATATCCCAGAAAAAAATATATTCAGGAATCAGAATAATATCACATATTTCTCTAATTATGAAAGACATTGCCAGGTGTCTATGTAGGAGAGGCAATCAAGCCAATCAGGCCGGATATGGCCGGGTCAAACATCTATCAACCCGAACTCAGCCCATTCATTAACAGGTCAAAAATCCAGACCTGAAACCAGCCTTTTATTAAATAGGCAACCCGACTTAACTTGCATAACCCATTTGATAAATGGGTCAAACCAGATTAAACAGGTTAAGCAAGTCTTAAAGGGTTAAATAGGTTTAAAACAGGTTATGTGAGTCTTAACCATATTAAATGGGTTTGGTTAAACGGGTTTTAAACATATTAAGTAGGCTTTGCAAGGTTAAACAGGTCTTAAACAGCTTGGGACCATTAAACATGTCAAATTAAATGGGTCAAAGATCTAAACCTAAACCCGACATGTTTATTGAACAAGTCCATGCGGGTTTGACCCATTTATAACCTGGACCTATTTATGTCAAATCTAAACCTGCCTAAAGCAGGTCAGCTGTAGGTCAGGTTGGCGGGTTGGGTCGTAAATTGCCACCCCTACTCTATAACTATATTATATTCTATTGCCTTCCACTTGCATGAAATTATAATGGAAATTAACTTACCAGATTGGTTATTTTGGATGCAATAGCAGCTTGAAAAGGTTGCTGAGAATCGGAACTGCCTTTACTTGTTAAACCGATTCTAGGCCAACTGGGAGTGCTGCAGACAGTTGACTGGGGTTTTGTACAGCTTGGAGGGGATGCTATCTCCTGAAAGCACCGTGAATCAGTTGACACACAAATGATGCCAACCAAACTTCCATCGTCATCATAAAAAGGAGTGTTTGTAGCAATAGCTAAAAATCGCTCTCCTAACTTGTTCTTGACAGGGAACTTCCCTCTCCAACTCTCCCCCATGGTTATACGTTGGATTATGTTGCTCACAATATTGAAATCACGAGCATCAACCAGTAGCTCGATTGCATCCTGACCGATGGCTTCCGATGCAGGATAACCATAAAGATGTTCTGCAGAGCGGTTCCTGCATGAATGAATATGAGCAGTTCAATGGCTAATGTAGAAGCTAACAACAATGGGAGAAGGCTAGAAGTGGATCTAATAGCACAGATACTTGGTTTCTCATTTATAAAGGAAAAGGACTGTGTGTGTTGTTGATCAAACTAACCCATTGCATCAAATTACTAGTGACACTAAACCAGAATTTGCAAATTTATAAACTTACAGAACACCAATACAAATAGTTTAATTAGATATTGATAAAAACATCCATGACCATAAAGAAAATCAGCAGCAGATCGAACATAAAACATCTCAGAAAGCAAACAACTAGGGTTGAAAGGACTAAAAAGCATGAGCCAAGGACTTAGCCACTAATACTCTTGGAGAACCAAGGAAGAAACTAATGCTGAACTGCATGCTAATGATAAATAATTTGTTCTTTTTAATGTAAACAAAAAACAGCACCCAATATTTCATCAGATTTCAGCACTAGACTGCAAGATACAATCAGCTAGTTGCCAATTAAGTCATCTGGGGGCCTTCTTGAGACAAAATTCCATCTTGACCTATTTTACCGATAGCCAACATGTAGAGTGTGTGAGGAAACACCTAACCAACCTTGAAAGGCTCTTAAACAATTAATCAACCCCAATTTTATCTAAATCCAATAACTGTTCCAACATCAAAATCCACTATCAACCAATCAGTGGTTATGTTTTCTGTCCTTAATGCACCACTTCTTTATCCCTTGTAATTAAAAAATAGCCAGTGTCAGTGTGCCTCTTAATCCATACTACATCAAAAAAAAAGAGTTCTGAATTTGAATATTCCTAGGAAAGTTCAATCTCTTCCTTTTTTATATCCAAAACACCCTTGATGAAACCACTAATTCCCTAATAAACCACTTACCAAGACACTATCTTGGCCTGCCAAAAACTAGCCGCGATATTCTCTCAAAATTTATCCTCTCTCGGGATCCACAAAACCGCCAATTAAGGCACAAAGTTTCATGTACATGTTTAAAACAAAAAAAAAAAAAATCACACAAAGGCAAGACTTACAATGTGTAGCACAAGAAAAAAGGTAACAGAAAACTCATGGAATCAAGAAAAGCTAAAGATCAGTTATATTGCCTTTTCATATGAGATTCTTTTCTATGTATAAATCAAGATTTCAATAGGATCAGTATCCTTATTAATGAACCCCATTCAAAAATCTTATTTATTGTCATATTAAAAATAAGGGTCATAATTTATCAAATCAAACCAATGACCTGATATTTCTCAAATATAATAATGGCTGTTATAACAAACATCACTAGCCATGGAAACCGAAAATAATGAAATGACAATAGATCAATGTGCTTTCATAAATATACTAGTTTTACAAAATCATAGAAAAACCAAAAAAATTATAATCCATTCTAAAATAATATCAATGTAGATAACTTTATCACTTTTCTATAAAATTTTCATTACAAGTATTTGTATAATTTAGATATAAATAAAAATAAACTCTACCTTTCAAACCAACATGCAGTGCATGCGACCAAAAACCATTCCTACACAGATAAACATAAGCAGTTTTGAATTTACTTGCACATAGTCTACCACTCCTCTCTTACCCCAAAGATGTCATTTCCAATCAAACTGAATTAAGTATTTTAGATTTTTCTCTATTAAGTGCAAGAGGCTGACTACGTCCAATGCACAGCAGAAAGCAAATATATTTTTGAAGAAACAACTAAGAAGCAGCAGCTGAGACAATGGCTTTGTATATGTCTAGTAGCTTCTCCAACATAATGCTATATCCACACAAAAGTAAAGGTATCTAGTTAGTGAGACGAAAACATAACTTCACTGTGAAGTTTTGGCCCAAATCAATGTCCAAACAAGCTTTTTTTTTCCCTCCACCTTTATTAAAGAGAAAAAACATGGCAACAACGTAATATAATCCCCAAGATCTTTGCATGCAAACAATTCATTTGCTGATACTAGAGAGAAAAGGTTGGGCCATTATGAGTTTCCAACCTCCTAAACCAAGCCACCCTTTTAAAATGTAGCATTTCCACCATCATTATGCTCCTTAACCAATCTAATCTCACAGATGCCCAAAATTAATTTATCATGCTTTCCCTAACCACCATCCATTTATGATTACCTATCTCCACCATTAAGCTCCATTACCTTTCTATAAACAGAGCTACAACGGGGTGCTGTGTTCCTGATTCTCTATAAAATGACCAGTTTAGATTCTTCCTACTATATTTTCATTTGCATTACTAAAAATAGTTCAGCATCATGAACTAATTGAAGTCTCCCCATTTTAGACAGCCTTACTCAAATCTATCATATAAAACATTACGGAAATTCACGAGACCCTAACATTGAACAGCCAAGATTGTTAATATCCTGTAATTTGAAGCCTGCTATTAATTATTCTTCACTACCCTTTATCAAGGATTCTTAAAATAAAAGATCCGTGTCAACTTGATGGACGGCTGATATCGAGATGAACGAAGCAAAAGTAAAGTCTCAGTCTAGCTCAGAAAATATGGAAAGTCTCGACTTATTCCAACATCTCAGCCAATATATAGGAGCTATGATATCACAATATGGGACAAAATAGTATGTCAGAGATTAACTGCTGCATTAAAACATTAATTTTAATATATAGATTTAAAAGAACCGATTTAACATGGTAGAATACTGATGGAAAAATCTTAGAAAATATATTGATATCATGTCTGCCATTGTCTCAGGATATACATGTTTATATCAGCCACCATAAGAAAGGCTGAGAATTTAGATATATTGTACTGGTGAGTGTTAGATACTAATAGAAACTAGAAAACAATATCTCGGCCAAGATGTAAACTCCTCCTTCACTCGTCATCCTACTCAAACATGTCGACTCCAAGGAAAAGGGGGGGAATGGGCTAAGTATGTCCTTACAATTTCACAAATGCCAATCCACCAAATAGTTTGCATTCTTAATTTTGATTTGAAGATAATTAACGGATCCTACCTTGCATTTATGAACTAACCAAATTCATAACAGACATCAAACTGTAATATACAATATGGCTGATGGTCAGAAGTGAGACATGCAAAAACTGAACACCAATCCATGGTTCGGGATACCATGATGCATACTAATTGTTCCAGCAGATTTATGGCAATAGCAACAATGAAAAGAATCCAAGGAACCCTGATGCTTAAAAAAATGCCCAGGACCAGACCTGCCAAGCACCTCATATGATGCCATGGAAATTTCTCCAATTTTTAATCCGCAACAAGGACTTCATGCCTCCAATCTAAATGAATCAGAAGTAAACCCTCTCCCAGCTATCAACAACAGTTTGAACACTTCATCTTAAAACCTCATTAGGCATCTCATACCATTCATCCTTACCAAACATGTCAATACAGTGAAAAATTCACTGCAATCCAACACGGAATCCCTCAAAAACCAAAACTTTATGACATCCACTAAACGATAAAAGGACAAACTTTTACCAAATCCTAGATAAGGAACTACAGAGCCCCCACTGCCCTAAAGGAAATCACAATCTAACAATGATCTCATGGAAAACCGTCACACAAAAAAAAAAACATAAAGATACAGAAGATAGATCAAGAAAATCTAACACGCAGACAGAAAAAGCAAGCAGAATTCTCACGACTGACCAGTAGATTATCCGGCCTTCAAGATTGAAGATATGCACCGACTGCCCCATCGACTGCAATATGTTCAGGTACTGTTTTTCCGACAGCCCGATGCCGGCCGGCGCCTCCCCGCGCCTTTCTCCCTTCGGGGTGTCGCCCGGCTCCCGGCTCTCTCGCTGCAGCCTCGACGAGTGCCCTAACGCGGCCGACCCCGGCCGCCACACCAGCCCGCCGGTCCCCTCGTTCCGCCGCCTAGGTGGGGGCGCCACCGACCTCTGCGGCGACACCGAGTGAGACCGCCGGCGGTCCCCACCGCCTCCGCGGGCAACTCCGCCGACGTCACCCTCGCGCGGCATCAGCTTCGACATCTCCTGCTTCAGCAGCGCGTGCCCCGCCTCCAGGTCATTTATCTTCTTCAAGAGCTCCTCCGCCGGCTTCTCCATGGCCTAGAAAGCTTCAGAGGACGAGCAAAGACGGAATGGAAGCAACACGAAAAAAGAGTTCATGGATTCCTCTCGAAGGAAGAGAGAAAAGAAGGGGTTTTTTAGATCAAAGGCGGCTCCTTTTTTCCTCTCTATTTCTAGAGACAATGGAGAACAGAAGGGGTTCCTGAGCTCAAAGAAGCCTCCTTTATTTTTTTATTTTCCCTCTCTGCTCTCTATTTTTCTGTAGACTGTTTCTTCTGTGGGGTCTCTCTCTCTCTGCGCTTTTATTTTGTTCTTTTTAATTATTACATGATCACATCCCCATGACCCCATCCTTTTTTTTTTGGTACAGATGATCATATCCCCATCTGAAGCTTTCACTTGGCTCTCCTCCTCATCCTGTTGGTGGTGTAGATGTCATGGATAGTTGTGAGTTTTTTTTTTTCTTCTCTCTATTGGTACCATGGTGAATTTGTGAGGTTTGGGGCCACAACTTTTCCCAAAAAGAGAGAGAGCTTCCAAGGCTGGTGGGCAAAGCCACACTCAAACTCTGGAATTTACAATTATGTCCTTTTTAAAATATTTATTTTATAATTTTCATTGCTTAATTAGAAAATTTTATTTTTAACCAAATTATATCAGAGATAAAATTTATTATTTTTAATTGTTACATACAGTTAAAAATTATAATTTTTAGCAAACAATTTATAATTATTTTTTTACAAACAAGCAACATGGAGAAACGATTAATTAGAGCTTGATGAGTACTATATGCTTTAACTAAGATTAAATTAAAGGCCATATCTATTTCAAAAGATATTTAACTTGATAGTAAAATATTGATGCTCTTTATACTAACTTATTTTGATGTTGAACCTTAGTATAATTTACGCTTATAGGGCATGCATGTACAAACATGTTGTATGTTAGAGTAGTTAAACACGGTTATAATATATTTTTAAAAAATCTAAAATATTAGTTAGATAATTCATAATTACTTCATGCATCTTAAACACGATAATTACTTTATGCTAGACCCTGTCGCATCTTTAATTACAATTTGGCATGCTTTCTTTACTTTATCCATGTGAAGATCAAGTTTAAGTCTCATCATTTTCCTGAAAAATACTAAAGCTATTAATAAGAAGTTGGTATTAGTAATGTCTATTTGTTTTTAGGCGTTGGCATTATAATCTCATTTACATGCAGTAAGAAACAATTGCCTGAATACAACGAATAGCTGAGAATGGTAGGGTAACATCTTTTCATTTATATTATAAACACCCATCTGGAGAAAAGACAATCATGGGGCCCCATCTTTTGAGCCTTCATTCAATTCTATCTTTTCTTCGTTCTGAAGGCGTTCCTGGAGGCAAGTGGATTTGGATAGGCTGTTTTTTTTTTTTTAATCTGCTTTTCTATTCAATGAGTAGTCCGCTTGGACACTGCTTCGAGTTTGCTTCTTGGAAAGCCAAACGTCGTTGTTATAGTTTTATCCAGTTCACCCACCGAGCTCACTTCACTTCTATGGTCTTAATTTTTACTCTAATTCTTTCCCACATAGTTGTTTAGTTCCAAGTTTTGGACTTTGGGCTTCTGAATTTCTTAATCCCCTGGGACTTGGAAGGCACCAATACATTAAATTACCTCCACAACCACATATCCTCTCTTCTCCTCTTTCCTTTTCTCATCAAGTTTTTTTGTTTGCTTGCAAGCAAGTGGGACTTCTGTGGTCCACCAATTTACGGAGAATACTGTTTTTTTTTAATCTGACTTCTTATGCTTTTCAAGCCTTCTTTCTTTATCAGCCATAAGTTATGGCGAGGTGGGACTCTATACTTTTTAATCTGAAGAAGAATCATACCGTCCAAAGCTTCACGTGCATGGCCTTTTGCTTGGACTCAACTGCTTTCTGATGCCCACTGATCCAAAATAAAGAAAGAGGAAAAAAACTTTTAGTGATATAGAATATAGTAGCCATATGGTCTCTTTTTTTCAGAAATAAAGAACTTTTTTTTTCTACCACTATGGTGCAGATTCTTGCAGGCGTGTCCACCTCCAAGAGCACCTCCACCATGGACGAATCCATATATAACTCACTTTGTTTGATTTTTTTTTGACTCTTGTCTTATATACGTTAATCTATTTGTTCCTTCTCAACAAAAGCTTATTTCATGTCATTCTATTATAGCACATCCACTTTCTTTATAAGATTCGAGCAACCTACGATTTCCATGGATCATCAAGATCAAAATTTGTTTTCCTTTTTTTTTCTTCTAATTCTCCAGTGCATTTGGTTGTCTAGAAAAATTATTAATCGTGATTTTATAATGTGGAATGTTTGATTGTGAGGTGAAATTACAAAAACATTCTAAAATCATAAAATTAAATATTTGTACTTTGAGTGGCAAATTTTTGAAATCATATTTTTCACCTTCTTGAATCTTTCTGCTTTGAATTTTTTCCTGTTAAACAACCAGACAGCTCCTTAAAAATCTCAACTTTCGAAATTTAAATATTTAAAGTCAGGGGGAAAAAAATAAACTAATGATTTTTGAATATGAAACCTTTCTTATTCTCTTTTGAGAACATCTTGACTATCTTTACTGTTGCAGGGGAGCTTTGAATTTAGTCCCACATCGGCCAGTAGCGGAAAGATTTTGTGCCTTAAATGGGGTGAAAATCCTTTCCTCTAAAAAGCCCTTTTGTGGGACAAAACCGTAAGGGCACCAGTCACCCTCCGTCTGCGCTGGACGCGCGGGCCAGAGCATAAAGGGGACCTCCTCCCACCATTGACTACCCTTCAGGTTGCCTGGGAGGCTGTCGCAGGTAAAATCTGAAACAGGACCTTCCTGCTAGGGGCTATGTTGCGGGGGGAGGGCCTTGAATTTAGTCCCACATCGACTAGTAGCGGAAAGGTTCTGTGCCTTAAATAGGGGTTGGAAATCATTTCCTCTAGAGGGTTCTTTTGTGGAACAAAACCGTGAAGGCACCAGTCTCCCCCCGTCTGCGCTGGACGCGCAGGCCGGAGTGCCCAAAGCGAACAATACCTCGGGAGGAACACAGCCCTCTTTCTTTACTAGCTTAATGTGGGCTATGCTGTTGCGCAAGGTTCCGGCCAAAACGTCCGTCCCCGCAACATTTACCAATTGGTTGGAATCTTGAAAAACAAACTCTTCTCATCCCCAAAGAACTTGGTACGCTGCTCTTCACTCTTGATGGAAGGTTGCTACTTTATCATGTGATGCTTCGACTTTAAGGCTGGATCGCGTCAACCGCCTCCTGAATGATGCTCAGGAATTTATGGTTGTGGATTCTAATAGCACGAGTAGCTCAACTTGATAAGATGGCAAGAAAAGGAGACATTAGAAACGAACCTATAGAAGTACGGTAGTATGATAGATTCATGTGGAAAATATAGCATGATGGGGGGGAGGAGAGAGTATGGAACGCCCTCCTCTTCCTCACACAAAAATCTCTAACGACTTGCTTGGTTCGTAAAAAAAATAATAATAATTTGGTCAAAAAAAATCTCTTTTATAAAAAAGAAAAATCATGAGGAACATACAAAATTATTTTTCTAAAAATTGAGATGTTCTTTTTATCAAAACTACTTTTAAGCTATCAAAATTAATGGATAAGGTATTTTTTTCTTTATTAGAAGTATAATAGATATTTCACACAACTTTTTCATGAATGCTCAACCAAACATAAACCACTCTGAAATGACCTCTTTTTATGATTAATTAAATATTTTTAAATTATTTTTTCAGGTATCATATTTTTAAGAATCAGATTTTTGGAAAAAATATTTTGATGAGAAAAAATTCTTGCGGTAAACCAAACGAATCCTAAAGAGAGAAATACGAATGCTTGAAGTGCATGCACGAGATGCCGGCAAGAAAAAATAATTAAGAAACGAAGAGAGACTCAGGAAATAGATGTAGAGTGATGTGGCAGGTAAGTGATTAGTTCCTTGGTTGGGCCCTCCAAAGGGAGAAGTTATCCAAGCACAAATGGACATACATGGGAGGGAAAAAGGAGCAAAGCACGCCACATTAGTGCGTGTCCTCGTGGTTGGATTGGTCCATTCTGAGCTGATTCAACCAATAATTTCACCTCGTAAGGAGGAAGAGGATAAGATATTTATAAAGGCAGGGCCGGCTCAACCCTTAGGCAACTGAGACAGTCGCCTAAGGCCCCAGCCTAAAGAAGGCCCAGTGTAGGAAATGCCTCAAAGATAAAATGGAAAGAAAAAAGGCCCCCAGTAAATTTTCCTTAAGCCGGCTGGCCCACTACAGAGAAGACCTCAAAGATAAAATGGCAACACAAAGGATAGCGAGCGACTATTTCAAGTCCAAATTTGAAGCGTAATTAGAGAATGAGGTTCACTTAAATTTCAAGCGGTCCAACGAACCTTTCTTCTTCCACCCACCCATCCTCCCATCACACAATCGAGCAACTACTTTTTCTCGCCATTTCGCATGAATTTTATATGCGACACTCAGTCCATCGTCCATATCTCTACGTAAACATATTCCATCCGTTAGTTAACAGCGTCACGTATGAGAGAAAGCGACGCCCTTAATATATAGGCAGATATGATTCATCCGCATAAAATATTATATGCATCCATGTGGGAAATTCTCTATTTCATCCCCACAAATGTTTCAGTGCGAGTTCTCACACCTGACCGAGCTTTATGGAAGAAGTCCCAAGCATTCAACCGCTTGATCTTGATCAAACGGCTTAAAATGCTAGGAAGGTTCAAAAACTTTCGCATTTTTATACTAGTAGTAATCGGTCTCCCCACCGTCCGTTGGCACCCCCTCTCTCTCTCGCTTGCAAGACAATGATGGAAGAAATAGAGCTGAAAGAGTGAGAGAGAGTAGAAGAAGAACGAAACCCTAACTATAACCCTAATACCACACCCTAACCCTAGGTGGGAGAAGCATGGAGATCGCGGCCGCTGCTCGCCGACGAGGGTTGCATGAGTAGGTAGGGAGAAACTAAGTGCGGCATCCATCCCAGATTCCTCGAGCATGCCCTCTTCTTCTCGGCCGCCGCATTCGTCTTGAACCTTCTTACCTGCGGACATCCGGGGAGCTCTGCCTCACCGTCAATTTTCAGGTAAATTTACACCCTTAGTCTGATGATTTTCCATTGTTTTTCAAGTTTTGAACGGGAAAAATCCTTTTTTTTTAATTTTGTGGACCATTGATGTGCATCGATACATAGTTTATTCTTGAAGTCTTGGTAGAACCGTAACAATATGAAATTTATTATATGCATTCGCTCATGACAGATCCTTATTGTTTTTTTTTTTTTGCTAAAGCGAAAAGGGGAAGACGGGAGGAAGCAACAAGCCCACCCCGCGTAGCAGCCCCCACTAGGCTCCCACCCCGTCAGGAGAATGTTCGATGCGGGCATAAATGACCGTGTATTGGGCACCTCGACCGGTTTTACTCATACCCTCCACATCCGTAGGCTGGCTCGATTACCCGACCCGATCCTCCGTGTGAGTACGTCACATCTGGCACCACCCAAGCTATCAACCAACCAGTAGCGCTTCCAAACTCCGTGTCCAGATGTGAAACATCCGGTCCTCAAATTTAATCGACGTCCGCGTGTTTCGAATCTAAAACCACTTGATTGTAGGCAAACGTCTCGTTCCAACTGAGCTACCACCTTGATGGTAATTTCTATCATTTTGAGGCGAGCACATCTAGGACGGATGTCATATAATTATAGCAACAAGAGAAGAATGATGTGATATTATTTACGAATCCGTTTTTGGTATCATACCCAGATTTATACAATTTAGATAAATCATACTCTCTTGCACATAACATGGGTATCCTAAATGTAGGTTTAGCCTGAGCATACTAAAGTACAATCTTTTTTTTATGCGATAGATATTTTCTAAGTGCAATATTCTTATGTTCCCCCTACCTCACTTGATATTTTGTGTTTTTTTTTTTTTTTGGCTAATGGAATAGATCATACCCTTCTGACATGAATATATCCCAAAAAAATCAAAAAAAAAATGATGAAAAAAAAATAGAATAGATCTATAGCTCTTACAAATCCAATCACCAAAGTGAAATGCAACAAATAAAGCAACCCAGCCAACTATATTGTTAGCCTCATAATCTGAAAGGCCACACAATTTCTCAGAAGATGACTGTCTTCATTGATGCCTGTTGCCACACAGCAAGCAGAGTAGCAGATTTCGATATTTGTCCTTCATGATTTAAAGCAGTCCATGATGCCAACCTTTGCCTCGGGCTGCTCCGTCCTGCTGTTGCTTCAGCTAGTGAGTGAAATGGATAGCCGTCACCACCACGTTTGTTTCTGTCAGCGACTATGGAAATTTTCCACTGCACCAAGCTCGCAACATAGATGTAAAGCATAACCTACAGCATACATCACACACCATTTGATATGGAACTCTAATTCAAAAATTTTTATGTTTACACAAACACATATCACCATTTTAGTAAACTTGACTTCTGTTTACAAAATAGTAGAAATCAGATTATGTGAGGGTTTGAATTCTTTATTCGTACAGCGCTTGAACATTTTGACATGTGCAAGCTCCCTGCAAACCATGCTTGTCATCTGATTCTTTACAATTTATAGAGAATTTCCATTACCAATAGCCTGCCCAAACTATTTTATTGATTCAGGTGGTAACATCAGGACAGAAAAGTTAATCAATTTAATACATAAATTGATGATCTTGCTACAAACAATTTATCAAGATGCCTGTCTTGTAAAGCACAATGGCCTACTCTCAGAGACAAAGAGGGCATCATTGACCTAGCAAACCCCAACTCT
>JAOXJJ010000139.1:7106028-7118032 GCA_025769935.1 Phoenix roebelenii | reverse complement strand
GAAGTATGTGAGGACCTGTGCGGGCGTGTGTTTAGTCCCACATCGGTTATTCGCTGGGTAGATCTTGGGTACTTATATAGGATCAAGGAACCCATATAATACCTTCCGGCTAGCCATTTTGGGTGAGATCCTGGGTTGTTACAACTTTAAATTTTTATCAACCACTCTCTTGCTTTCAATCTTATGAAATATTTCCCCCCTTTCTTCTTTCATTTTTCTGAATTATATTCTTTAAGAATGCTCAGCCCTAGCTCTCTCATAGTCCAACTTCTCCAAAGCAAATGTACAATTTAGAATCTCGACAGCTTTAGAAAATTTCCTCTCTAATTGACTTCCACTTGTTATTCTTGTTTTCTTTTTTTAACAAAATATAGCTCATCCTACATTTTACTTCCTTTTGTATAAACAAATTTATAGTAATGAATGTTCCGGACATTTGTTCACTGGACTTCTATAATACTTAGAAAAATTTATTATAATTTTGTTGACATCGGTTCTCGTCGCTAAATTTCTATTCTGCAAGCATGACTAGAAAATGGCTGCCTTTGTTCATCTTTTTTTTTTTTTTGACATTAATTAGAGGGAGCAGAAAGCTCCTGGTTGGGTCATCTTAACTTCATAATGGATGTCTAGATAAGTCCTTCAATCAATATCACAAAGTTTCATTCAGACCAATCGCTTATGTGATCAAAGAGCTACTCGAATCAGCTTGATATTGTAGCATAATAGTTGTTTATTGAATTTTTGCAAACTCGCCATCCAAATTCTCACATTCAATTAAATCAAAGTATACCAAAAGGCCGTTAATAAGCTCCCCCAAAGTAAAAATGCGATGGCCTAATTCAAACCAATCATCACTAGATGGCATCGTCTTTGATAGAAGCAATCAACTTTGTCCTAATAAAGAAACACCACCTTCGTTTATGATTTGATCTCCATGAAAAGTATTACCTAGCTCATTATGATAATTGTATGATAATCTCCACCATTGCGGCTGTCATAACAATTTCTATCGCGATCGCCTATATTATTATGATCTAGCGATTCTTGTTATTGATAGAGCATGATAGTTATTAGTTTCAAAACATTAGCTGAGTGTTGCAATAACTCATTCATCTCCACAATCTGTTGATGAGTTAAATTGCTGCAAATTTCGAATTAGCTATTTTACTGAGATGGATCTCTAAAAGTTAAAGTATAAGACTTAAGATTGCCGTTGCTGAACTTCTCTTTTTGCTTGTCCATCGAAGTTACGCAAAAAAATCGGTACTTGCATTGGAACTTAGTTCCTCTCAATGCTGCTTTCAATAAAAAAAAGACAAAAAAAAAGAGAGAAAGATGGAAGAAAGGATTAGAGAAGAATTATTCCACCAATTAGAGGGGATTAAAATCTTTGTGGACAAAATATAACTTTTACCTATCGTTTGGGGAGGGGGAGGTGCCGAAGTTAGTCCCACATCGACTAGTAGCGAAAAGGTTCTGCGCATTAAATGGGGGGCTCAATAACCCTTTCCTTATAAGGGCTTTTTTGTGGGACAAAATCGTGAGGAGGGCTCCGGGTACGTTCGACCTCCAAAGCGGATAATACCTCGTGGGGGATACGGTCTCTTTCTCTGCTCGGTCGGTGTGGGCTATGCTGTTGCGTAAGGCTTCAGCCAAAGCGCCGCCCCCGCAACAGATAGCGCGCCAGGTAGGGGCGCCCTTGCCTGCCGCCTTAAATAGAGGGCTCAATAACCCTTTCCTCACGAGGGTCCTTTTGTGGGACAAAACTGTGAGGAGGGCTCCGGGTACGTTCGACCTCCAAAGCGGATAATACCTCGTGGGGGATGCGGTCTTTTTCTCTGCTCGGTCGGTATGGGCTATGCTATTGCGTGAGGCTCCGACCAAAGCACGGTCCCGCAACACCTATAATTACATTTTTATAGTCTAAAATAATAAAAATAATACTACAAAAATTAGAAAACCTAGAAAGTTTGTAGGGTCGGAGGAGCCTCTAGAGTGATCGGTGGCTGGGGAGAACAAATAAAACGAAGGGCAAAAAAAACGCGCAGCGAGAACGGTGACGGGAGAGAACGAGTCGTTGGCGGCTTCGCATTCCTACACTGAATAGGAACTGTATCACTAGTTTACTGCGCTAGATCTGCTCTGGAAACCCTAATTCGATCGGGTTCGGGGAAAACTCCGTTGATCGAGCAGCCGAAAGACGTGATTTTTCCTTGGAATCCGGTGAGATACTCGCACACCATACGTTGGTCTGCTAAAAATTGGCAAATTTAGATGATGAAGTTCTTCGAATTGTTGCAATGGGATGTGTCTGTGATTGATTAGAGTTGAATGTAGAGCTATTGAGGTAAGAATATGGTTCTGATTACATTGGGATTTTTCCATTTCGGTGGAACATAGAAGTAATTAGATGCCACCTAGAAATGCCTTCTGTGTCTGCCTTGTTCTTTGTAGGAACGAAGGAACAGTATGAAAGCTCGTGGCTTTTTGCTTTTTCGCCATAGTTTGTTCATCGATAGTGAATAAGGCGAAAGAATAATTGTTCTTGCAACCTATTTTGTTAATTTGTAGGCTATAGATGAATCAAAAGTTGCCATTACCTTTATATTGATAGGTTTAGTGGCGAATTTGTTTGTTTGTTTGTGTGTGTGTGTTTGTTTTTGTTCTTTCTTCAGGGCAAGGGCTAGTTGAAACTCTTACAGGTTCCATATGAACCTCCAATAGTGCACGATCTGGTTTGATCTAATTTTCTTATCGACAATTGAAAATCTCATGATGTTAAAAAAATGGCATGGTTAATAATACAATTCATGATCTCTCTTATGATAATTTTGCAGAGTGAAAAGGTTCCAAACTGTTAATAGAAGAATTGGAGTCAGAGCAAAATGATGAACATGTTGGCATGATATTATATTTGTTTTACTTAAACTTCTTTTACACATACAATTAAATATGCAGGCCATTTAATCCAAAAGTTCAATCTATACTTTTTTAAAAAATTATATATGAGTCATTTCATTGTGTTTGTTTAATCTTGTGTATCGAAAGTTTTACGCCAACATGTTCACTTCCCAACTATGTATCCAAGTGAAACCAAGTTTCAAAGATAGATGCTTCACAACTTTGCACTTATATCAGCAAGATAGTCTTCATGCCGTGTTTATGTGGATACAAATTTGTGATCAGCTTTCTCTTTTGCATATTAATGTCGCTGTATCTTAATTTATTGAAAGGTGATTGGCATTCTATTTTTTAGATAGCCATCTCTCTACATAGAACTTTTTTCCCTTCAAAGTATGATTGAAGTGATCTCCTTATTGAGCACAAAGTGAGTGGTGCACCATGCAACTATAATCTTTAAATTAGCATTCTAAATTCTAGATTTTCTTTGTTGTCAAGGACTCTTCGATCCGTCTTTCTTTGTGAGCCGGTAGCGGCAAGCAGAACTTTTCATCTATTGTTGAAGAAAGTGCATCAACTTGTCATAATGTGGCCTTGTGGCTTAAGAATCAGATCTGACAACATCCCTCAGAGCAATGATTTGGAAATTGTGAACTTATAAACCCAGTAGTATTGTTTAAATTTCTGAGTGCTTGAGGAAGTGTGGGTTCCATGATAGTAGAGTTAAAGATTAAACATGGAAGTCTTCCCAAAGTTACGAATATATGAATACCCTTTACAGTTGATCATTTATTTTCCTTTTTTTCCCTCTTTTCTTCAGAGTATTCCTGTGGGAGCTTTTAAGTTATGGACATAATATCTCAGCTACAAGAACAAGTCAATACAATTGCTCTTCTTGCTTTGAATACGTTTGGAACACTGCAAAGAGATGCCCCACCAGTCCGACTTTCACCAAATTATCCTGAACCAACCACAAAGCTCTCCGAGGAGACAATCAACATTGCGGAGCATCCCAAGGCAATGAGTGCAGCTCTGGTTGAAGCTGCAAAAAAGGTGAGTAAAGTTTTTGAGTATCTTTTTGAAACATAACTGCATAATTTATAAATGTTGAATATTTTAAAAGCTTTAATATGTGAGCAGCTTGGTAACAACACATGGCATTCAGTTTGTTCAATTTTGTTGCTTACGGCTTTTGATTTCCCTTTGAGAATTTGCATGCAGCACTCGGCATACATACTTTGGTCCTAAGTATTCTGTTTGGGTTCATATAACATGTACTCTGTTCATCTTGAAGCTAATTTTTGTGGTGACTTTTCTTGACTGTTTCTGTTTGTGGCTTTTCATATGCCATTAGTTACTTGCAAATATAAATTTCGAGTCTTGGCCTGAAATGCTGCATCCATTCTTTATTTTATTTTTTTCATTCACATATTCTTTCAGGAAATGTGAGTCTCACCCTTGTGACAAACACCCTTCTTTTGCAGTTTGATGCACTTGTTTCTGCCTTGCCGTTGTCGGGAGAAGAAGCTCAATTGAAAAAAATTGCAGAACTCCAGGTAAAGTAACTAAACTTGATCTAGTCCTTTACTTCATCTGTCGAAGTAGGACAACTTAGCTTATAATGAAAATAGGCTTCATCCATCAAGGGTATCATGAGACTAGTTTTTCTTTGTTAATTGGATGACAAATATTTCTCAAATTGACTGACACACTTGAATAACCAGGCAGAGAATGAAGCTGTAGGTCTGGAACTTGAAAAACAACTCAAGGCTGCAGGTATTTTTCCATGAAACTTTTCTTGAGAAGATTCAATTAATTCATGATGCTTTTACATGATCCTGTTCCCAAAAATTAAGTATGTTCTCCTGCTTCGATGATTGTCTTTTGGTTGACTGAAGACTTCCTTGCATCTACCAAGTGATGAATTTCACCAGCTTCTTCTGAGCTGTCATTATCATGACATGCAGCTGAACTTATTCCAAAGGTCAAGATAATAACCTTCAGGAAAGTAATAGAGATTCACATAAAACCAAGTTGTTTTGCACAAATCAGAAATTAAGCAGAAAAGAAAATGGGAAAAAAGAAGCCATGCCTCTTCTTTGAGCCAATTATAAGGGTCACAAAAATCTTATGATATGGTCGCCACAGATATATTATAACATAGTTATATGAACACAACTTTCCATTACAGCAAACTTTCGAAATATAAATACTGCAGTACTTGGGCTATATAAGAAAATAAATGAATGAACCCAAACACTGACACACAAAACATAGACATGTGTTAGACATGCACGTCAGACACTGTGATATGGACCCAAATGTTGATGAAACCATTGCAGAAACTCCTGAAGAATTGTCAATTTCTTTTCTAATTATATGATCACTGCATTGATTTTGGAGTTTCCTGAACATCACAGACCAATAAAATGTGCAAACTTTCTCTTGTTTCATTGTCATCATCATGGCACATGGCTGCAAGCATGCTCAAGGTGGAGATGATTACTAGATTGATAAGACTTGGAAAATTATATACACAAAATCAAACTTCATTTAGCAGAATATAAAAGAGGCAAACATGTTCCAAAATTCCAATATTAATTCAATTATATAGAAATGCTTTGTTGCGACCTGCTGAACATCATTTACTATGAAGACTAGAAACAAGAGAAAAAAATAATAAGAGTTAGGGGGCATAAGGAAACTTTCCTTTCCATTTGACTTTGATGTTGTCATTGCTCTTACAGAACAGGAATTGAAGCAAGTTCAGGAGTTGTTTCATCAGGCTGCAGACAACTGTTTGAACTTGAAGAAACCATACTGATCATCCTGAAAGTGGTAATAATTGACTTCTTGGAACAGTCTTGGGCAGCAGCATTTGATTTCTTGTATTTTAAATGCATGATCCTGTTTCTTTTATTATGAAGATGGTTTTATTCTATATGCCGACATATTATTTTCTTTGGGAACAACTTTGATATGGTTGATCACAGGAAGTATTCAGCCTCCTTGAATCTTTTATGAAACATAAACACTTATCAAAACTATGGAAGTAAATGAGTACAAGCATATCCAATTCAGTTTTTTAAAATTTAATAGGAGAACACAATTTAGTTTATAATATTTGAACATAAGTTCGTATTTGATCTCGTCTATATGTACAAAGTTATTAGAAAAGCCATATTAGATGACAAGCATATGCTTAGCTTGTAGGGAGATCTTTCATATCTTCCAAGATACAGGCTTCAATTTGGAGTCAATGTTTAAACTAGAAGAAATCACAAATTTGGATTGTACCAAGTTGGAAACCAAGTGGATTCATTTTTTGTCCCATAGTTTTTCCCATTATATTGTCTTTCCTTACATATATTGTTTAATAGCAACCTAAATCTTATGTTGATATAATGATGATTTAAATTTATATCTTAGCATAATTGATATTGACAAGTAGGTCTTGGGTAACTGTGTCCTCAAGGCAAATTCTATACTTTTTTTTTTTTTTTGCTTTTTTACAACAGAACACCTAGTGAGTTCTTATAATTCTTTGATTAAAAATGTTTTGGAGTCATTCACTATAAATTGAAATTAGAAAAAAAAAAAAAAGTCAATCATATTGCACATGTGATGCATCTTGAGTTTTTGCCTGAAGAATCATTTTGAACAAATGATGCACTACATGCCTATATTATCATAAGTAAACCCCACCAAGAGGCTAGATGGCAGTATGTTCCCCTGTTCATTAGCAAATGGGGTTAAGCATAGGCACAGAAAGTTTTTACCTATAATTGGTTTCAGCTTCACTAGTACATGAAAAAGATGCTGCCTCATCCTGCATTTCCAGGGCCCTTGTACAGCATACTTTTGTTGCAGAATCCTGTATTTGTGTTTGAGTTTTCAATTCCTAAAATATATGACAGCAATAGATTACAAGAATCAAAGCGTTTTACCATCAATGCGAGCTTCAGGGATGCAAATTAAAGTTGGTATGGCTTCAAGAAAATTGAGCATGTTTTAGGACCCCGTCAACCCAACCTTCCTCCAAGTTGGGCCAACATTTATAGCTTACCCCAGTCAGCTATTTTGTGGAACCGTGGAAGAGTTTAATCTTGACGCGAAAATGTGCAGTTCCAAACAACCGGGGCTACCTGGACGGTTGGAAGTTTGACCCTAGCTGCAATCCTGCAGTTAAAAGCACTGGGGCTGTTAGATGGAAGAAACAATATGTTCCTATTATGTTTGCTGACTCAAATAAAACTGAAATTGATTGTGATTAAAAAGAATATGACTGAAAACATATAAGGGAAAAAAGGCGGGGGGAAAAGGAAACTCAACTAAAGGGATGGAAGAAAAGGAAACTCAACTAAAGGGATGGAAGTTCATAAAGATTTCGGAAGAAGGAATAAGATACCACAGCAATGTGGCACTATTTGTAAAATTTTTGATTTTTTTACAGTATGCTTCTATACTCATGTATCACAGGGTCATGCCAACCAAATAGGTGCCTGTGTGCCTGGTTTTATGACAAAGAATTAGGTCCAGATTTAAAGAAGTGTGGAGTTCTTTTTCCTTTCCCTTCTACATATGGCTGGAGCTGCTGCTTTGATTACAATATTTTTGTATTTTTTTCAATTATATCGAACCTAAAGATTTAACAAATTTTCTGCAGAGCTCAAAGCAATACAGAGTTGGACAGATGCTGCTGAGAACTGAAATGTTAACAAAGAGTTCTGGTGTTGAGACTGGTCTCTTGGCTTCTAAAGAAACTTGATGGATATCAAGCAATATCTTTCCTGGATTAGGAACACCATTAAGATGTTGCAGCCTTATCACATTCAGAAATTTAGACATTCCTGACAGTAAAGAGTTGCAGATTTCTTGTATGTATTTTCGTTGTATCGATCTACCATTAGAATTTTTCACTGGCATAGAGTTGTCTGTTTTTCTTTGCCCGGTATCTTGAAAGGGAAGTCTCACCAACCTCTTATTGATCACCAGTTTAAGAGTTTGAATCTGAGACAACTTTTTCTTGGATAATCTTTCTTCAGAATCTACCTTGGCCTTTATTTGTTAGTTGAGATCCAAGTCATAAGCCTGGTTGAGGGCTCAAGTGATGATGGAGAGGATTCTTGATCGGTTATGCAATAGAAGACGAAAACCATCAAAACGCTAATGATGCTTTGTTGTTGTCTCTCCTACTTGGATATCACTTTTTATAAATCATTTCTACTCCGGAAAACATGTCAATATATGTCAAAAACATCCAAAACCTGCATTCCCTCTCAGATGGGCTACTTAGATGTTAGATGTGCCTTTTTTCTATGGTGAAATATACATTTTCTCATCTCTCAGAAATGGTGAGACGTTGAGGTCAGGCACGGCTGGGTCATGTTAAGATCAAACTGAGATTAAAGGTCAAGAGTTTAAACCCTGACAGGCGGCTAATATCAGATTCTATTTCCAATTAGGAACTAAACAAAAATATTTTAAAGTAAATAAAAATAGGAGGGCGAGGATATTTTTTTAAAAATTTAAATATTTTTGTAATTTAAAATTTCCAACACAGATATAGTGGCCCATTGATGTTGAGTGAGGATGACGAAGAAAGAGATCGGGTATAGACATTATCGGCTCGGTCAAGTAGTGGAGCATCCTTTTGACTCCTAGATGCCTAATGCGGCTGCAAAAACCCGGCAAGCTAGCCAGAGTGCTTGTGGAAGGCCGAAAACAACGCCAGAACTAAGCAAAGATGGCTAGGGCATGGTAAAGAGGCCTTCGGCCAAAGCGCCAAAGATAGGAAAAAAAGACTTTCTCACTCTAAAAGCTTACTATTTGCATATGACTCATCGTAACAACATGCAAATGGCCACAGTTTTATCAACTATGTGCACTTACGTTTGTCAATGGTTGGGTTTCAAAGCAAAATGATAGATAATATAGAATTATCTTGATTGTTACTTTGGTCATTGTTGTGTTGTTAGTGGGGTATAGGAGGGGAAATCATAGCTCTCAAGCCAAGCACTCCAAATCTAGCTCCCATATCGAGCAGTCTAAACCGAGCTCCCATACTAAGCACTCTAAATTGAGCTCCCAAGCCGAGCTCTCATGTCAAGCTCTTATGTCGAGCACTTCATGACCTCCCATGTCGATTATTCTAAGTGCTCCACTCAAATTCTAATGATCTATAGAGATTACTCTACTCTTAGTAATTTTTAATAATTTTTATTCTCTTGCGATGTCTCGCTGTTATTTCAAAACCCCACTTGATTGAAGCATCCGAGGAGGCCCAACTGGAGGCACCTCGGCAGATGCGTGAGTCTCCACGGTTGATTAGTGCTCCATGTTCCACCCCCGCCTGATGGAAGCATCCAAGAAGGCCCAGTTGGAGCCACCTCAATAGGCTTTTTTTTGCTCTGTGTGCAGAATTGCGGATGCGTAACTCTCCACGGCTAATTAGCGCTCCATCTTTCACCGGTGGATCAAGCAAAATGATCTGCACCTTGGCGCCAGAAGAAGAGTTTAAACCTTCGGCCTTTTGGAAAATGAAAACATATCCCACTTTTTTTTTTCTTTGCCTGATTTGAGCACCCTCACCAACGATCTCGCCAGTCGGATATATCACAAGCGTAATAGATCAGACGAGCCGCATATGCGGGCCTATGCAGAAAATAAAAATAAATGATTCGAATATGATAGTATTAAACCTGGTGGCCTGATTTCATCATATCACGATCATCACAGCTTGCACGATTATCCGGGTAACAAAAGCAGCATCCAATCACTCATTCCGCTGCTGCTTCCATCTTAATCAAGCTATCATATATATGGATCTGAGACAGGCTGGCAGTAAAGACGCACCAACCGTTCGTCCCGCCTAGAATATACCTGGTGAGTCAATACTTTAAACATCCACATACACCCCAGCCTACAAGAGCAAATGAACTCCAAAAATCATAATCGAGGGAACCGCGGCAAGTCATCAAAATACTCCCCTCCAACATTATTAAAGCGCATACATATCGCACGACTGGAACCGGAAATCATGTCGGAGATCATGCTAAACAAACATAACAGAGAACCACCCATCCTGCCTGCTGTAAATACTTATGGGGGAAAAAAAATGGCGGTATCAACGGGAAAATAGGGCATGGGCAGACTAGAGTGCATGGACTCAACCAGATTTTAACATTACATTCCCACACTTTGCGCTGTATCCATGACCACACAATTTAATAGAGAACCAAAAAAAGTTTCCACTATTACCCACGGAGAAGGATCACGGGAGGCAAAGCTGTGAGCTCCATCCCTTGGTCTTCAAAGGTGTGTGTACCAAAAACTCTGCACCCTACTTGATGTACTGGGAGAGCCACTTGAAGCCTTCACCATAGCCCATCTTCCTCACGATGCTGCACATGAAGACCTCAAGGGGGCGCACGTTGGAGTCCCCGAGGTTAACCTTGCCCTTGCCGGTAGTAAAATTGCTAAGGCCCAGGTGGAAGCGCAGCTCATCCTCAGATGCAGCATATGGGATGTCAATCTTGTTCCCGAGAATGAGGAATGGGACATTTGCCAGGGCATCATCCGAGAGAAGCGCATCCATCTCCTTCTTTGACTCTGCAAACCTCTCCTTATCAAAGGCATCAACTAGGTATACCACCGCATCCACCTGTTAGTGGAACAATTTAGCATCATAAACCTTTCCAACATATATGAACCTTCTCAAACCTAAACATTGGTGGTCATCAACACAAGAGTCAAAGCGGAAGAAACAACAATTGCAAGCAGTCAGACAAGACACCTCAAGAACACAGAAAATTCATAGCATCAGCATCTATGAAAATCTAGGCAATAACAACGCAGACGTGAACACCAGCTTAAGGTAACAATTGGAAGTAACATCACAGAAAGACAACATGAGAAACTATGAGCACAAGCCTAGCTCGAAAGATTGGTGAGCGAAGTAAACGTTTGAATGCATCATTAAACCTGCAGCAAAATGCAGGGGCACAAATGGATGAAGTGGCATGGCACAAATTCCAAAATGCATATGAGCATGCAGAATCACAGCAATTGGTTTGAGTTACATTTGAGTTGATCATGCGTCTGTGACAGACGCCCAACCCTCCTGTGCTGAAAAACAAAGTTCCTAACTGGAAACTGGTCTTATAGAGTGTCAAATATTATTTAATAGACAAATTATCAACTTATCACCATGTGCTGAAAAACAAAGCACCTCGCTGGAACTGCGTCGCATTCCATGCTTGCATTGCTACCTGTACCACCACAGTCTGATTTTAGGAAGCAGATGGACTCGGGAGACATTAATTATTCTATTTTGAAGAAGTGTTGTGTGAATTCGAGGAAAGAGGTAGCGAGAACCAACACATGCTAAACTTTTCTTAGCACTATAACAAGCAGCATCTCACACGCATATGTCATATCCCTTGCTATAAAAAATAAGAAGATTTTCATGCCAATAAATTCTCCATAGAGAAAAGATGTCAACTGAAGTGGAAGATCTCAGTTGAAAGTGATAAAACTTAGGTCTTGAATGCTTTTGTAGTATGGTGAACAAAAATACTAACAATTATAGAGAGAAATGACCCCTAAAATTCGTTTGTCACCTATAAAGGCAAGTCTAACTGTAAATTAAAATTTACACTCTGGAGGAAAAACATGGACCAGCAGCAAGTTCATAACCTGAACTAGTGAATAAGGGGGAAGCCGAAAGGTGAAAATCATTAAATGAATTTGCAAGTCAAGGCCTGAAACTTAAACTGCTATAAACAAGGTTAATAGGTTTAATTGATATATAAAAATCTCTGTCTAAAGGGGGGCGCATAATGATATCCAACATAGTTGCTTGAGTTGAAACTGTCAAAGCGAGAACCAAAATTTGACCCATCCAAAACCATATCTACATTTCTCAGACATTTCCCTGCAATAAGATAAAAGATAAGCAACAGAAACAGAAATTGCAAACAAAAGCACCCCCGAGGAAGGAAGTAAAACTGTAACAGGATATCAAGATACTGAGAGGTCAGATAATTTCTGCCACACGTACTTGAAGAGAAGGAGGAGGGGGGGGGGGGGGGGGGGGGGG
>JAOXJJ010000139.1:7084665-7104781 GCA_025769935.1 Phoenix roebelenii | reverse complement strand
AAAAATTTCAGTCCCAGTCTATTTAGACCTAAAAGGAGGAAGAGGAGGAGGGGAGGGGTAAAAAATTTCAGTCCCAGTCTATTTAGACCTAAAAGGAGGAAGAGGAGGAGGCCAAAAGAACAATAATAAGTCTAAAGCCAGCAGTATCCTTTCCTCAACTGCAGTATTAATTAAAACAAAATAAGAATATCTTTTATTAGTCAAATGAGCTCAGTTACATATATAAGGAGAAAATAAGATGGCACATAGATATTCAACATGCATTTTATTCACAGTGGTACAGGAAGACAAGAAATTTGGTGTAATTCCAAAATAAATAAAAAAAGGAAAGAAACCAGGAAAGTTGCAAAGTTGGAAATAAAGTTCTCAAGAGTTAAAGTTTCTAGTTCGTGCCTGCTTCAGACTTCTGCTGAACCATAATATGGAATAAATATAGCGCTCCTCCAAAAATGAATTGAAATGACCACCCTTCAGGCAGAGGCTACTACACAAGGGAACACCCGATTAGGTGCCGGAGCATATCTCGCAGCAGCCTTTGACTTTTCAGTCAGGACGAGTAGAAAAAGGGTAGGTGGTGTCAGTTTCCAAAATACCCCATCTAAGGGTACTTAATCCCCTCCGAAGAGAAGATAATCCCCAGTCCTTGAAAAACTACGACCAAATTGCATCATTCAAGTACAAATTTGGACCTAGCATATTTCATGAATACTTGTCCAAATACAGATGCAACCACCACATGGCAAAGTATAAAAATGACAAACTGCAATTTTCTGGGTTTGCAAATCCAAAACACATGAAATAAATAACAAAAAAAGTATTCCAAGAACCTCCACCAAAAGTCCCTATCATGATTAAAAAGTTGAACTTGCTGCGATTAAGAGTGGGCCTATACCATTCAATGGAACATCAGCAACGGGTTTCTTTCTATTGACAAGTCAAAGCCCAAAACAATCTATTGGGCAGACCAGCATTCTTAAAGTAAATACCCATTCATGTTCAGGAGACCACACATACTCAAATTAAGAAAAGGCAATGGAAAAAAGAAAACGGTGATGGCTCTATCCTTGTCAAAAATCAAAGCAACAATCACATAGGCTACTTGATAAAAAAGGGAAAGATCCAGGAAAGAAGAACCTACCGAACCATTTATGGATAAGTTTCCCCATAAAAATCAGCAACAAACAATTTCAAATTAAGAAAAAAATAAAAGAAGAATTCGACCTTGGCATAGTAATCTTTCCAGACACGGCGGGCGATCTGATGGCCTCCCAAATCAAACGCCTTGAACTTGATCTTCCCAATACTCAGTTCCTCCGACGTAGGGTACTGCGTCGGCTGGTGCTGAACCAATCTCTACTCACACACAAAATCCAACCCAATGTTACAAAACAAACCGATCATCAAAAAGGTCAAAAATCCTTAAAAAATACATAAGAAAAACAAACCAATCTATCAGACATACAAAGAATCGGAGAGCCAAAGGCCAAAATCAAACCTCATCTTTGAGCATATGAAGCAGCGTGGTCTTCCCGGCATTATCGAGCCCGAGGAACAAGATCTTGGCCTCCTTCTGCCAAAGCCCAAGCGAGGCGAGAACGCCGTAGAACCAATCTACGATGAACATAGCTGCCGGAGCCTCAATTCGCCCCCGACGGGATCGGATCGGTCGATATCTCGCAGGAATCCGGCCGCAGGAGAACGGATCGAGCGATCGGCGTCCTTCTCAACCCTCACCCCCCGATCTGCTCGCCGCAGATAGGATCAAACCCCACCGACAGAGCACGAGATCGCGCAAACCCTAAAGAAATAGAGAGGAGGGAGAAAGATTACGCGTCCATTTTGACGACTTTGGGTATTTATAGGGGGAGGGGGCGTCGTGGACCTTGTGGTAGGTGAGCTGGATCCCGGGGACTGGATCGGCCGGTGACGGGATGGGGGGTTTGTCCGGGAGGCGTGCCGCGACGTTGGGAGGGCGACCGGTTGGTGAACCGGGAGATTCCGGTTGCCCGGCACCAACGGCTGATACGGCAGAAGCAGGAGGGATTTGGTATAATCGGATGAATCTGACGCGTCCATCAAGGATCTGGCGGTCGATGGTTTTCAGATCGGTTGCCGTTTTCTGGTGGGGGATGGCTTACCAAGCCGATTTGAGTACACCAGAGTGGAACCATAGACTGCTCGGCTCAAAGCATTACAAGGCATTTCAGAAAAATTAACATCCAAATGAAGTACTAAACAAGCACATCTTCATTTAAAAAAAAAATAAAAAAAAGGTTTGAACTCAAATTAGATAAATTGATCTAATTTCATGTAGAAGTGGCAAAAGATCCGGCCCAATCCTTTTTATTTTGAATTGAATCAAGAGTTTTTTTTAGGAAGGAACGTACATGAGTCAATTTTTTTCGAATCAGATGGTGAAGATAGTGTTTTCTATTTGGATCAACATAATTCAAATTAGATTGAGTCGTAATTAAAACTTTCTTAAATAGTTGATCTTATCTATTTAAATAATTTAGAAAATTAGATAAGAATTAAAAATTAGATTCGATAGGTTAGGTTAAGTTTATTTAAGGATTAAGTTTTGAAAGATTAAGGGCTCGTGTGGTTCGCAGGAAAAGAAGGGGGAAAAGTGTGGTCAATGGGAAAGTATGAGATGCCTCTTATTTGGTTGGAGTTTTCAAATAAGAGAGATGGGAAAGTTGTATTCCCATGGGAATATGATTCCCACATTTCATAGGAAAGTCTTTCCCATGAGAAACATGAAAAAGCTACTTTCCCATGAGAAACATGGAAAGGCGGGAATCACTCCATTTTTATTTTTCCCCAAAAAAATCCTTCAGCATTAAATAAGCATTAAAGAGGCATTAAAGACCTATTTTTTATTAAGGGCATAATAGAAATTATACATATTTTCCCAGGAAAGTGGATGGCCAACCAAACATAAGCATTTTGTAAATTTGTCACTTTCCCATAGTCAACCAAACATGCCAAAAGTACTTTTCTAAGCATCCTCTTCCTAAGAATTTGTTTTCCATAAATTATATTCCTAAGAGTGAAAATGATTTCCGCGAACCAAACGAGCCCTAATTAGGTTAGAGTCAGGTGGTGACATAAAATAGTCACTAGGTAGGTATGGGTCGAGGTCGTTACCTGATCGCAGGTCATGACGGGTACAAGTCAACCCAAAATCCAGACCAACGTATTGTCGCCCCTAATTTTAAATCAGATTAGGCTAATTTAAAGGTTTTGGTCCCTAACAAATCCATGCATCAACAAGCTAGGCATCGAATTTCACCTAGCGAAAAACTCAGCGACATTGTGGATACAAATTTAAGATTTTATAGCGATACAACCTGAGCTAGTAAATTTATGCAGAACAACTTATGCCATGTTTGTTAAAATATGGATGCAGGTCTGGTTTACATTTGTGCTTGTTAGTTCATTCATCATCTCTGTTGTCTGAGTTGGACTACTGTTGCCATGTTCTGTGCTTCATGCAGCACAATAAGAATGTTGAATGGAGAAGAAATGAAGGGAAGCTTTTGGTGCTACGTAAATTGCATGGCCCCATAGCTCATTTTTGATATTTCGAATCCATGCGAGAGTGGAGACTGCTTAGAACCACACGAACTTAGAGCTTCACTATTCTTCGAGACGACCTCAATGTTAATCCTCGAACGATGATCTGCTTGAGATGTGGAAGATGCAATTGGCAATGTGCATGCCATGAAATAATGCCCAAGGTAGGCTTAGGAGGCCCTACAGAGGCTTGGATTACCAAAAAAATCTCAAGCATTAGCAGAGTTTGGAAGCTAACATAAAAGATTACAGTTTCGATCTAGAGATCTTATGTTCTAAACATTCCTAGTTTTTTTTTTCTTTTTTTTTTGCTAAAAAAATAGGAGGAAGGGGGGAAGGAAACCTCACCCGTGTATCGGCCCCCACTGGCTTCTTTCCACTAGGAAATGGTCGATGCAGGTAAAATTTTTACTCATACCCTTTCCGACTCGTGAGTCACCCCACGTGTGAGTACGTCACCCCAGCGCCACCTTAGTGCCAGCTTGACCGGATAGCATTCCCACCGAGCATGTCCAGGCGGGAGGCATACGGTTTCCAATATTTAATCGACGCCCATGCGTTTCGAATCTGGACCACGCCGGTAGAAGCAAAGCTCCGTTCTAACTGTGCTATCACCTTGCTAGCTAACATTTCTGGTTTTCAAACTCAGCAATACATATGTACGCATCGCAACATTAGTCAGAGAACAAAGTTCAGTTTGATGCCCAACATGCAGGCATGTGCTCACTGTTTCATACCATGTGCGCTACCTACGTACTTACAAAACTATCAAATCAGCAGGACCACCTAAGATAAGCACTCATGTGTAGCATCCAATGTTATGTGTATAAACACTACTTCTGCAGCTGCACAAACACACCCATTATAATAAAACGCTAGTGTGGGTGAGAAAAGGAAATGCTGCCCGAATATCTATGAAGAGAAGAGGAAAGAGACAAAGAAGAGGATACAAAACCATGAACAGGGTGGACAAAACTATAAGTGGGCCCTGAAGAGAACAATATAGCAAAGACAAACTTCTAGATAACCACACACAAAACAATAAATAAACAACCTATTGTTGCATCGGAATATTACAATTTATCTCCAAATATGCTATTAAAAGAAATCTTTAACCAAAGTTTGTTGTCTCGATACTGGCCCCCATACCAGTGCCACATTATTACTATACCGGTACGATATGGTACGGAGTTTTTTTTGGCATATCTAATATTGGTATCCCTTTTGTATTAGTATACGGGGTGTAATATCCGGTTTAGTCCAGTATGCCCGACAGTGTCAAAAAAATTTAGAGAATACAAAATTCAATGATGTTTTGTATTTAAATGGTGGCAAACAAATGGTGCAGCTTTTTTTTCCAAAACTGGCAGCAGTAGCATTTCCATAATAATTAGGGCACCAATCTTTTCACTTGAGGGGGAAAACAACTGGCTCCTGACACTAGCCTAAAATATTCGAGAAAGCCACCTCTAGATAATTATGTTGTCTATCATAATGTTTAGACTGTAACTGGTTCAGAAGAAGGAGATACATCAGCATTAACCTGCCGAAAAGGATGCTGACTGTTAATAGAATATTGCCTCCAGTGGTTTATAAATCCAATATCTAATAGAGCTAAAAAATTATACAACTCCATAATAGAAAATATGCTGGCCAACATGAGGAAAAAGCTTTAATACGTGATGTTGCCAAGCAAGGATTCAGAATTTGCAGAAAATAGGATGTTTAAAAGAAAAGATACAAGTGCATAAAAAATGGTATCACGAGCTAAGACCCTCCTCACTTGCGCGCGCGCGCGCGCGCGAGAGAGAGAGAGAGATTTGCAGATTATACTACAGAAGGGCACTGATAGGCAATAGCACAAAGTTGAAGGCATGATAGATGGGAATTTACCTAAGAAGGGAATCTTGATGGTATGGTTTGGTTTTGTTTTTGATTATGGAGTTGGTTTGGTTCTGATTTCTCTTCTCCCTTCCGTTTCCGTAGAAACATGCTGTCTGACAGATTATTTACAATATTTTTTTTTCAGAGAGAGCACGTTCATATTATAATCTGGATCCTAATACTTATCATGTTTTTTGCAAGTAAAGTTGCGCAATAAGAATAACACAATCCAGGGATCCGAAATCCCATGATCTGATACGCTTGAATTAAAGGTGGCAGATAGAATTTGATTTTAATGGATCAACCTGGACACAAGGCAACAATCAGGGCAGAAATACATTCAGCTGGCTTTGATTCTTGCAGCAGACATCGAATGATGGCCAGCGATTTTCTAGAGGCAGGAAAGAATTCCATGGTGATTCAGATTTTCCTAAATAGCAATAGGCGAGGCCACTGGTCTAAGCATCTGTGACAAGCTGACTTGTCTCATGCCATCGCTGAAAATATAGAGAGATCCCTACGCCCAAAGACCCAGACATAACAATCTGCAGCTCTTAGGCGGTTGAAAGATGACACGGATGGGCAGAAAATAGCAGCAATCACATTGACCATTTTGGAGATATCTAGAACCACTCAACTTCTAATATTATGACTATCAAATACTGAACGAATTGCAGGTGGATTTTTCCTGACCACCAAAATAATGCAAAGAAAAATAGCCTATTGGTTTTTAATAATAATCATAATGACAGTGGCAACGGTAATGACGAAAGGTATGCGCAACCTAACCTGAGAAACTCGGAAGCAGCAGAGGAAGACTGTGACATGTAATTTGCACCTTGATCAGGTAGCAAAATTCCAGCTCAGAAAATAAAACTATGTTATTTCATATCTAACTGCTATGAAGGCTCATGGTGATTGATGATTAGCACTCAAATACGTCAATGAGAAAACAAAATCATTCATGTTTCCAGGTTACATGGTCCAACTGTTTTGTCCTCCAAGAGAATATAGATGATGCCTAAGACAACTAAACTCGGTTAACAAACCAACCAAATTGCCTGTAATCAGAACTGCAAGAAAAAAATGGCAGCAGAGATCTTTATCCGCCTATCTAAAGCTCGTCCTGGAAAAAGAAAAAAGTAGGAAAGAAATAAGTAAAAAATATAATAAAATGCATGTTCATCAACTGGACTAATGATAATCCAGAAAAAAACATGGAAGCAGTGGAGGGAGAAAGGAAACTGTACATGTGGCTTTTCGTTGTCCTCTTCCACATCTGATTCAGGCTTCTTCTCGCTGTCTGAATCAGCATCTACATCTTCCTCAGCTTCAGAATTTTCCGCTTCCTCATCCTATCACAAAGTTTCAGAGGGCAAATTTAGATAAATTCATAAAAATAACTAAGTGATGGAACATCAGGGCATTGGCCAGGAGCTTACATCTACATCTGAATCAACATCCTTGTCTTCCTGTTAACAGAAGCAAAAGCAAGCAGTTAGTCAATGTCCTTTTGGCTGCGGGGGGAATCTCATATCCAAGTTCCCCACATAATAATGATAAATGTGAACACCTTGCATCAGTTCATTGACCCATTTGTCAACTTTAATGTTAAATGCACAGGAAAAAAAAAGGCCTCAACATAATCAACAACCCAGTAGCCTTGACAAAGATAAAGCAGCATATTTTAGTCATCTTTCGAGAAGTACAGTAAAAATGGCACCATCTATTTTCAAACCTTGAACCCTCTTCCCTGCACATGTGCTAAGAAGAGGGTTGCCAACCAGTGAAACCAAGTCCCATTGGCGCACATATTCCAGTCCATTAAATGCAAATTTTGATCACGGATCAGACAGATCAGAAAGGAAAATCAGGCATCAACGTAACATGCTAGACACATAACTTGGCGTGAATTAGTCATGCAAGTTTCTTTGGAGAATTTACTATAGCAACCTATCACATCAAGCATGGGGTTGTGACTCTCACATGACTCCCAATAAGTTTGCTCCACACATCAAATAAGAAAGTTCAAGAGCTGATTAAGATTAGCACTTCTCCAGAACTGACTTGGTTTTAGAAACATAATGGATATTCAAATTCAAGATGATTATTGTATGGTACCCATAGAAAAATGTTATCATCTATAGAAACTGGGGAACAAAAACATTTGTGATGGCAATCATCTGCAAAATAGCATAATACTTAAAATGAAGATAACTAATGAACCAGGAAATATCGACATTAACAATCATCCTAGTTTTCAACTAATACAATTCAACTCTAAAATGTACAGGGCTAAATATGCTGGCCAGACTAACATGAAAAGAAATTATCACGTTCAAGAGTTAGTTAAGAACTTACCTCTTCTTGCTTCTTTTTCTCAGCCTCGTCAAATGCTGCCTTCTCAGCCTGCAAGATATAGTGCACCAAAATTAATTAAGCTTCCATTTTTGTGAAGCGTCAATTGAAAGAAAAGTTAACAAAACACTTACATCCTTATGCTTGCCCCATGTTTCTTCAGCAAACTTCTTTGCATATTCAGGGTCATTGCAAATCAGAATGTTGTCAAACAAGGTGCCTGATTTCACCTGGCAAATAGTAGTATCAAGTCAATATCTTGGAATAAATGAACCAATATCCACAAAAAATAAGTTGGCGAAGTAGGTGTATACCTGCCATAACTCAATGCCAATGTATCTCAAGTTCGGATAAGCATAGATATCAGGATCATCCTTGAAATCTGCCATGAGGTGGAAGTTTATATAAAAGGGTTGAACTTTGTTCACCAAAAAATAAGGACTGAATCTTAAAAGATAGAGACTTCGAAAGCCCATAGAGGATGAAAATTACCAGGGTTGTCAATCATTGGAGCCTTCCATTTCCCCTTGTAATTAGGATTCTTAATTTTCTGCAAATATACTAGAAAAAAATAGTGAGAATTGTGCCTCCTACTCAGAAGCATTTTTGTTATTGATATCTATGTTTTTAGACCTTTGGCTTCCAAGGTCCCTTGTATTCAGGATTTGGGATGGTTGGAGCAGTCCATTCACCATCTTCTTCATCATCCCAGTCTTCCGGCTGCAGAAAACACAAATCAAGGAGTATAAAGTTGTATGATTGACCAATTTTATTTCATAACGTTTGATTCATTAAACATAAAACTTTCAAACTTCAGCTAAATTCAAAACATTACCTTTTTTGCATCTGGATCAGGAATTTCCTTGGGAATGTCATCATACCCCTTCAACAACCATCCAAGAAATTAGTCTAGTTTTGCCAAAAAGATAAAAATGACTAACAAATTTAGCCAATGTGGTGATCCACACTGCCAAAAGCCATTTCAACACTACCACTGGAAAGGATTCCAATTGTTCAGTGCCCAAACAAAACTAATAAAAGCAACGGGTCGAGTGCATAAGGGCTTTACTTTTAAAGTAACTCAGGAGATTGGAAAAGATGTAAGCAGGCAAAACTATCTGATAAGAATACTAGATAGCATCATAAAATCCCAGTACACTTGCTTACTGGTAATTACTAAATATCCACGAGAGGGAACAGGGTGGTGCAAGTAAGTAAACAACAATCCATTGTTGAAAGGATAGAAACTATGAAAATTGACTTTTGATCACTTAGAGCTGATAACCAACAGCAGGAAAATAGGCTGCAGCAACAGAAAGTGCAAAACCTTTGAGATTGCGAGAAACATCATGAAAACTTATAGGAGACACAGGATAACATACCTCTGGTTTCTTATCCTCAGGGTCAGGAATGAACTCCTTGTCATCCCAATCTTCTGGCTGTAGCTCAGCACAAAAATTCTCGTCAGCACATTGAGTAACAAAATCGCACGTGCAATATTTAGAATAAGTAACAAATGCATATTGCTTACCTTCTTTGCATTAGGATCTTTTATTTTTTTTGGTGGAAGAATATCCCAGTCACTGTATATACTCCCTGATTGCTTCTCATTGTTGTCAACAAGGATGCTGTATGTAGCATCCGGATGGATGATGAGAGTGTAGAGATGAGTTAGCTGATCTGTCTCGCATGGTACATCCTTCTTGATTAAGTTGTTCTTCTCATTGCGTGAAAGAATAGCATGAACCTTCTTGGTTGTGTACCCACAGATATCTGGTCCAAACATGATGCTGCAATTCACATGCACAGATGCTTGAGAAATAATTGGACTACCCGATAAAGAGAGTAAATGAGATTAGAAAATACTGTGTCAAATATAATGTATCAAACAAGTATCACTAGTAATTACCTGTATGGGGTTTCCCCACTGAATTTCTTCTGATCAACTTCACCGCTCAGCAGCTTCACATATCCACCTCCACAGTCAAGTTTCTGTTCATGCTTGACAGAGAACTGCAAAACCAAAGTCTTATCCTTGTTGCTGAACTCAGGAAACTCTGCTGAAATGGCATAGAACCTGTAGTCTTCAGCGGTCTGGATGCCTGCACACAAATAGTACAAAATGGAAAAAAATCATGACCGAGCAATGGCATATACATTTTAGACCATTCTTGTCATTGGTCGAGATTTTTCTATAAAGGAGTGAATTAATAACTTTGTCATGATGAAAAAGAGTATTACCTTTATCCTCAGGATCGCCGTTCCACTTCCCAGATGTGTAGTTCCAGTCACCCGCCATGTTCTCATCCTTCTTCCAGTCTGATTTAACCCACCGGTTCTCCCATCCATCTTCAATTATCATCAAAAAAATTATAAAAAATGGTAAATACATCATGCAAGAATAACCATAGAGTATAGTATCACATCGGTTACAAGAGCACAAGATCGAATTCTCAGTCAGGATCCTAAAATAGTATACAAACGTATCATTCTGGGCCCATGCAATCATAAGTCAACTCCCAGAAACTAATACTCTGAGAATTGAAAAGGAGATCGCAGCTAAGTTTGACTGCTCAAATTCACAGCTAATAATAACGCTCTGTCGACCAAATAGGACCCAAGATCAAATCCAATAAGAAATCCACCAGCTTTCATCAATTATAGTTTAAGTCACCATAAGACAAAATCTAATCAAGCACGGAGTAAGATCTATCAACTTCCAGCATCAAAGAATCCATTATCATGATGGGAAAAAAAATCCCGTGCAATGCATGATGAACCATAAACCCTAACCCCAGCCAATTTACGCTTAAGAAAATGCGGAACTAAAAACCTATTAATCAGATCAATTCTTGCAAAAGAGATCCGAGCAAAAGAGATCAAAAACCTCCAAGATCTAATCAAAATCATCATTTTTTAAAACGAAAAAAAAAATCATCAGATTCAGAACCACAAGTTCACAAGTTGACCTTTAAGACTGGAGCAGATTCAGCAACTAAGATCGCGCAAGCATAACAAAATTAAACCGTCCAGATCAACCGTAACAGATCGAGGAAACAGTAGATCGAGTCAAGAAAAACAGAAACCCTAGAATAGATCGTAATGCAACTCGAGATCTAGCAGAGTAGTCCGAAAGGAAGATCGAAGCGGATCTGGGGCCGTACCTCCAAATTTCTCCTCGAAGTAGACCTCGGCGGCAGCGATCAAGGGGAAGGCGAGCAGCGCCACCACGATCGCGGCGGCGAGAGGCGACGTCCTTCGAATCGCCATTTCCGAATGGAGCACCAGAGAGCTCTCTCCACCACCGCTGTGAAGGCGAAAATATAAATATATAACAAAAGAAAATGGGTGCGCCCACCTCCAAGTAAACTTACCTCCGTTATACTTGCCCACCAGCCGGCCGGCATTTAATAGGAAGCAGGCCATTGAGAAATGAGAATATTCTATTAGAAGGTTCGATGGTGCCATTGGACGGTGACTGGAAGCGCGGTTGGCGAGTGTAGCTAAGACCGGTTTAGCAAATAAACGGACCGGGTGGAACTTCCATCCAATGGAGTGATGACACGTATCTAAAATGACGTGTCGGCTCCGAGGGTTGAGTAAAATAGGGAAAGCTTTCTTCTTTTGTAACGTTTTTCTGGATCGTAGCGAAGGTTGCGGAGGAACATATTGGACCCTGCCTTTGGTCACATTTACTATGGTGCCATTGATGATTTATTTGTTCATGATGACGAGGACGAAGGAACGAAGGACGGAGGCGATGGGGAGGAAGGAGGAAGGCGGAAGGCGAAGACAGTACGCTTAGCCGGAGCGGCTTTACGCGGCTTAGCCGAGGCGGCGGAGCAGCGTCGGAATTGCGCTCCCAGCACCGCAGCAGAGCGGGAGATAGGGGCCAGGAAGCGGCGGCGACGGTGTCCCCACCATCGATGAACAGACAGGAGAAATGAGAAGAGCCAGAAGGAGAAGATGATGACCTTCCGATCAATGGCTGCCGGAGTTCTTCGAGACGATCGAGGCGAGGGAGAGAGCGTCGACCTCATCGGCGGCTTTCTCTGGAAACGGGCTGAGGGGGCGAAGCCAATTCCAAAAAAATCCCAACCTTTGAATTATTCACCAAACTACCATCCCTTTCAGTTTCAAATCACCCACGCGGTTCGACTTATTTACTACACCAGCCACGCACATGATCAGTTGGAACCTGTTGCCGGTAGGTAAATCATTGTCGTCCACCTTGAATCGGATGGCTAGGAGAAATCCAATTATGAAATGACAAACATGCCCTCGGAGTACTCGAGTGACATCATGTAAATTTCTGATATTTTTGTAAATTTTCTTAAGCTCCATTCGACAAAAGATCTACTATCAATTTATGCCACAGAAATAGGACCATGATTTTTTTCCAAATTGTAAATTAACATGTGCATGTCTAGAAAAATATTTTTTATTATTAAAACTTGGACTATGGATCTTCGGGAAGAGTTTTATTTTATCTTGTCCTCTACTCTATCTGGGAATCATTTCTTCCTTTTTTTTTGGGTCTTCATCTGACATGAGTTTAGTGGAATCTTTACCCTTTAAAGATGATAGCTTAGTTACTACTTTTTTAACTAGAGCAGGTGAAAGAGCTTTCCTAGCTCAGCAACTGGATCAATTTCATAGGCGATGAACATGGGAGGGACATTTTTAGATGAGGATGATTTGTTACTAATTGATGGTAACCTTGTTTTGATTTTGGACATTTTTTCCCATCAACATTTTTTGAGTTAATTTTTCTTTTAATATGTTGCTTTCAAAATATTGGTTTTGATGATAATAAAATACTTGAAAGACACTAACTTAGTAAACTTTTTCTTGGAAAGAGAAAGAGAGAAGTTGTAATTGTGAAGAGTTGTCTCTCAAAATAGAGGAGTCAGCCTGATTTGAGAATTGTATTAAGAAAATAGAAGTTGTCTCCACATTGATAGCAATCGTCTCCCATAACTAAAGGTAGAGTAGATCAAGAGGGAGTCATTTTTGCCACTTCAATAGTTGCCTTCAGGGAACTAGTACTAAACTAGATCACTCAAGAGTCGTCTCTAATGCATTAGGAGTCATCTCTGATGGTTTAAGAGCTAGCCGACATACTCAAGGAGTCATCTCCGATCTAAATAGCCGATCGACCATATTTTGAGGAGTGTCTCTAGAAGGTTAGAAGTCCACCTCGGAAATGAGCTTACTACAATCAATTAGGAGTCGTCTCAAGGAATCAAGGAGTCATCTTGTTTATAGAGAAATCGTTTGAGCAAAAGTTAGGAGTAGTCTCTAGATCACCAAGGGTCGTCTCCAGATGATCGAGCAAATTGACCAACTTGAAGAGTCGTCTTCACAGATCTTAGGAGACATCCTCGGCAGTTCAAAAAATCAAACTCAAAAACTTAGAAATAATTAAGAGTCATCTCCTCACCGGAGGAGTCTCTTTGGTGAGCCAAATGGTATAATTGCTATAAATGGCCACTTGCAAACCTCAACATGGCTCCAATGATTACAAACAATGACGCTAAAATCTCCAATTTAAAGATGGAGCTTCCTTAACTTTAATGTAATAGAGAATAGTCAAAAAAAAAAAGAATAAAAGTGCAAAAAAATACTTAAGGGTGCCAAAACCAAAAAGAGAGATGAGCAATAAGTGTGGATATTCACTCCTCTTCAATAGGAAAATAATTGTTAAGGGCTTTACTTGTCGTAACTAACCTCTGAGATGTTTTTCATATTGTACAGAATTCTTGACTTGGCTCTAAGTTACGAGACCCGAAGAGGGATCTCATGGAAAAGCTTTGGCTAATGTCCTTGAAGTTAGCTCGTATTGTTTGAGAGTTTTTCAGTGGACACTCTTATATAAAGGTTGGCCATATTAGGAAAGTTGGCTGGCTATGCAATTAGAAAATTATATAGTGAAATGCTCAAGAAGAGTCTTGGAGAGTGGACGTAATAGGCAAGTTGCTCTGAACTACATTAAAAATTTTCATGTGTTCTCTTTATACTCTCTTATCTTCATCTCTATTCATTGTTCTATTAGTTTATTTCTTGCATTATCATTCACTTCTTTGCTCACTCTTTCACTGCACTTCATCTACACATCACATATAAGATTATCTTTATTAATTATTTTATCAAAATAATTATAGTCATTCATCAAACTTTCCACTCTTCATAAGTATTGATCATATTCATAATTTTTTTTCTCTTGATAAGTTTATGAAATCTTAGTGCTTTCCCTCTTGATAATAAATTTCTTATTATTAATAAATGAATCTCTTATAGCACGTTACCTAGTGTTATAATAGTCGGTTTTAAAGTTAATAATCGTTTATATCATTTTTAACTATACATTATTTAAAATCTTAATATTTTTTACATCAATTTTTCTCTAAAAGAAATTGTATAGTCTGAGAACTAGTATTTTTACACTATATTGTATTTCAAGAATAGTTGAAAAAGGTAAAAATTATACCACATGCATTTGTGCAGGTTATATCTGGTCGATAGAGTTGCATGTGGGTTATATTTTTAATTTTTTGATTGTATTTTCTTAAAAAGTGGAACCAAAAGTATTTTGACTAAAAACTTAAAAGATGGATATGATGTAAAACATGCCTCTTTAATTTAATAATACGCACATGCGCCTTGGTGGTCTCTCTCATATGCACACTCAAATGCAATCAAAAAAAATTTGGCAACCGGAAATGTTTGAGTATTTTTTAAAAAAACTGAATATACTGTTTTTATATTATTTAAGATTTTCCATCATCTAATATGTGAAACTAAGATTGCATTTGGCATCTTTGTTATTTTTCTTTTTGTAAAAAATTTAAATATAGAAAATTTACTTCTTATTTTTCTAAATTTTTGACAATGATTACATATTTGGCGGTCACGGTTGATTTTAGTTTTGATGACAAAAGAAAAAAAAGAAGCATGTTTGGTAAGCCAAAGAAAATCTTTTTGCAATGTATTTTCAATGATAGATATGCATGCAACTACAAGCAATCATCATGTAGAGGATATGTAAAATTAAGAGGAGTCTTGTTGGGGTGCGAGTAGAGCCACAAAAGATGATAGAGGTAGAGGATAGTGCGGGAGGAGATTAGAGATTGGAGGATGAGATGAATGCAAGCGGGTAGAAGAGGCAGAATGCAAGGGGTAGAGGGACGATCTTGTTGGTGAAGCGAATGGTGGTGGAGGCACTAAGATAGTAGTTACTAAGGGTCAGAAAAAAATAAATTATGAAAGTTCGGGCTAGATTTTATTTCACATTTCAAAATATTATTTTAAAAAATAGTGGAAGTAAAAAAATTTTACTTCCACTTTTTCCATATATTATGGAAGTTACTTTTAAAAATAAAAAATAAAAATAAGAGAGCTAAACATCGTTCTTGCACCAGATTTTTGAATTTTCACTTTTAAAAATAAAAAAAAGGAAAAAAGTGATATCAAACAATGCCTATATTTTCTTAAAAACTCTATATTTTGATAACTTTTTCTCAAGCTACCAAGGATACGGTGAGCCTAATTTTCAAGAGAAATGCTAGCCTTGCTTCATGAAATCTGGATGTAGTTCAGTTTCTCCTTGAACTATCTCTAGTTTTCACCCGAAAAAATGAATTATATCAATATTTAGCATCTACGACTTAACGAGTTCAATAGGTACAAAAAGTACGAGCCTTCTTAGCTAAATCCTATACTACTATAGTCCATCATTCAAGACATTACTTCACACATTGGCTTGTTTGGGCCTCCTTCATTAAATGCTTCAAATCCTGTCAAATAATATCAAGGCAAGTTAGTTCCTTCTAATGAAAAAAAAGAATGCTTATTAATTTGACATTGATATAGCTAGAATACCAGGGCATTTAATTAAATTCTCGCCTAGCTTGGTGTATAGATTCCTTGTACGGTGCCTATAAACATCATTTTCTTTTTCCCCCCCATTTTTCCCTTTAGGAATAGCCATTCTTGGTTAGGTTCATCCTAAGTTATTGATCTTTGTCTTTGCATCAAAGTAGCTTGACCATCAATGAGCATCAATACATCCAAGACTTTATCTCCTCATAGTGCATGAGCTAATGCTAAAACTATTACAATATGATTTGCATCAATGAGGCCAGGCCAGTGGATAGAGCTTATAAGCTTGCTGTATATGAACGAGTAGTAGGCGACTTGTATTTTGTACGACACCATGGTGTGACGATATCTCTCTTTTTATTTTTGCTGAAGAGGATTTTCTGTTAACCACATAGAATTTGTTTGCAAAACTTGGATTACGTAGCTTAAGCCTTTCCATGCACCCCATGACCCCAGCATGGGAGCTGTTTACACCATCAAGGGAATGATATTGAAAGAAGCCAAGCCTCATTCATGGACTAGAAATGTTGCTCCAGTTATATCCCTTCTGGGAGTACATCTTATGAATCTTTTTAATGGATATGCCAACAATCCTCTCCATGGAGAGAAAAACACTGAAAACTATATATGCTGCCATATTTTGAGAAAGATGATGCCACTCCTTGCCAAATTTTTTGTCTCCACATCCATCGATCCAATCTCTTATAAATAATTTAATTGACTTAGCAGTAGGGATAGCAATTGAAGCGGGTTAGGTCATATACGAATTGGATAAGATAATTCTAAATTTATTTGTGAATTATTTAATAAACAGATCAGAATTTGAAACTTGAACCCATCCTATTTAATAGATAGGTATGCTGCTTAGCTTGCTTAACCCGATTCAGCCTAATTATTAAACTGGTTAAACGGGTCAAGAGACAAGAATCTGAATATGATCCGAATACTAAACAGTCTAATTGGCTCAGCCTATTTATGACCTAGAATTTGTTTGGTTTAGATCATTAGTCGGGTTGACGAGTCAAGTTATATTTTGTCAGCTCTACTCAGCATGATTTTTATCCCTCTAGTCACAAGCCTCTCGTCACATTTCTTTTTTATAAAATAATTATAGAACATGCCTTTCAGATAGGTAGCAATCTAAAGTTACACATCACTCAAGAAGATAGGCATGTAGTGATTTCTAAATGTCACCAAAATGGGATGAGATGATGAGGAATTCAATTAGCCTTCACCATATCATATATTATACAATCCAATGCATATATTTGAATAAATTACTTTATATTTGATTTTGTATTTCTACGTGCCTCATGCATTTATCGTATGTTTGGTGATTATGATAATGCCGCTTATCATAATTAAGAAACAAAAGCTAATCTAGTTTATGGCCTATAAACAAATTTTTAACATCAAATGCAAGAAAAGGACGAAATATATATGTGTTGGTCGTATAGAAAATATCCCATATATTTTTGTAAGAAATTTGGAGACATGTAATTGTCGGTGTGCGCTGTCAAATGACAACAAAATTACCATCTAGAAGGTTCAAAATGCTCCATTATATTTCAAAAATTTATCAAAACAAACTTGTGCGCAATAAAATTATATAAACCACAAAACAACTCATGCTATTTCTATGATTCTTCATGATAAGTCTAACTACATAGGAATTTTGTTAAAACAAAAATTCATGTATATATAAATTGATATGTGAGCATGCCAAGCCTTCCCTTATTATGAGATCCAGTGCAAGCCATGCAATTCGAGGGAAAAATAAGCTCATATTCAAACTTTAAGTGGATTATTGCAAGCAACAACAATTATGGTTTTAAAAGCATTTATGAAAAATGTGCTTGAAAAACGAATTTAATTTTCCAAATATGAGAATCACGCAAAAAGAAAAAATTAAAAAAATCATAAGCATGCAAGCAAGCAAAAAAAAACAAAATTCACCATAGGTCCCCAAAATTTTTCCACCTGGTTTTCTTATCGCGCCAAAGTATGGATGCAATCAATCATCCGTGTCCTGTACGCGGAGCGGACCACTTGCCATTGACTCCACCCACTGCGAAGGACAATTCCGTAATATTAGCCAAAATCCAAGGGCACTCCAAACTCCTCTCTTTCCGTAAGATTCCGTCGTATTTCTACACCGGAGTCGTAAGAGGGTGCCGAAAATAAAGAGTCGGGGAGAGGGAGGGAGGGAGGAAGAAGGGGGAAAGGGAGGGCTTCGCTGCGACGTTAATGGCGGTTAGGGTTTTCTGTTTCTCGACCTAAACCCCGGCCCATCTCTCCGCCTTCTGGTCCACGAAACCCCGCAAAACCTCGCCTCTTGGCCACGAATTTGTTGATTCCGTCCTCGAATTGCCTTCCGAGAATCTCTGGCGGCCGGAGTCCGGTGATGGGCGGGCAGGGGAAGGGTTCCAACTCGTCGAATTCCATGCAGGTCAGTGGCTTCTAGGGTTCTTGTCACTTTGTTTTCTTTTTCTTGAAATTTTGGTTTCTTTTGATGCCCTAGTTTTGTATTTGGTGGTTTCTTTGTTTGAGTCAATCTATCGAAAGGGTTTCTTTTCTCCGTTTTTTCTTCTTTTTTGTCTTTCTTTGCTTATTGTGCTATTTTTTTTATGCTCTTCTCGAACTGTGAGCTTGGCTTTAACTTAGCTATCCAATAGTAGTTGAACTTTTAACTTTTCTTTTTGGGAGGATCACTTTGACTGCTAGTCTATAGATTTTCGTGAATTAGCAGTAGAAGTAGCCTTTGCGTGTTAATTTAGTGTATTTACGTCCTTGGTAGAACACGCAAATTGCTTGGGTTCTGTCGTGGAAAGTGGGTATTTTTGTTGCGACATTGCGGGTTTTACTCGAGCGTTGATTTCGTTTTATTCAGTCTGGGTTTTTTTCTTCTGCAAGTATGTTATGAGTGCCGGTGCTTCTGTCCTTGTTTTTTTTTCTTTTATCTTTTTGGTGAAGCAGTGTAAGCATTGGATGTTTTTTAATTGGGACCTGGAAAGGAGATGGAAAAGCTCAACAAGAAAGGCGTTCCAAAGTAAAGTTGTCATGTTGCCCATGAAGCATTTAAAAGATAATTGCAACAATTATGAGATTCCGGTTTCCTTGAATTAATTTGCAAAATAAAAGTTTATTTTGGGAACAAGTTGGGATGAACAATATCCATGCATCAACTTCCAGGGAAGTAGGTTAACACTTTTCACCAGTCTCCTCCACCTTTTTTCTCTAATATTTGCAAAAAAAGAAGAAGAAGCTGAAGTCAATTACATAAGAATGAGTTGATTATTAGTCATGTTAAAATTACAAGCTAAATACAACTACTTCAGAACGTGGAAGTTGAATGATTTTCAACCAGCATAAAGACCCTTGAGAAGAATACATTTTTTGATGAGATTCCTCGTGCATCATGCCTAGAGTCGAGGCATTTATAAGATACGTTTATAAAGACCGTTGAGAAAGAATAGTTGTTTGATGAGATTGCTCATGCCTCATGCTTCATGCCTTGAGGGATTTATAAAATACATTTATAAGTATCATGGGCGAGGATTGATATGTTAACTCTGAGTAAGATGTATGTGTCATCATATAGTCTTATAGAAAGCTCATTTATTGCTTATTAATAACTTTTTGGGAGACACGTACATTTAGTCAACCTATGGAAAAAAAGGGATGATTATGCATTTTTCTTGCATAGTCATGAATTATTTGAATGCTGACAGTACGTGTTATAGATAGTGATAGATTTTTCACACAATCATATAGACTAGTTTGTATGATAATGCTGAACTAAAACAAGTTACTTTCTGATGCATCACTTCAAAATTTTTCAAGGTCAAATACAGTAATCATATATCAACCTGATGTTTATAGTTAGATATCGCAACCTCACTCATTATCATGCAATTACACTTTAAAAAACTACAAAATGGGAAAAATCCATAACACAATGCTTTCTGATGTCTTATCTGATCGATTCTTCCTGTCTTTTTAGAGTTGAAAGTTATTTGTACAGTAAGTTCTAGGGATTCCGTAGTGCTTTTGTTTATTTATTTTTTCTACCTGAAAATAAGCATGGGAATGGGAACAGCTGTGTTATGAGAATCCGATGCAGTGGTGTAGAGCGGGAGGAAATAGAGAGAGAAGAAGTACATGCAGTTGATAACTAGCTTCCAAATCTTTCTTAGTTATGTGGACTCGTGATTCATAATTTGATTTGATCACCTCTCTCGTATGATTAATGGGAGTTTCGTAACTAACATATTGTCTTTTTTTTTTAATTTGTTATGATTGTAGTTTAATATGTGTATTTAGTTTTGTTAGTTCTATCTCTTTGTTAGCTTGCTATCTTTTTTTTGTTTTGTTTTTTTTTTTTTGGGAGAGGGGGGGGGGGGCAAATTTGTTT
>JAOXJJ010000139.1:7025033-7084565 GCA_025769935.1 Phoenix roebelenii | reverse complement strand
TTGTTTTTTTTTTTTTTTTTTTTTTTTTTTTTTTGGGGGGGGGGGGGGGGGGGCAAATGTGTATGCATTCACTTCTCAGATATTGAAGCTCTTTTTTTTCAGAATTTTGCAAGCTCATGTATAAAAAATTTCTTAAACTGACTCGGATTCTTGTTCATTGTCCATAAGCACCTTTTTTTATTATTATTATCATGCTGCTAATCTGCATTACAATTTTTGCGTACCAGTCCATTGACTAATGCTAGTACACATTTCATAATGTAAACTGGCATGTTTACAGCTAAATAACTTTATATTATCAATACCGATATATCACTACAATCCATGATTCGTTTCTTCATCTTCTTCATTTACGCTCAATTGTTGACATTTTTTTATTATTAAATCGTATGGTTCCATGTATTTTTTTTTAAAGTTATGTAATGATCCTTTGGCCCTTTTGTTTATTTTACTGCTGGTTGATATATCTGCATTGCAACTTCTGGGATATTGGGCATTATTAACTGTCTAGTCACAAAAATATTTCAGCGTGTCAAGGTTTATCGTTTGAATGACGATGGCAAATGGGATGACCAGGGAACTGGGCATGTTTCTGTTGATTATTTGGAGGTTTAGCCCTTCCACCCTTTGCTTTTTCCATATTTCTCATTTATAGTTATCTTCTTTCTGATTTTTATTCTAATTCTTTCTTGCAGTTTGTTTCTGAAAAAATAACTTGTTCTCTTTCAGTGACATTTCAATTTACTATCATGTTGGGTAGTTAGATTTTTTTTTTTTTTGGGTTGGGGTTGGGGGGATTGACATGATTTTGTGAAGCAACATTGAATTGTATGAGAACTGGAATTTAGGAATGATTTTAGTAGTTACTCTAGTTATAGATAATGGATCTTAGGTTTGAAGTAGTCTTTGTGATATCCATTTAAGGAGCACGGCTCAATTTTCGCTGGAACTTTTTGCTGCCAGACCTGGAATTATTTAAAAGTTAAACCATTTATGATGAGATAATGAAAGAATAACTATGGTATATGCTTGAGAAGTTAAAATAGCGAAGAGTCATAATTTTTTATGTTCCACGGTAAACGAGTGATGGATTTAAAGCTTTAACCAATGAATTTAAGCTGATCAAATTGTCACCACCAAATACATAGTAGTTGTCCCTTAATGTTAAAGGAACCATTCTTTTAAGCATGGAGTTGTCATAAAATAGGAGAAAAAAGAGGGGAAAACATACATGAGCAAGTGAGCTCCAACTGTTTTATATGCCTAATATACTTGGCCCAAACATGTTGGGATCGCACTTTATATTTGAACAATACCTCAAAAGAAAAGAATGATTCATGGTTTGGTCTTAGGATGATTGGATCTCAAAACTGCTGCCACATGGTTACTGTAAATGGGCTTCCTTTAACAAGAAATCTTTTACATGCATCAGGGAATGTAGGTTTTTTACAAGCTAGGATGACGAAGGAAAACAATTAAAAGATTGGGTTCGACATGCCCGTTAAACTATTTTATGAATCTTTTTGACTGAAGCCACTGTTTCTCGTGGGGTAGCAGACTTGGGTTAGGAGTCTTTTAGCTGGCTGATCCTTCAAATTTGAAACTTCGTATGCTTCCCTTCTTTTTCTTCTTCTTCTTTTCCTTCTTCATATGCCTTCTCTATGGCACCCATACCGTGCATATTATACAATTGTCCTTTTGTTGTCACCTGAATTATTTGATTGTATTGTGAAATTTTTATTGCTGCTTAAGCATGTGTAGTACTTTGTTTAGCTATCTTGATTGTTAATATTTTTAATAAAATTATTTATAAATTTCTTAACAAATATGAAGGTCAATGATCGTATAAACCTCCTTTGGAGTAGTAATTGAATACTGGGGATCGTAGTACTGTGTTCTGCACTCAACAAGAAGAGGCTGGCACAAGATGATACCATTCATCTGCATATGCTCATAATAACATGTAAGTGTGTCGGTCCATGTTGGTCTGTGCAGGTGAATGCCAAACTGGCATTCATCCACATGGATTGGTGTGAACTAATAGACATGATAAAGTGTATGTAGCCTTTCTAACCTGCCCTTAGCTTGCACATATGGTATGCGCCGTACGGCATGAGAGCCTAATCCATCTTGAAAACATTGTGCGTGTTGGGATGCAGCAAATATGTTTCTGTGGATCATGCATGCATGAATAAATAATTTTCATAGTGGGATTTTTGTCTTGCATGTTTGCAAGGATGATAATCCATCATTGCACTCTTAATACTTGATGCCCGATCCCAAGCTCCTGTACTTCTGATTGTATGAGAACCTTTGCCAAGGATTTTTCCCAAGGTTTAGGGTGGGGTTGGGGGGGGAGTATCCAAGGGGATGACCCCTTACTCTGCTCATTGTGGTAAACCCTGGGGGTTAACGTTGCACCTACTATTAGCATAAACGCCCCCCTTCATTACCAAAAGCATAAACAGCCCCCTTCTTAGCATTAACCCAAGCTTGAGCTAGCTGCTTACTGGGATGAAGGCTTAGTGAGGTCTGTCTTGTTGCTGGAAACAGAACATATGACTTTCTTTTGGGTTAAACTTATCCTGCCAAAATGGTGACGGAAGCTTGGAATAAGTTAGTTTGCTCTACAGGCTTATGACATTGTGAAGCTAGGCTGGTTTTGGGAGTCCTATGATATAGGTTAAGTAAATCTTAATTAATGAAACTAATGGAACAAATTGTAAGTGATATAAGAAAATGAAACTTAAACTATTTGAGATGAAAATGCTATTATTTTAAGGTTAACCACTCTATGCGATTGCTTAATCTTTGCATTTGTCTTGTCTCCATCAATTCCTAGAATTGATTGGATACCAGGGAAAACTCTTTCCTAAAACATAAAAACTATTTCGCAAGATCTAATTTTACTTTATATTGATAGTTGTTAGAATAATTTTGTCAAAATTCTTTTGTTAAATCACCAGCACTGGATATTACTGTATGAGCATTCTTTCTGATCTGGTCTCTCTAGTTAGGCAGTGGATACCAGCATTTTGTGTCTCATGCCAATAACAATTATCAGTAAGTTGCAACCTTAGTTCTCCCATTATTGCCTAAAGCAATAAATTGAGGTTTCTATGATTTTTTGTGTATCTTCAAGTATCACAATATGCTAGTATGTGATAAATAAAATGTGAACAGAAGAAAAAAACATGTATTCTTACCAAATGAATCTCCTGTACTAGATCAGGTCTTTGTCAGGGAATCAACTCTAACGATGTATAGCCTTTTAGTCATGATGACTTTTGGTATTCTTTTTGCAGGGCTTTAGTAAATGGAAGTTGCTTTGTTTTTACCCATTCCATTACTCATTGTATGTTGATTGTGTGATTTGCAGATTTCGGAGGATCTTGGTTTGATTGTGATTGATGAAGAGGATAATGATACATTACTTGTGCACCGCATCTCCTCAAATGACAGCTACAGAAGACAAGAAGGTGCAGATGCCTTTTGCTTTGCATTTTCCAAGCTGACCAGCTCTTTTCTTTTTTGAGTTTTTTTAGAATGTGGTAATTGGTGACTTACATATATGTTATATTTCATTTTTTTAAGATACAATCATCTCATGGAGAGATCCTGAACTAGCTACAGAATTGGCACTGAGCTTTCAGGAGGCTACGGGATGCTCCTATATATGGTTTTCAATTCCCTCTCTATGGTCTTCTTCATTAGTAGGTTCTAGGTTTGACATTTGCTTTATATGCTGTGAATTCACTAATTCATATTGTTGTGGTTTGTTATAGGGACCATATATGTGGTGTACAAAGAAACTTGCAATTTAATAGTCTAGGAAGTAAGTATTTGTTTCATATGTTCTTTTATCTGTTGTTGTGCACTTTTTTTATGACGTATTTCTTTTAAAGATCTCGAGATCGGCCCTCATCCAGCAATGGAATCGCTAGAAGCTACTAATGCTTTGCAGTCAAATGGTAACTTTTACCCCTGCTGTTGGTCTTTCACTATTGCTTGTGTTTTTGTGCTGTGAGCTGATTGTTGTTTGAATCCCATGTCTTGCAGATGGTAAAATTCATTAATGTAAATCCTAGTAAAAGTATAATATATTAAGAAGTATAATAAACCTGATCATCAAAGAGGAATATTTTGGACTAGCAGGTTTTGCCTTGCAAATTATATTACTAATCTGCCAATCGGTTGACTGTCCTAGTGTCATAGAAGGCATAATACTGTTGGTATTAGCAAACCTAAGGCCATTGGTTACTTGATGGTACCAAGTTGAGAATAACCTCTGGTTGTGCCATGTTTTGTGCTGCATATAACTGTCAAAGTGTCAATAGTAACTTGGGGAGCCAATTTTGAAATGACCTTGAATTATCAGTTCGTGACATGAACAAAAGGCATGAGCAGAAATGATGGGGACATATCAATGAACAAAACCTGACAGCAGACATGGTGCCCAAATTCTTATCTTTCCTGCAATTAAGAGATCCTTTGTAGCTGGAATATTTATATGTATTCCATAGTACCACTTGATGCTTCCGAGGAATCCTTCAGCTACATTTTTTCTTTTGTTTCTAAACTAGATCATCCGGCCATCAATCCATGTCACTTATTCTTTTTCGATTATATGAATTTTATATGAATTTTTAAAATGGACATTATTTTTAAGACAGATCCCAAACTTGCTTAAGAACAAGCGATGACTAGTTACAAAGTGGATTTTCATTGCTTTATCATGTTTAATATCATTTTTTTATGTATAATATTCTTTGTGCCATCAGATCCACCATCACTTAGGTCTTATAATTGAGGTCATCTTCTTTGCTCTTGCATTCAAATCCAATCCACTAGTTGCTGCCCATATAGGTTTCTTAAAAGCTGCGATAAGTAGATTGCTATTTTCGAATTCGACCAGGTGCTGACTTGACTTTTCGGAAAATGCGACACTTTTTAGAAAAAGATAAGTTTTTGGTCAAGTGCTGGAAGGGGTCCTATCCCAGAGTGTGAAAACACTCGAGAGAAGGGAATCGACAACACAACAGAAGCTGCCTTTTCTTTGGTTAATTTTTGAACTTTGCAATTTCCATGTAGTAAAAAAGCATACCTCACCTTCCCAATGGTGATTGTTGATATGGTAGAAACTTATTTGTTTCATTGAATGTAATCTTGAATTAGGCACACTATAAAGCATTTATTTATTATTATTTTGGTAAGAATGTAAATCATTTGATTGAGCGGTGAGCCTTGGCACAATGGTATGGTTGCTCCATTCTGACTTTGGTGTCGTTAGTTTGTAACGCTGAAAATAGTTTCTCCTCGTATATGGGTAAGGCTGCGTACATCTGGCACCCTCTAGATCCTATAGTAGCAGGAGCCTCGTGCATTGGGCTGGCCTTTTATGTAAAGCATTTGATTGATAGCATGGATTGAGTTATATCGTGCCTGTGGAATGAGTTGCTCTGGCATCATATGTACCATGATGTGCTGTGCTAGTGCTTAGCACAATTGCATGCTAACCACTAGCACAGGCAGGTACCACGTTGTTGCTGCATATTAGTGAGGCACTGGCAGAATATGTGCCGTGAAGTTGTGCATGCTGACCAGCACTTTATCCAATGTTTGATAAATTACTGTATAATTAATTTGATATTGCTTTAAAACATTTAGGAGCATCATATTAATTATGCATGCTTGGTATTGAAACGTGAACATCCTCTCATACAACATAATGCTATCTGCTTGGTTCCTAAATCTAAAGCCGCTAGAGAAATTGCAAAATAATGCGGCTCGAGTTATATGAAGTGCGAAGAAATCATCTGGGATATCATCCCTAATGGATAATTTTAAGGTTAAAGAATAAGCCATCTTCTGTGGATGTGGGCTATTATGCTATCTACTGCAGCAGTAGTTCTTATCAAGGGCCAAATCGAAATATTTAGGCTTTTACATGTTGGAATCTGTGTTGGCCTCCACATACTAGAGCAAACTATGTAACATGGGATCTGACTTTGGCTATTCATACGCGGAAAAGTTAACGGATGTCTTTACCAACTCAAGGCTATCACATTATATATATCAAGAAACATAAACAGTTGAAGCATCATCAAAAAGTGGAAAGTTGGAAGGCTAGAACTACAAGCAGCTGCTAATGCGGTTAAGCAGTTCCTTGTGTGCATTTGAAGTGTTCGGGGGGTTCAAGCTTAACCCTATGTAATTGCTGAGCAAGTTGCTGTGAAAAATCTGCTAGACTCTCAAGAAGCCATTTCATGAAATTTGTCATACATGGTTCTCTCTGAATGAACAGCTATTCTGTTAAAACAAGGCAATTGTAGACTAGTAACTATGAAAAGTTAATAAAATTTATTGTTCAAAAGATTTGAGTTCTAATATTGGTAATATGGTAATGTTGTTTAATTTATGAAGGGAGTCATTAGTGGTCTTTTTAACAATTTCATTTGTAAAGTTTTGAAAAAACTAATCCATCCTAGTCTATAATTATGACAAATAATAATCTGACGTTGCTTTTTGTGGTATTCTGGAATGTGTGCTAACTTGTTTTTAAGCTTAATGAGTCAAGTTATAGCTTCATTATTTTTAGCATCAATCCTATTTAGCAATGCTTTGCTTGTCTTAGGTTTGACATCCATGAAAATCATGTTTTAGGACATTGTTCAACCTAATGTGGTTGGATGTGGTTGGATCTTTACATCTTTTTGTTCTTTCTTGGTGTGAGGTATGGAAGCTTGACGTGTCATTACTGCTTTCTGGGAGTAATATTTTGGCTGTAGTAAGTTATTTAAGTTCCAAATTGGTTAATCAATTGAGTTCAGGCTGTCAATGAAATTTCTAGTTTGTACCACATGCTTAAAGTTTTAATTGCAGCTCTAACTTAGTATATTATGATCCACTGTGCTTTATGTCATGCACCATAGAGCTTACAGCATTTCATTAAATAGTTTGCTTTTGTGCCTGATTTCTGTTTTGTTTAGTTTGTGATGAGTGGTTTTTTCCACCTTACCTTTGTTCACACCTCTTGTATTTGCAGAGTGGACATTGATTACTACACTTGCATTAACAGAACCATTTTTGTTATATTTGCAGATGAATCATTTCGTAACAGTGAATTAAGAGAGTTCCCATCCGTTGAATTATCCAGTCTCCCTTTAATTTTAAAGGTTTGAAAGATATGCAAGAAAATGCTTTAATGATTTTCATTTTTGATTATGCTACTTCATAATACTCTGCTCTGTGTTCATTTATAGTTCAGCATGTGCACTTTCCCCGATATTATTTTTCAGTCATCTGGTATATTTTCTATTTCTGCTTAAGTTTTGCTCCTTTATTAATTCAAATATAATATTATGTATCCTTTGCAGTTCCAAAAACGTTGCACTGTGATTTTTGCTGTTCTGTTTTGTTTGAGTCTTAGGTTTCAAAGTTGCTTTGCTGTAAATATGTCTTCATTGTTACTTGTACAGGACGTGTATGTTGTTTTTTTTTTCTTGGGAACTCGTAGGCCATGGTGTTCTCGAGATCTACAATCTTATTACTTTAATACACGGGTCGTACAATACCTTGTTAAATGTGCAACAGAACTATGATAATGCCTTTCATCTAGATAATCAAATGGAAATATGTACCGGTCAATCATGGTAACTACTAGTGTATATACACATTCTAGATTTATGAAATGAGCCAGCCAAACTGAGCCATGTTATTGTGTGTCAACTAAACAAAATTTATAGTGATATAAAATGAGAATATGGGCCTATTTTAGGAGAATGTTGTTTGGAGGGTTAGCTTTGTACATAAAATATTTGAAGACCAATGCCAAACTTAATGCATGATCTTTTGGTTCCACCTCATTGATAGGTTGAACAAGGGAATATATACCTAATTGCGGTCATCTTTATTATTTTGTCTCATCTCATTTCTCTATAAACGATATTAACCATCATTTAAACCAATAATGGTTCAAAAGTGCTTCTTCTTGGATCAACTTTATACCAGTGCTATTACAACAATATATGCGTAGTGCTACTCAAATATTAGGTTTTTTAATCAGTATCTAGCTTGGTGGATTTAAAATTGACTACACTTCAAGTCCTTTCAAGTGGAAAGTTTGTTGAGCTCTTATCTCCTTGATCCCATCTAACTTCTTTTCTCCCTCTTTTCTTCAGTCTGTTCAACCAAAATCCTTGACCTGCTGTTTACCTTCATCTTTCCTACCCATCTATGTTAGGTCTTTTGAATTTTCATGTTGAGTTCTTCTGAAGTTCAAAGGGGAATCAAGATAAAATTTTCTGTGATATGCAGGACTCAACCTGAAGCAAAATATCGGGCCTTGATTTTCCAGATCCAAACTTGTTCATTAGCTAATTGATTGGACCATGTTACTGAGTTATGGTAATTTTGGCAGTCCTTAAATTAAAGGGGCTAACTGAAATGACTAAATGGGTGCTTGCTAATTCTATATCCCTATCAGTTCTATATATTCACGTTACTTTATAGGTGTTTCTTTTATTATATCTTTCTGTATATTCATGCATATGCGGAAATTCTAAAATTTGTGGTCATATATTTTATTGAGCTCTTTGTGTTAATGTTTTTATTTTTTTAACTATGATTTCGAATGAAAATTATTTTTTTATTTAATTTGCGGAATCTTCTTTCATTGTGTTTCTTATCCATCATTGGAACCCTAATAGTGCTAAGTTGGTTGATTCTAACATGCAGACAGTATTAGAATGTGGCATTGCGGATCAGATGCGTGTAGCAGAATTAATATTACAAGATGTAAGCATCTCACTGACCTTTATTGATCTAGTTGCCTGGTTAGAATTTCTGCAATTGTCAGTTGGAAAATTAATTGTCAATCTTTCGGAATGTGTTGAATCTGTTTTTGGATCTGATATGTTTCTGCTAGAAATGGTTTTATTCCAATCACTGTCTGTACGTAGCTAGTTCCTTTCATTATGTCCTAGAGAGGTTTTTATTGTTACTTGAAGTGGAGATACAACACACCACAATTGACAAAACAAAGTAGGATTTTTACATTTTAATTTTAAGAAAGCATGCACGCCCTAGTAATTGTCTTAGGAAATTAGTTTAATCTAGTTGAGACATTAGGCACTTCCGCACTTTATGCATTTTATTTTTTCGGGCCTCGATACTTCTTATCAAGCCCATTCTGTCAATGCATATGAATTATCATGTGCGGTTGTTACGCTGCAATAAAGATGCTGAATGTAAATAAGACTTCTTGTTGCCTCCACTTATCTTCTTTATGGTGGCCTCTAGTATAGCATGTTATCATGAATTCCTCCTCCATCAGTTAGGGTCTAGTCATTTGCATGATAGTGCATGTGAACTTCGTTTATGTCATCCAAATTATCTACTCTGGGATGTTGGGCCTATGCAAGTCAAGTAAATCATTTATCTCGGTTATATATCATTTCCCAAACTCAAGAAGCAACTTTAGTTAAAAATATTGAAGTCATAATAGAAATTTAAAAGGCCACATTGTTTAGACTTGCTATGTCCGTGGTGGTCCATTATTGACTATATAAGCGACCATAATTGACCTGATCTGACCATTGATAATGTTTCCTTCAGCAGTCAAAAGCAGCAGAATAAAGTGAGAAGTTGTTAATATAAAATAGGAGAGGGAGACAACAAAATGAGAAAGAGGCCCAGTAAGTGTCATCAGGTATCTGGGGTTCCGGACATTGGAGTTAAAAGACGGTTTGAAAAAGGAGTTGCGGAAAAAAGAAAGAAAAAAAGGGGGTTGCGGGGTGGGTGTGGCAGGTTTCGTGGTTGATAAAGAGAGGAATATAAAGAAGTGACCAACCCTTCATTTCTAAAAAGCTGTCAAAAGTTGGGAGTGTATAAGCAAGAAATAGTCATGGTAACATCTTTACTGGAAATTGTTATAATCAGGAACTTCTCTGAGCTAGTTAAATGAGTTTTATAGAGATATGCTTACATTCTCATGTAGAGTACTGTTTCCATGGGAACCCCAATATAAGATACACTCATCACTCACACATAAGGAACACAGCGTTCGAGAAGAAAAAGGGGAAAAAGAGAGAAACAAAGCCGTGGCATTATCACATTAGTTTGTTTTGTTTACAATTATTAATAACATTTTTTTTTTCTGGTGCAGCAAGAATTTTTCCCCAGGCTAATGGATCTTTTCAGAATGTGTGAAGAATTGGAAAACACGGATGGTCTCCACATGATTTTCAGATTGGTCAAGGGGATCAGTATGTAATTGTCTTCTTGTGCCTTTCTTATGTTCCATATCTAATCCCTTGGTAACATCAATGACATGTTTTTTTTTTGGCTTTTGCAGTTCTATTAAACAGTCCACAGATCTTTGATAGAATTCTTGGGGATGAATTTATCTTGGGCATTATTGGTTCTCTTGAATGTAGGTTCATTTAATTTTATGTTACGTGTTACTGCTACTTCCTTTTTGTTAATTTCAGATGCTTAGCTATTTTATTTATAGCCTGCAACAGCAATGTTTTTTTAATGCTTGATCCTGTGTTGCATGCTGCTTTTTAACCGACTCTAAGCTCACTAGATCTTATTTGTGATTTGGCTTTAAATGCCAGTCTTCTTGCTCGTTTTGTCTTTTATTTTGATTTATGCATGTTTTGGTAGATTTTTTTCCTCTTTTTTTTTAAAAAAGTAGAGCGGGGGCTGAATCATCCTATTCATGCCATGTTGATCACCTTAATTTGTTCACATGTTTCTACCTTTCTAAATTTACTCAAGGATCATGAACCTATGCCCTGGTCATTGGTTATGTTGCCCCTGTCAGTGATTTTTTTTCTCATGTATGAGTGGGGTTACCTTGTGAATCTGAGTCATGTATACAGTGGCATTAATTTGGAATGATTGGCCCATGAGAGGTTGATGTTAGAAGTATCTATGACATTTGTGATGCCATTATATGTGCTCCTGACCTATGGAAAGTATTGGGAAAAGGACTCAATAAAATATAGGTTTGCACTGTATTATAGCAAAATGCCCAATATAGTAAGAGCATTTCTTTTTGAGGAACTGTTATTGCACTGCTTCTTGAGAATGACTTTTAAAATAAACAGAATTATCACCAAAAAGTTTGACATACTCGTTATTTATATTCTACTTATTTGCTTACTTTTTTCATGTCTTAGGTGCCGCCTTACAAGAAATAAATAAATAATAATTATAATACATTCCAGTTCTCTAACATGAAATTTGACACCCTAATATATCCTACATGTTTTTTTAATAATTATGTCCAAATTATCTTTATCATGGATGATGCTTAGATATTTGAATAATGCAAATTCGAAGGATTTGGATGTAATAATTTATTAGTCCATGTGTTGGGTCTGATGTGGGAGATATTGGTTGCTTTCATGGGTCGTTCAATTGGATCCATTATACCTGAATTATTGGATTATTTAAGCAGAATTTTACAAATATGTAATTGTTCTCATCATTGCTTTCATGTATATCCTACCCTGCTCATCCTTGGTGGCTGTAACTAGGAAGTTCATTTGGTCAGTTATGTTGGGCTATAACATGGGCTACATATCTTCTTGAATAGTGTCTACAATTTTAGTAGTCAAATACATGTCTTGTCCTGTGTTCTCTCTTTAATTTATCATTCGATTTCCCCATCAGTGGGTTCCAGATTGTTTTTTCCTCACCATCTGAGTTTCATTTTGAGCCTGGGGTTAATGTGTTTCCAGTATCTTGTCTTATTGTATGCCTGTATGTCATTATTATGTTATCATGCTATTATCTTCAGTATTTTTTTTTCTTTTTGATTAACTAAACAAAGTGATTAGAAAAAAAAATATCCACTTACGATATGTTGCTCTTTTGAACAGATGAACCTGAGGTCCCTCAGGTGCAGCGGCATCGTGCTTTTCTCAAAGAGCATGTGGTTTTTAAAGAGGTAAATTGGTTGGGAGATGCAACCGACTACTTCCACTATTTTATTAAATTTCAAATGTTTAATCTTCTTGCAGGCTATCCCTATTAAAGATTCCTCAGTATTGTCAAAGATACATCAAACCTACAGAGTTGGTTACATGAAGGTCTGTAGAACATTTGCCTAAGTTTTCATTATTTACTGGAATGTGCTCTTGTATGGATTCTTATTGTCATTGGAACGACTTCAGGATGTTATTTTACCAAGGATATTGGATGAGGCTACAATAGCAAGTCTTAATTCGATCATTCATGCGAACAATGCTGCTGTGAGAATTTCAGTTTGTCCTTTTCGTTGATTTAATTTTTAGTGATTCTATCATGCCTATTGTGTAACATACTACATATGATTCTGCTGTAGGTTATATCTTTGTTGAAAGATGATGCTTCTTTTATTCAAGAGCTATTCACAAGGATGAGGTCCACCTCAACTTCTGCAGAATCAAAAAGGGAATTGGTAACAATATATTCTGTGTAAATGCTTTGCATGTCTGTCGCCATTGTTATAGTCTCTGATTTTGGGTTTTTATTATGTTTTGTTCTCCATGTATTATGACTTTGCTGCTAATTGGATAGGACTTAGCCCAACGTTTATACTTTATAGTGCAACTAAGTTTATTTTGTGGCATGAGGACCATGTAGACCTTTTGTCCTTACTCATAAAGTTGAGTTAATCTTATTTTGTTTACATCATCTTAGTCTTCATTTTAATATTTCAACAGCTCCAAAGTGTTTCCATTGAATCCATCCATCTAATTTGATTGAATAATTTCATTTCTTTGAAATGATTTAGAAAGTTCCAAAGATCAAAGCGTGAAGTGCACAAAATTGTAAGAAAAAAGCATAACCATCCCAATCATGGTTTGTCATACCGCCCTGTATCGCTCGGTATGGGGTGTACCATATTTGTATCGAGAGGAAACCTGTACAAAACTCAACTTCGAGTCGGTACAAGCTCCATATTATCTCGTATTGTCTCATACTAAGGCGTACCAACTCGCAGCGAAGCGTACCGAGGTGCATACCATCCCGTACCAAAGCGTATCGAGGTAAAAATTGAGAAACATGGTTAGAGAGCTATTTCGGTATAGGATGCATGCCGTGACGTACCGAACCGATAAGGTACCGATACGGTATCCGGTACCGAGATTGTGGACCTTGGTCCCGATCAATATAAACATGAAAATATGTGAAGAAAATGCATAAGTATGTTCTGTGTGTAAGTCCTAATTATGGCATAATATATAGTGAAAAGTTTCACTGTTGTCTTAAGTTCAAGAAATGACATAAACACTGAAATCCACTTCTTTTTGTATGCCAAAGTCAGTAATTTGTATGCAACAAATTTACAAAGTACAAATATGTGGTGTATGTATCATAGTCTATCAATGTGTTATGTTTTAGTACATAAAGGTTTTTGTGCATTCATTATTCATGACATTGTGGCACTACTCAATTTTGACATTTGTAGCTTCCTTTATTCTTTATGCCCCTTTTTTTCAAGGACTGATTGATGTACATTCCTCATGCTTTAACAGGTATTATTCTTGCATGAATTTTGTTCTTTGAGTAAAAGTTTACAGCTGGTACAGCAATTGCGGCTATTTCGGTAGGTCATATTTGATTTGTTTGCTTATATTGTAATTCCATTTCTTGCTTATATCCTGAGAAATCTGTCATTTAGGGAGCGCAAGAAAGAGGACATCATTAGTGGGCTACCATATGTTGCTCTGTTTGGCTGGTTTACTATATTATGACATGACAAAATATGAATAATGCTATTCTTATTAGTTGGTGATTAGGTAATTGGGATGCTTGTTATTTTCATTTTATTGTGATCAAATTATCAAAGATCAACTTTAAAAGCGCAAAGTTAGATAGAATTTAAACCAGGGTCTGTTGTGCTTGTACTAGGCACCGTACCGGTTGTTCGGCAACATGAGTCGGTACGGCCTGTGCTGTGCAGTGCCGGGCTTGTACCGACACGAGACCTTGGGAGAGAGGAAAAGAGAGTGTGCGGGGGGGGGGAGGGAGGGAGGCTGGCGCTGGTGTGCGTGGTGGATGACGCAGCCGAACCCCTGTTTCGTTCAAAACAGGGGTCCGACCGTAAAAAAAATTGCGATTTTTAAGTGAAGTTGACAAATCACAATTATTTGGGAGAGATCTTGAACTGTGCTGCTTCCTTTCTGAACCCAAATATAGGAGGTGCCGCTCTTTGCTTTTCTTCTGCAGGCCTGGATGTTCTCTCTTTTCCCCTTCCACCATCTTTTATCTTCTCATTGTAGTTTATTTTTCCAATTATCTTCCTTCCTGATTTTATTTCACTGTTTTGCTGGAATCAAACTGCATGCATGCTGTTTCAACTTAAATTAGGCACTTGATGTTGAATTCCCATGCATGTGAAGTTATTTGCTGCCTACAAGCTATCTTGGCTTCGAGGCTTGATAGATCTCTGTTTTTTTTTGCCATTTTTTTTGCTTTTGGCTTGTTTTGAAATTTCAGGACAGTAACTAAATCCTACTGGGCTATGGAACCCTGTAAACATTAATCTTAATCATTCTGGCAATTCTATTAGGTTGTATTGTACGGTGAAATTCCTAGACAGGATCGTAATATCTATGTAACTTTGGTTGCTTTTCCTGCAGAACTAACCCTAGGGTTGCATCAGGTTGCTGCAATATGTAATATATGTGATGGAGTCTGATAAATGTCCACTTGGATCTTTTTACTTGTCTGCTAGTGCATTTAAGTGATGATCTATCATAAAGTACAGAATAGTTTGTGGTAGTTTTATATGTTGAATTACCATTTTGCAGTTTGACAGTATTTGTTACTTGCAGGGACCTTGCTGGCGAAGGCATATTTGACATCATAACTGACGTGTTGCAGAGTCAGGATAGGAAGCTTGTATCTGCCGGGTAATTGGTATTCTTTGTTTCCATTGCATGCAAAAAGTTGTTTTGTCTTTCAAAATTTCTCATCAATTTTATTTCTTGGTTTTTGCACACATCTTGTTGGCTAATGCAGCTTTTGTTCCTAATGCAGAGCAGATATTCTCATTCTATTCCTAAACCAAGAACCTAACCTTCTCAGATCATATGTTATTCAACAAGAAGGAAATTCCCTTCTTGGGCTTTTGGTAAGCAAGCTTAAATTTGTCTGGCCTGGCATAAGCTATAGTGCTTCTTTCTTAACTAGTATACTCTCCATAGTGCACAGTGGGCTTGCTGCCTTACTCGAATCATGTCATGGTTTTGCATATACGTTTGTTTTCACCATGTATAACCAACTTGTTTTATTTGGCATGAAAATCATATGCAAAGTCAGAGTCTTTCATATGCCGGTACCAGAAGACCTGATAATTTAAATGCACAAACGTGTCTGCTAAGACATTCGCATTTTGTTGTTATTCAAGAGTTGGGGTGTCCCTGCATCCAAAGATCTCTCTCTCTCTCTCTCTCTCTCTCTCTCTCTTTCGCATTGTGCTTCTGGTCCTGTCATTGAAAGGCTCATTTGCTGATTTCTTCCTGTTACATGGACACAGTTTATGAGAGCATTTATTCATTCGCATTTCTGTTCCTCTATAAAGGTTGAAAATTGAAATCTTTATAACGGATGTGGAAGATAGGGTCTCATCTTAGAAGTAAGAACTAGGAGTCTTGGGCTAAATTTTTGTTATAATGGAATTAAGTAATGCTGGAAGATCTCTTAAAATCAAGGGTTTGCCATAATTTATTTCAGCAGGATTTTTTTTTGTTTATATATTTGAAGGACTAGTAGAATTAGCTAGACAAAAGGCTAAGCTATGTCTAACAATGGGTTAGGGTAAAGAAGTAGCAGCTTTGGTTTTGTGTGCACAGTTATTTAATTTATGGTTAGATGGGTCTTAGGTTTAGACATAGTTTAGTATTAATTTTCAGATTTTGTTGTAGCTTTCTAGCTTTGTGGCTATAACTTAAGTTCTGAATGCATGCTTCGGCCTTAGAAAATGGTGCCTTTCCGGTACCATGCTGTGCCATAGTTTGTGACTGGCAGTGGCATGACAAATGATCCTTTAATATTTTCTTTAACTGACTCACAGTATGTGTGAGTTAATGCACCATGCCTCCACCGTTGTACTATCATAGCTAAGTGACAGTTGACTTTTATCGTAAAGTAGCTACAACTAAAAAGCTTAACAAAATATCTGCTATGGGTTTCTGTAATTCTTTATTCTTCTTATGCATCATCTGGTTCTCTCAAAATAATTGCTTTGGTGGTGTTAACTTGAGCATACATTCAATGCTCAATCATATGAGGGAGTCAATAAAATTTGTAATTTTCCTGTTCCCTCATAACTTTTTTGTTGGTCAGTTTACCAAGTAAATGACCTCCATTGTTGACTTCATGTGCAATGATTTCTCGACGATCCTTGTTATTTGTGCTTACTTTGCTCCGATGCATGGCACCCTTGCATTGCTTATGGATCATCATAGTTAAATCGTAGAGTATATGAGGGTATGATGTAAATTGATGCTCTGCATTTGAACATTTTTCTTGAACTTTTAACTGATATTATTTAATTCATCTATAATCAAGGACTTCACAACAAACATGCCCACCATGATGTCCAAAAAGGATGTTGATAGTTTATTACACATTGAATTGGCAGTACACAACCTATGGATTCAATTTGTCCTTAGACTTTAATTGAGTGCAGCTATTTTCAATTTCTCGTCTCTCCCATGTAATATAGATGCTTATCTCTAAAATAAATTAGTCAATTTATGTTAATTTTGGTGTCTATATCTGGAGCCATCAATCAATCTTAAATGTCTTCCTGATAGAAAAATTTTTCATTGGTTGTACTTTTCAGGTTAGGGGTATGATAACAGATTTTGGGGAGGACATGCATTGTCGGTTCCTTGAGATCATTCGCATATTAGTGGACTCAAACACTATGCCCGGGTCACAGGTGCTTCAAGTTAAGAGAAATCTCTTCAGTTTATGTCTATATAATTTCCACAATCAATTACTTTATTGTTTTGCTGCCTGCTTTTATGGCTGTTTGTTTATTATGTATGTCTATAAATATGAAAACCTGCATCTCAGTTGGTCAAGTCTAGCATTTAGTGGTTATTAAGAATGATTTTCAATATTATGATTTTGTCACTTTTTCAGAAAATATGCTCATATATATATATATATATATTCATTTTACTGGTTCCATATCTTGGCTCTCTTGAAACTAACTGTAACACTAGATGATGTTGATTGGAGCATATTATGGTGATATTTACTTGAAAGAATTGCCACTTAGTTTTATCTGGTGAACTTGGATGCATTACTGCTATAAGATTATGCACAAGGCATCTTTATCAGAATTATTTTCAATGGTTGATGCATAGATGCACTTAAGGTGCATTTTGTCATAATTCATACTAAAGGATTTTAGACAATATCACGCAGGTTCGTAGGTTGATAAGAAATCTATTGTTCTTGATATACACATCAACATTGGGTGTTTTGAGATTCTGTCTATGATGAAGGACCTACCTTGAATAGGAAAGTGGAATGAATGGTGGCACGGGCTTTTCAAAATGTAGTCCAAGTGTTTGTGGTAGGGCTTATTGGTTGTGATTATTGTGTCCAGGTTTGGCGGAACCGTCCCGAAACGGGTGGTTTCGTTCATTCCGAGCCGTACCGGCGGTTCACTGGTACAATTTCGGCAACGGAAACGAAATCCGTTGGCGGAGCCGGAGAAGGAGAATAAAAGAGAGCGAGCAGGGGAGAGAGGGAGAGGGCGTGAGGCTGGCGGACTTCACTTAAAAATCACAATTTTTTAGACCATGGTCGGACCCCTGTTTCGTTCGAAACAAGGGAATCGGCCGTGGCCTTGCCTCCTGCAGCCTCCGTCACCCCCCCGCTGGTGTCTGCCACCCTCCATCGGGCTCCCTCCCTCTCTTCCTTCTCTCCCGCTCTTTTTCTCTCTCCTATGGTCTGCGTGCCTTCTCCTCCGTCGGTATTGGCCCGACACGGCTCGTACCGACTCATGCCGCCGGATAACCGGTACGTTGCCCGGTACTGGTTTTGCTGACCTTGATTGTGTCAATTAAAAATGGTGTGTGTTAGCCTTATGCCCTTATATATCAACGGTCCTCAAATATGATCATTAAGATCAAACTCAACAAATGCATTGATGCTCCTTGTTATGCTCTTTATGTGTTTTAATATCTAACTTGAAAGCTGAGTGGTGGCATGTTGTGCATTACAGTAGTGAGTTCTGAACTCATAGTTGAGGACCAGAAGTAGCAATGCTAGCTTGCTTTCTCTCCCTATCTATCCTTTTCCTCATGAAATTATATGCAAAATGCACCTCAATTTGTGGGGCACACTTTTTTATAGAGACTGTTAAGCTACTTTTGGAAAGTGAGTGAAGAAAATTATGAGGCCTCATCCACTTATCACTGCTCCAATTTCTAGTTCATATTTCTATTTTTCTATGTAAGCCCCATTTATTCCTTGATGCCCAAATTCGTTATTCTGCTAGAGTGAAATTTGTTTTGGGCCAAGATTCAATTTGGGTGGATACTGACCTATACTAGAGTGCATATGCTTGAGTGCAGTCACTTAATGGATAAGGCTCAGAAGATTGGTTTGGAGACTCATTAATTCACGGTCTGGACAATGTATTAAGTATAGGCACTTGACAATGGATACAATTAATGGAGTTTACCTTATATCTCTAATGAAGATGCTTAATTGATGTGCAGACCATCTGATCCTGGAAAGGTCATCTTTTGGCTCTCTGGTTGTGGGGGGTAGTTTGGTGCTGTCCATCAATTTCAGTACCTGAGTTTGTTAGGGGTTTTATAACAATTTCAGATCGATATTTGATGGCTGTTTCGAGTGGGCAAATTATGTGACTTTCAATTAGTATTGGGACATGTTAAGTAGTCATATGACTTTATAATTCATGATGTAAATCCTTTTAGTTTCTTGTGAGAGCAGGACTCCTATTTTTAGGGAGAAAATGTGTGGCTAGAAATCTTATTTTGGTTTTTTAATCAGAGTTCAGAAAGTTCTAGAGTTGGATTGAGTTTCAGAGTTGTTTAGATGTATAATTGTTCCATTTTTTACTAAACCAAATATACACTCGGGTTTATGGTCTATCTTTATTGTTACATGAAGGGTGCATTTGTAGTTTACAGATTGGTGATATTCTACATGATAAGGATTTATGGTGAAGTTACAAAAGTTTTCTTCTTCTCATCTTGACTATTTTGCGTTTTTAATGCTTAGACTTCTTTAATTCCAAGTGAAGGCTCTTATGCTCGTCATCAGTTACAATGGTTTCATCTAATTTACTCCATATGGTTGTTTGTGTCCTTGTTTACCAAGCCCAAATCTATGTGATTTCCTTTTCATTATTTCTTTATGAAATCCTAATTCCTAGATTCTTGGATCTCAGTGCTTGATGTGATCTTAAGCTCCGGAATGATAACTGCATTGCATATAGCATCTGAATTATCAGATACTAAATCCTAGTACTTGCATAACATACCCTTCCAACAATAAAAATTTGCATTTCAGTTATCAGGTTTTTAAACTTCAAGCTCCAGTTCGGCAAAGTCATATCCCTTTCATGCATATGTTTAGGTGTCAGAGAAATATGATCGCCATTCCCTGCATTATGAGGGTACACTAGTGGATTGTTTGTTTCTCCATCTTAATGTATTTTTTCCCCAATCCTTATTGTCATCCACAGGCACCTATTGTCAGTAATTGACAAGGAAATGAATTGGCTAGCTAAAACTAGGTTACGTGTTTGAGAGGTTCTTGATTTTAAGAGACAGTGTCTCTACCACAGAAGTGCCAAATGTGTTCCAAATAGTACCACGAAGTAACTGTGGCTGACCTTCTAACAAAGATCTCAGAAGCGTATGCCTCATCTTTCCGAATGTGGGTGGCAATCTTGATTTGCTTGGTTATTTCAATGCTTGCATACATGATTACATTCAGATTTCAAACCCTTTTTTCTACCTTTTAACACCCTTGAAGATTGCTTTTTAAAAAATATTTTCAATCTTGTTTATCTTCTGTTTTTATTTCCTTGCATTTGTTAATTTCTATGTTGTGTTGAATGATTACTTTTTAAGAACTTGGACTAGCTTGGTATTGAAATCATCACCCATATTTACCTGTGCAATGCCCTTACCCTGTCAGTAGGTATTAAGTCATTAAAAACAAAGTTGCTTAGGGAAGAAGGAAAATTCTATGATCCAATGCATTCTACTTTTTTCCTTTTTCCTGTTATATAGTGTACATTATGACTCGTGTATACTGCTTTTCATGAGCTGAAAAATATGGAGGTATCATGTTTTGCATTTAGTATCTGCAACCTATTCAAGTTTATTGATGCAGGTAACACATTGAATGTTCATTTGTATTTGGTATTTTTTTCTGGTCTGAATTGTTGGGAAATCTAACCAGTGAAATTGGCTTGTAAGGAACTTTTCTATCTTTGCTCCTTTGAGTATGTTGTGTTCTTTTATTTTTTATTTTTTATTTAATTTTAAATTTACTTTACTGGTTATTAAATGCTCATTCTACTTGTTGCAGAGAGACACAATTATAGAGATTTTCTATGAAAAACATCTGGATCAGTTGATAGGTGTTATAGCTTCATCTTGTCCTCTTAAAAGCAATTCTCAGACAGTGATTAAATCAGCTGGCTTTGGTTATAGAGTAGAATCTCATGCTGCAACCAAGCCTGAAATCTTATCAAACATATGTGAGCTGCTTTGCTTTTGTGTAATTCATCACCCCTACAGGATAAAGTGAGTGCAAGACTAATCCTCTGATTGTTAATTGGTATATTGGTTAATGATTTTTATAGTGTAAACATGCTCATTTTTTCTACCTTTGTAGGTCCAACTTTCTTACGAATAATGCCATAGAAAAGGTCTTGTTTTTGACTCGCAGAAGAGAAAAGGTTCTGGTGGTGGCAGCTGTTCGCTTTATGCGAACTATAATCTCCCATAATGTGAGTGGTTTAATTTGTCGATCATAGGGGAACTGCAATGCTCAAATGATAAATATAGATAATGTTTTGCTTTCATCAGCATATTTATGTGCTTTGCATGAAAAAACAAACCTTCCTAATTTTCTGTTAAGCACTACTAGTTCACAAATGTTAAATGGAATCACCCCAAATGATGAACTCAGTTCTAAAGTTATATAAGACATCTTTTATCATGTACTTTTGTTAGCATTGGATAATTTGTAGGTTGAACTGAGGAAATCTTGGTGGCGGAATGTTGAGATCCGAAAAAGCCATTTAAATCAACTGGAGTCATGCTAAAAGAATGGTAATTGTATAGCATGAAAAAAAGGTGGAAAGATGTGGACAAGATATTACAGAGGGAAAAACGTTAGGAAAGATTTATTTGCAGTTTAGATTGTTCTCAACAACTTGGGGTCAATAGAAGATATATCAAAAGAGAAAAGAGGTGGGGCCTGAGATAAAATAGGAATGCTTGCATAGTACTCATGATGAAGTATATTGGAGCTTTATGTTGGAGATATTTAGATGTTGGTTTACCCACCTTGTACTATCTGTGGCTCCAAAATAAGGAAAATTTTCAATTTGTGTGAACAGAAATGTCTCATCTCTCTCTTTTTCTCTAGAAATAGGGTTAATGAGGAGACTCAGATTGAGTTTACATTTTCTTTTAATGCATTACATCATCAACAGATTATTGGCAAACTTATTCATTCTTTTTTTGTGCCAGTTGTTCCTTCAGAAGTTTGAGCCACCTTCAAATTATTATCTTGCAAGCCCATGTTCCTAAGCAACTTATTAATCTGAAAGTTGCCCACCATGTAGTTGCACTCTCCTGTTTACAGCCAGTATATAAAAGTCCGTTTATATTGGGGTTGATGAGGTTGTATCACGTCAAAAGAAAGAGTGGTTCTTGGTTGTTAAATATAAACATTTGCAATTGCTTGCCTCGAGTTCCAGCATGTAAGTATTGTTTCGTAGTTTATTGATAGGTTTGACATGTCTGTTAGAGGAGCAAATACCACTTCTGGGGTTGTTTAGGTTACTGTTATCCAGAGTTGTGCTTCCTGGCTTGCTAATTTATTATTTCACTATCTTAAAAGCTCCTAGAGGACAGATTTGACACCAATGCACTTGGCTGATTGTTATCTGGTTTGTATACCAGGTGATATAAGAAAATTGGGGTTGGACAAATTAATGTGTTGAGCAAATAGTTAAGGTGGTCAGTGGAACCCAGCTATTAATGTTTGAAAGAGTATCTGTTATACCGTCTCTATTAGGGATAGGAATTGGGTATGGTCGAGCTAGGTCAAATATCTATCAACCCGAACCCTACCCCTTTATTAAAAGGGTCAAAAATGCAAACATGAATCTGATCTTTCTATTAAACAGGTAACCTGATCAACCCGCATAACCAGTTAAATAAATAGGAACCAGGTTAAATGGGTTTTAAATAGGCTAAATGGGACTTGAATAGCTTAAGCATGTCCTAAAAGGGTTAAATGGGTCTTAAACATGACGGGTGACCCGACCCAACTATTAACAGGTTAAACAGATCAGGACTCTAAACCTGAACGCAACTCGTTTGATAAATGAGTTAGGTCCGATCAACTAATTTATGATGCGGATCCCTTTATGCCAATCCTGACCTGCTTAAGCCAGGTTAGTTGCAGGTTGGGTTGGTGGGTGATGTCATAAATTGCCATTCCTAACCTCAAAAAGCTCTCGTAGTTCTTCTTTAAGCATCAGATAGAGTTAAATAGTCCATATAAATCTTATACATCAGCATTTAAAGATGATTGCATGTAGAGATGAATGTTCCCTGGTGGAGGACCTGATATAGCTCGGGGTGGAGCGCTTGTGCAATATCAATGATTCGGCCAAGATAGGCCAATTACTTCAACTTTTAGGGCTGAGGCAGATGGCCTGTTGGACCCACTCATACCAGCTACTTGACCTTTAGGGCTGAGGCAGTGCAGGATGAGTCTTCTTTAAATCCCAATAGGGTTGGAACCATCCACGAGTCTCATATTACCAAAAAATTAAAAGAATAGGTTGTAAGTAGTTGCATTAATAACTTAGGCCCTGTTTGGATTGAGAGAACTGGAGAGAAGAGAAGAGACAAATAGGAGGGCATACAAATCCTCCGTTTGGTAAGGAGAGAAGAGAAGAGAAATCCATTTTCTCTCATTTGGTAAGAAATTCAATGAGAGAAGAAGATTTTAAAAAATTCTCTTATTTGGATAGTAAGTGGAGAGAAGAGAAGAAAAACAGACAGAAACAATCTCTCCAAACCCCTTTTTTATTCTCTCCAAAATGGAGAAATTTGGAGAGAAAAGAAACACTGCTTTGTTCTCTTCGTTTCTATTGTTTCTCAAGTACACGCCATTTCTAGGTTGTTGAATAGTCCAAAATATATTGACTAACTTGATTAGTAATTTAGTATTTTTAAAAGGTGCTATGTGGCAGCATATGCTAATCTGGTCACTTTGATTGCACCTCATTCCCGATATGTGCTTACTTCATGCGGCTGGGCTGCATGCGAGCTGAATATGCTGCTTGCTTGGCATTATGCAGTCACATATTGATCCAGTCGGGGAGAGGGGAGAATCTCTTCAACCCGCTCAACTTGAATCTCACAAGAAGATTGAGGAAAAGTTGAAAATTGGCAAAAGTAGGATCTAGATCCCCTTTTCTTTCATCGAGGAATAATAGACTGAGAGACGTAGCCTCACTTATAATATGAGGTCCGCCTTTGCACAATCCGGGTCAGATTCCTCTTCTAGTTCGAACTGGACTTGGCTTTCCTAAAATAGATGTGACTAGTGAAAATAAACACGAAAAAGCTAAAGTCCTTGAGGAGGTAGATCTCAACTCCTACATCGATTTTATCTTTGGTTGCTCTACCTAATTCTTTCTAGATTGGAAGATATGTTCGGTCAAAGTTATTTTTGAAAAAAAAATTACAATTTGATCAGTCCCTTTTAGAGCCCAAACAATGGAATTTGGGCTTGATCGCTTGTGCGCCTCACCCTTTGAAGGGTGGGGCTACATCATAGAGTTCGAAAACTTAGCCAATTTGAAAAAAGATCATCTCAATCGGGCATCATTTTACCAAATTATGGCTGCCAGAAGTTTGGTATGTGATTTAGTTCCCTGATAAGGTGGATCTCGCTCCTGGACCTTGTCCAACTCTACCCGTAATGTTTAAAGTGGTCTATATCGAGTATGGTGATCCTCTTGAATCGCATATGCGGCCTTGGCATTTTGCAGTTGTATAAGCAACATGCTTAGCATTATGCTTTTGCATGTGCAACCTACTCTATGAGCTTAAGCGAGTGGTACAGATTTAGTTGGTGGGTGGATGTGTGATCGATGCAAGTCTGGTCACAATGTTGTTGCTATTAGGTATTGAATGCTAAGTGATTGTAATTGTTAGTGTTATTTCTTGCTAATTTTGCTACTGTTTTAATGTTATCATTGTATTTTATGTATTTATTTTTTAATATTTAAAAATTATTAATTGCATATGCCCTAGATAATGCATATGTGCTTGTGTGATCCTTGGACCACCTACAAACCATGGATCTTAACTTGTGCCTGACCAGACATGCAAAAAAGATATGCATCCGTACATTTTTTCAAGTGGAACTTCAATGTTCCAAGACGGAAACCCACTGCATCCATTATTATTGAGCAAGTGACATACAATCAATTACATCTATTATAAATTTGAAACTAGCATATAATGCATGCGATGCGTGGGATACAATTTCCAACTGTTCTTAAAATGCAATATAGTAATGTAATAAATTATAGTAAATAGAAGGCTTCCATAGCTAAATTTTTATGATCCATTAAGCAATTAACTTTAATAATGGCCAAGCAAAACCTTCCGTTGTGTCATTAATATTGATAATAGTTAGATGCTCCATTATTTTTCACTTATACTTTCTTATCATTAAAAGAATAGATAATATAATACTCCCTTATAAAAGATGTATGCTAATAAGTGATCATTATTGGCCTATCTTCCTCTTGTATCATCTCTAAGAGCCCTATTTATTATCCAAACTAAAGAACTGTATTAATGACATTATTCATACAGGCGTCAACATGACAAATGGGGAGCTTTTGAGCCTCCATTTAAATATATATAATACAATCTGAAGAAATGCATTAGTGATATCATTAATAGGGCGTCCACATGGCAAATGGAGAGCTCAGCATAAGCTGAGCCTCCATTTTAGTTATATATAATAGATGTGCTTTTTAAAAGTTCTGACATTTCAACCTTTATAAAATGATTTTTCCCCCAAAATTGTGTTAGGGTGCAAGGTTTAATGTATCATTCAATGCTACACATTATCTAACATCACGAATACCGTTTCTTAACATTACCTAACTAAAGCAGAAATATCTTTTTTCAAATTGATTTTGATTCTCCTTTATGTAATAAAGCATGTAGAAGCTTTGCGATGAGAACAATTCATCAATACCAAAATAAATTTCTAGACCTAGGGGTAAATAACATATCGGCCCTAGACATTTGAATATAATCATTATAGTAAAACAGAAGTTTTGACATGATGTACTTCTTTGGTTATCTTCTTATTGTCATATCTGTTGAGCTCTTTAGGGCTTGTTGTTTTCACCTCAAAGAAATGCGGTTCTTTATTGAAAACCATGCCTTCTTCTGGCAGCATCTAGAAGCTTTGCAAATCCATGGGAACTTTGAAGGGCTTCTATTTGGTTTCGTGAACGTAAAATGAGCAACAATTGGCTGAATAGTCTTCAAAATTTTGTGGCAAGCCCCTTGCCAAAGTTTTATTGACCAAAAATTTGACTCCATTTTTGGGGGTTGAAATAAGAATTTAAACTTTGATGGATCATATCTAGATCCATAAAGCTGACCTCATGTTGATGAAATAATGCTTAATAATCAAGTGGAGAGAATTCCGAATTTTGTTTAGGTACTGAAGCCAAAAGGGAAATTAACATCGTCGGACATCTAGTAGGGGTGTCCTATTAATATGTTGTAATAATTGTTTTGTGGAGGCTTATTTACAAGGTGGCACCAGTGGTTCATGGTCTGGTCCTGTGTCAAAGTAAATAATCCATCAATCTCATCTCCACCATAAAGGCTCAGGCTTTGTTCTTGAAATTTATGCAGACACAACTTCAGATAACAACATTGTTTACAATGTGGCGCACACTACCACATATACACTTGCATATGCGAATGCAGTCAAGGGACTGCCCCATGCTGCTATATTTGGTTACTGCATGATGTTATACTGCATATGGAATGATAGGTAGTCAACCTAGCATTATCTGGAATTCTGGATACATATATGGCTTAGTATCATACGGTTGCGTATGTGAACTCACTTAGTATTTTGGAGCCACATATACAACCCACTCTTATTGTAGGCCCATGCAGGTAAAGCAGGTTCAAGTTGATGGTTAGGTTCAATGTAGGTTTCAGGTTTGCTTGATACGGGTTTTAATAATATTAAAATGTTGATTATGTTATAGTTATTGCTATTAGATATTAGGTACTAAGCAATAAGCAAATAGTTGCTATATTTCTTAATATTATTATCAATTGAAAAATATGTTACTACCATTATTCTTTTTAATGTATTCTATTCATTTTGAAATATTCAATGTTATTGCGGTCCCTTGACTGCCTGCATACTGCAGCTGCTTTTCAAAACTTGTCAGTCCATGGCTTGTTCCTCATCAAGTTAATATATGCCGTCTATCTCGCCAATAATACTCAACTTTCTTTGTAGATCTTGAAAGACTTAAATATAGTGTTAAAGAACATTCATGAGTCTTTGCTTTCCTATCAACTCTTCATTCAGTAGAAATATTATGTAGAAATAAAGAGGTAATTGGCTTCATGATGTGTCATATGCAAGTGTAATTGAAAAAGAAAGGATTGAGTTTTTGTAGTGGTAATAATAGTGAATGTTCAGAAAGGGTTTCTTGAGCAGACCCATGCAGATGGTGGATCTTGTTGGTTTGGTTGGAGATGATGTGTCTGGTAGGCCCTAGGCAACCAATGTAATGTCTAGATAGAATGTGGGTGTGGGAGCAGGAACGGATGAGTTAGGTCGGGAAGCAGATATTTTAGATCAATTTTAGTAAGAAAACACTTATGAAGTGAGTGCAGGTTCAAGATTTCGGGAAGATTCTGAAGCATGTGCATTACCCTATGTGGAATATTCTGGCTGCTAAGGGATGAACAGCGAATCAGCATTTAGCAACTTAAGGTCTCGTTTTGTTCCTTTTATTACACATGGTGCATAACATGATCAATCTCTTGCAGGGTGACTGTCATCCATCATTTCAAATTCTAGCTCTTGCAATTTGTTATCTGATTTCATAATTTTGCTTAGCTTATCATGTCTGCTTGTATGTTAGTTATACTCATTTCTTGTAATTTATTAAATGCAATGTACATGTACCATTTTTCAATAAGGTGCTTATTATGTTATTCTAATAATCCATCTATTTGTAAAACTAATCTATTACTAATGTTGACCTGTTCACTGCTGGAGGAAAATAACATTGGAACTGGTTCTTGCCAGGATGAGTATCTGTTTCACCATATTGTAAAGAATAATCTTGTAAAGCCAATCATTGATGCTTTTATCGAGAATGGTAATCGCTATAATATGCTGCATTCAGGTGTTCTAGAGCTTCTGGAGTACATCCGTAAGGTACTCTCAATTTCCAATTTCTCTTCTACTGTTTACGAGGATTTTGTTCACATCTGATGTTTCAGCTGTCCTAAATTTATACAGGAGAATCTCAAAAGTCTAATCGTATATATAGTTGATTCCTTCTGGAACCAGCTACAGAAGTTTGAGAATTTAGGGTCTATTCAGGCCTTTAAGATAAAATATGAGCAGGTAAATTATCTATCTCTATATGCTTTTATACATTATTTTTTGTCAAGGATTTGAACTGACACCATATCTTGCATGTGTTATTTGTATAAGTCAAAAGATAGCCCTTGATTTTTAGAGCATTAATTTTTAACTACAGCTGACATTGAACTTGGGATGTGTAGTGCACATTGTTTTGGATTATAGCATTGTTGAAGTTTTATCAATTAATTACTTGACAGTCCATGGATAATTGTGACTCCAAGAACACTGCTACGATGGTAGACCCGAGAAAAAAGATTGATGAACGGGCTCTTGAAAAAGAAGAAGAGGAGTACTTCAACGACGACAGGTTAGATAGATAACTTTAAAGGTGCTTGATTAGTCATTCTTTAGTAAATTTAATACTTAAAATATTCTTCTGCTTCATATTCAGTGATGAAGAAGACTCTGCTTCTCATTTACCAAACACACGGAGCCAAAATGCACAAACAAGTCTGCCTAATGGGACCAAAGTCAGCTACTCATCTCTTAGGTACTTAACAACACTGGTTTTTCATTTTGAGCACCTCAGCCATAAAACAATCTATTTGTTGAGTGTTTGATAGCGATTCAAGTTGGCACATGACATCTTTTGACATGTAACTTATATTTTGATATTTCATGATGGTTAATGAAAATAATCCCACAGTTAACTTATCATTCACTATTTACCATGTAACTAACCCACCAGGTTGTCAAGGCATCTATACTATCAGTTTAAGTAGGTTGATTTGATGGAGAGTTTGGACAGTTTCCTCTACAACCGTCTTGTAGATGAATCATAGATTCTGTTGGATGCATCATGCATGACATTTTCTTCATTTCGCAGGCCTGGTTCCGGTGGACTTGTTGACTATGAAGATGACGACGATGATGAGGACTATAATCCACCACCTAGGAAGTCTGAATCTTCATCAGAAAATGATGAACTCATGGTTTTTACCAAGAATAAACGCAAGTCACCTGCTACTGCTGATATCAAAGAGCAGGTTTATGAACTTACAAAGAAACAAAAGCTGGATCAACTTGTGCATGATGGTAACATTGCCAGCGGTGCCACAGCCTGTTCAACTGGCAGCCATACTGATACAGCCAGTACAAGGGAACCCTCACCTCCTGCTGCTTCGCACACTACAGATGCAAATGGTGTTTTGGATGAACATGATACTGAAAATGAAACTGCTGGTCCCCAAAGTTATAATTGTTTGCCTGATGCTGCAGATACCAGACAGGCTTGCGGAGATGATTGTCCATCAGTACCCGCCAGCAATTCATCACCTGAGAGAGTTGTGACTGGAAAGGATGTTACTGGTTCTGAACCGTATTCGGTGCGATGATTTCTTAGTTTGACTTGTTTATTGATGAGAAGTGATTTTGAGAGGAGGATGAGATGCTCATGAAAATGCTCAAACCATGATTGAGGAGGTGAAATAGCAGAGGAGCCTATCAACTTCAAGCCTGATTCCAGGTAGCATTGTTGACAGCAAGTTGCCCTCGAATTGAGAAATGGCAAACAACCTGGTCTTGGCTATGCTGCACAATGTGACTTTTGCTGTTTCGCTTGTAAAACGCTCATTAAGTCTATACATCTTTATTTGTCAAGTAAGACAGGAGCACCAATATGTGCTCATTTTTCTGCCAAAAATTTTTGTGGGGACGTTTTAAGTTGGTATTATTGTAAAATTGTAGTGGCTAGTTTTGTTGCAATCATTCATGGCGATGTGGGTATCTCAATTCAAAAGGTAATGTAATTCATTCATTGACTACTTAAAACTAGATATATAGTTTCTGCGGGGATGTTTTCTCGACATAGCCGACTTCATATTAAGAAAGTCAATAAATTGAACTTAAGCGTACCTTCTTTATTACCATTGTAATTATCAATCCTTACACAACCAAGCTTTTGGTACCATCCTGTGAGAAATGGTAGATTGTTACATCTCAGGAAGCTGGTGTCCTTTTTTTTTGTTCCTTTTTATCAGTTCTCATTCTGTTTAGATCCTCTGCCATTGCAGTGCTAATGAGGTATTTTACTCTGTTACACACGGTTCTGTAATTTAGATTATATTGTGCCTGATGATTTGCCTTGGCAATGAAAAGGCCCCGTATGCTTACGGATGCTAAGAGATGGATTGTTACCTGTGTACTGGAAACTCACAGCTTGAATATTCCTTTTATCCATTTCTTTGCAGTTGCCTATTGTAAAATTCTGAATATTCAGGCTTGATGGTTACTTTTTTCCTACGACCCGAAATTAGGTACTGCAGTGCCTTTATAACTTAATCAGCTCACATTTGCACGTGTACCATATGATGAAGCATCCACCAGGGCAAGGAGGAAGATAATCTGCTCGCTTCGCAAGCTTCTTAGCAAGCTCTTCTGACAAACTGGAACGTTAGGATTGCCCTTCTTAAATAACAGTCTTCATATACCACTAATATAACTTAGGTGCTAATTTGGATGGGCAATGAAAAGCATCAAGAATCTGCTGACGGGAGGCCAAATGATTTCACGGGGCATCCAAAGGCTTAACAGGAAATAGTTTAAGCAGGTGCGTAGTAAACACTGTTAGAGCTGTGGTTCCCTCCAAGTCAGTCCATCATGCCACATTTTAGTATTATTTCACCATATTCTCCACCACACCACCTTTCAGACTTTCAAGTGGTCCAGATATAGTGGGGTCAGTAGGTATGTGGGTCTGTATTGCTCTAGCAGGAATTTGCTTCATTGCTAGGGGCAATTTGACAGTCCTCCAAGCTTAGCATTAGCCCTATAAGCCTATAGTGAGAACCAAGCTACAACAGACAAGGAGCTATTAGGACTGTTAAATGAATGAAACTAAAGTATCATATCGTTACATAAATGCTTTGGAGGAAAAAGATTGTCGCTTGTATCTAAATCGAACTCGCAGCTCAATAGTGGGGAAAACATTTGATATCCTATGGTACAGAAACTTGGTATTTCTGGTTACTACTAGGACGGTAGTCTCAAGGGCGATCAATGCTTATTGACTAATAAATTCATAGTTCTTTGAACAGAAGGCTTTTATCTCCCAGTATTGGTCTGGACCTGTTTGGGTAATCCAGTAGAATTTGGCTGGATTTTCTGTTGGATTCATAGATTTGATAGCCTATTTGAGCAGTCTATATTAACCCAACACCGTCTCAGCTAGAATCCTGTGGGAGTGGGAAGAAAACTTTCAGAAGACCGCAGGCTAGGCGGGTCAACAGGATATCCCAACAGGCCCTTAAATTAGAGTTTTCAGATTTGCAACACCATGCACAAGAATCATGTTACACAGAACTCTTTGCATCTTTCAGCCTTGGCAATTGACTCCAGAACGAGATCTCACCATTGGTCAAAATCAATACAATATGGATCTTGTCCACAATAAGTGGCAGGGCAACAAGAAGCTGCCTGATACAAGACCAAGTAGTTATGGACACCTAAAACAGGGTCCAGCAGGTACATAAAATTCAATAGAAAGCAAAGTGAAAGCTCTGTAAAAAGATGGTAAAGAAAGCTCGATGCGGTATATACGATTTGGGTCCATTAGAAGAAATGTACAAGGCCATAAATTTACATCATCCATATTATGATACCTGGTGGCCTCTAGACCAGTTGAATCTAAACAGAATCAGAGAATCAAACATAGAGCTCTGAAGCTATGCACCAAGCTTTCTCTTGAATCGAAGACAATCCTCCTAGTACACCACAAGTCGAGCATCAAAACCACTTGAAAAGCAATCCCCCATGGGTTGCAAAGAAGGGAGCGAACACCAACGACTCAACAGCCATAAGCTTAATCAGGATGTTTAGGGATGGACCAGATGTGTCCTTAAGGGGGTCGCCAATTGTGTCGCCGATCACAGCAGCCTTGTGAGGATCAGATCCCTTTGGACCTAGCGACCTTGCATGTTCAGAGGCACCTGCCTGTTTAGAAGTCACTTGAAATTAGAGATTCAGACAAGCAAAAATTCTAGAATTATCAGTTCAATAAAACCAGTCTTGTTATTATCAGCACAACTTCGAAGATCTACAGGAAAAAATCCAGATAGTGTAAATACATCCAAAAATAGATTAGGCACCTTGCATTAAGTGGAGGAAATACAACAGGAGATGCTTCATCAAATGCACAAAACATGGAAATATTATTATTTAATGTCTCTGTTTGGCAAACCAAACAGAAAAAAATTATTTAACTTGAAACCAATGAAGTCAATTTCAACTGATCTCCTATTTGATAAAAAGCTCCCTACCCCAAATCATAAGAAATCTGTAAATTGTATGAAAAACAAAATTATTTGCAAAGGATGCTAATGAATGATTCTTTTAGAAAGCTATGGAACCCTGCTAGACTAAATGACCCTAAATTGATTGGATTCCCAGGTTATATAAATAGAGGATACTACAGCAAAAAGATGGTTGTGCAATCATCTTTACAGATGCTCATAAAATCACTAAATCAACAAACTAAACTGACTCCAGTTTTTGTCAGTCCTAAGCTATGCATAGTAACATGCTGCTCGCCCATAAATTCCTTTTTTTTAAAAAAAATTATATGAATAAGGTGTATAACAACCTGACTAAGACAACCTAATGTGTGTGGGAGATTCTGCTGATAAGCAACACATAACTACATGTGTGTACTTGAATTTCTTCGCATGTTAAGAAACACAATGTACAATGTCAACAATATTTTCAAGCATAAACTCTCCAAAATATTCCACTTACCTCAATATATTTCTTTGCATTATCCCAAGCACCACCAGTGTTGGAAGCTGAGATAGCAACCTACAAAGGAATGAAAAAGGTTCTATAAAGGAAATTGAAAACAATATGATGGTTATGTAATCCATTATAAACAGCCAGAAGAAGAGCAGCTATAGAAAGCTGCATGGGAACAAAATGGTTAATACAATTCTGATATTTGTTATGTACCTGCACACCAGAAACTAGTGAACCAGCAAGAACCCCAGCAAGACTTTCCACCCCGAAGAAAGTTCCAGCAATGAGGGGAGTAACCATAACAAGTGCACCAGGTGGAATCATCTCTTTTAGTGAAGCATCTGTGGAAATTTTGACACAGGTTGCATAATCTGGCTTTGTCCTTCCCTCCATAAGGCCAGGAATTCTGCTGAATTGCCTGCGAACTTCTTCCACCATTTTCAGAGCTGCGCTACCGACACTCTTCATAGTCATGGCAGAAAACCAGTATGGAAGCATGGCGCCCACTATCATTCCAACAAAAACCTTTGGAGTCAATACATCAACGGTCTTGATCCCAGCCCTGCTCACAAAGGCACCAAATAATGCAAGAGAGACAAGAGCTGCTGAACCGATAGCAAACCCCTACAGTGTAGATATAAGCGTGTCAAATAATTGAATAATAAAAATTGAATGATTCAGAATCATTTTTAATTTTTAAAAATATTAACAGATAAGGCATTAAAAATAAACAAAACTTAAATAGAAGTAAAACACTGACAAACTTAGTTTTAACCTCTTAAATGGATATATATATATATATATATAGGTGCGCAAAACAAAGTCATCTCCAATACTCTTTGAAAAGGTTACAACTATTACAATAATGAGGAAAAAAGACAACGGAACTAAAACATTGCTGCTGGTGAACTTTAAGTAACTTACAGTATAAATGCAAAGGATGATGTGAGATCAGAGTTTCACTGATTCCCTTCTCTAATTTCTCACTTCTTTAATGATATGTTTGAACAGTATATTTCAATGAAGCATATCGAACAAAAAATCCATATTCTCTACATTCTAGTATTTATGCAAACAACTCCGTTTTTGATATTTATCCAAACAAGTTGATAGTCCACTAAAAGGAGACCATACCTTTCCAATGGCAGCAGTGGTATTACCAGCAGCATCAAGAGCATCTGTTCTTTCCCGGATTTTGTAGCTCATTCCTGCCATCTCAGCAATTCCACCAGCATTATCACTTATGGGTCCATAAGCATCAATTGCAAGCCCTGTAGAAATTGTGCTGAGCATTCCCAAAGCAGCCATAGCGATTCCATAGATAGAAGCCAAGCTGAAGCTCACATAAATGGCTACACCAATAGCAAATATAGGAATTATGACAGATTTATACCCCAGAGCCAGTCCAAAAATGACGTTGGTTGCTGCACCTGTCCTGCAAGAATCTGCAACATCTTGCACCGGGCTGCAATTTCAACATATTAGTACTCAAGCATCATTTTGTGTCACAATGAATAAAACCACAACATCCAGTTTTTGAAGAAATTGGTGTAATAATGGATTAGAGAACAGTGATAGCTCACCTATATGCATTACTTGTATAGTACTCTGTAGTGTATCCAATAACAAGCCCGGCCCACAACCCAGTTGAAACACAGAAAAAGAGGTGCCTGTAATTGCATTAAAAAAGTTCTAAAAAACCTGCATTAGTCCATGGGATGAATCAAAAACTGAGATGGAATGCAAGAAAGAAAGCATACCAGTTTTTTACAGACTTCTCATTTCCGAAATTAAAAAGAGTGAAACTAGCTGGCAGGGCAGCAAAGCTAACAACGGCAATCCCCACAGTCATCAGGATTGTGGAGATCAGAATTTGCTTCTTCAACAAAGGTTCAATCTCTTTAACACTTTTAATCTCAAATAAGTTAGTAGCAAAAAGGGTGGTGATTAAGCAAACCACAATCCCCATTGAGCTTATAATCAGAGGATATGACATTGCCAAGAAGTCATGAGTGATTCCAAATGAAGAAATTGAAGCAACAAACAATGCTGCACAAGAAGATTCAGCATAGGATCCAAACAAATCAGAGCCCATTCCAGCAATATCTCCAACGTTATCACCAACATTATCAGCAATAACCTGCATGAATGCAGAAATCCTATAATCAAAGTACTGAAGAATTGCAACCATATAAAAGGCAATATTGCTAACTAGGAGAAAAGAAAGGAATATCAGTTTCAGAAAAATTACTGCAGGATTTCGAGGGTCATCTTCAGGAATATTTCTTTCAACTTTCCCAACAAGATCAGCACCAACATCTGCTGCTTTTGTATATATACCGCCTCCGACTCTTCCAAAAAGTGCCACTGAAGAACCACCAAGACCATACCCAGTAATTGACTCATAAAGACCTTCCCAATCATCTCCATAGTAACGTCTGAATATATTGATGGAAATATACAGCACCAATAGACCATTGGCGGCAAGAAGGAAACCCATCACGGCACCAGACCTGAATGCAGTAACAAAAGCCTTTCCAACACCTTTTCTTGCTTCCAGAGTTGTTCTAGCATTAGCAAAAGTTGCAATCTTCATCCCAAGAAAACCCGAAAGAATAGAGGTGAGTGCGCCAAGCAGAAAAGCTACTGTACTAAAAACAGCATTTGCCAGCGCTGGCTTACAAAATTTGTCCTTAGTATAAGTGCAAGGTTCACTCTCTGTGCTGAAACTCTTCACAGATCCCAGGAAGAGAAAGATAATTGCACCAAATATAACCATGAAAATGCCAAGATATTTGTACTCAGTGAACAGAAATGAGGTTGCTCCTGGAAGTACAACATTATTCAAGCAATTTTGAGAAACACTATATCATGTGATGATTAAAAGTTTATACCATCTTCATAGATGAAAAAAATGATCTTTAGATAAAGATTCACTGATGGGTCTAAAGTGACGGACACTATCAACAAACAGACAACTATCGAGGAACTGCAAGGAAATGCATAGGACGCATGCTGATAATCACATTCTGGAAACAAAACTTTCATGTATAAGTTTGCAAATGTGCATAAGCTTACAATACAGGTTTTGTTCATGAAAAAATCAACACCTAGAATTTCCATAACAAACCATACTTTCTGGGGGAAAAGAATCCAACATAGGCATTGGCCCGGTAGACGTAGTCACGTAGATGATTATTTACGCTGTATCCAGGCAAAATTTTCTCAGGGCTGAGCTTAAATTCATTGATCGTTATATCTTATGACATGTTTGAACCTTATAAGAAGTCTAAATTATAAAAAAACCAATTAAAAATAATGTAAAGAGTATTGATAAATACCAAATTCATTTAATTTAGATTCTGTGTCAAGTGCTAAGAAAAATGATATGCATTGTGTCTTTATGTTAGAAGTTTTAGGATATTAATTCATCCAAGGATTACTCCATGTATGAACCAAAGAATTCAAAGTAAACAAAAATATTCATTTTTTTCTTACAAATAAAGTAACCAATAATTCAATAAGAGAGCAAAAAATTAACATAATAGTTTGATAATTTTACCATGTTCTGAGAACCAATTTTTAAATCCTGAACTCATCAATATATTAACTAAAAAAGCTTTTTACCATCGTATCAAGCTCGCAGGCTTGCCTCAAGACGCTTTGACCCAAAAATGTTCAAATTATCAAGGCTTGCACCAACAAGCACATAAGTATGCTACCAAATGAACATGAATGAAATATTGCCTGTAAATCTTTTTGAAGAATGTAAGCTAATTTCTATATCTGTGATTATACATAGAAAGGAGGGTTCTGAACATAAAGCCAAAATTTAACATTGCATTAGAATGAAAGCGCTCCTTTATCCTTATAATACATAGTACTCTCAAAGGTAACAAAAAGGACGGTAAAATATAAGATTAGAAGCAAGGGGCCCACCTATTTGTGAAGGAAGAAAAACCTAAATAGCTGATTTTGAACGAGAAAGCTTAGTACATGTCAAGACAGCTCAAGATAAAAGACTAAAAGTTTTACAAAAATTAAAATTTTGTGGTATATTTTACCGTATCATGAGAATGATGAGAAGATAACATTTATTGACCATCTTGTATTAACTCCCCATAAACTCAGTAACATGAATATAATTTTTGATCGGGTAGCAACATGAGCCAAGAATATACATACATACGTACATACATACAAACATACATATATACATACACACATACGTACATACACAAACATACATGTATACATACACACACGTGCGTACGCGGGCATGTTGTGTAGATAGATACATAGATATAACACCAAACATAGAAGAAGGAAAAATAGAACAAAGAAGAAGAAGAAGAAAAATTGAACAGGTGAAAAACACTAATAAGATAGTAATATACTAGAAAAAATTACGTTCAAGACTCAAAAGTCTAGTCGTAAGAGAAAGATTTATATGCATACAAATTATAAAACTATATAAATCTAGCACTCTTGGAAAGAAACCAAAAAAAATTGTTATTAAATAGTTTTTATAAGAACACCTCAATCATTCATACGCTCTATTCACCACCCACAAAAGAATGAAATTTAAAAATAAATAGTGATCAAGACTTCCTATCAAATTGACAGAACGAAAACCCAAACAACCAAAATTTATGAAAAAATAACCAAAACTTCAAGTGAAAGCACCGAGCTTGATGCGAAGAAGAAACAGAGAAGAAGAATAGGAGCAACACCCATCAATGGAGACCGGTAAAAAAGTACAACCTCCGTTTCCAACACGACTCAAAACAACCAAATTTCACGAAATGATCAGAACTTTAAGCCAAAGGAGCCAACTTTATACAAAGAAGAGCCAGAGAAGGAGCGATACACACCAATGGAGATAGCATTCTGGATTTCGGCGCATTTGGCGACGACGGCGGGGCCGTCGACGCCCTCCTCCGCCTCGTCCTCGATGAGCTTGTCATCAAACCCGTTGTTCTCATCCGAGTCGCCGGAGACTCTGATCCTGGACACCAGGAACCATTGAAACAGAGCGAAAACGATCCCAATCACCGCGGCAGCGGGAATGACGGCCTGGGCCACGATATCTCCCGTTGAGCCCATCGCCCCCAGAGACAGAGAGAAGCCAAGAATGGAGATAGAAGGAGAAGAACGCCTCGGAGAACCGCCAAAGAGCGGGTTTTTGGAACTCGCTGGAGGTTGCGAGTGGCAGTTTGGGGCCCTCGTTGGGGGGTGGAAACCACTCCAACGGCTATGAGGGCACTGAAACGGTCTCTTTATTTCCACCTCCTCATCTCTTTTATACCTTTTGTAAATATCATATTAAAAAAAAAACTCCTAACTTTATGCCTTGGCCTTGAAGATACCTTGCACTGGAATTTCATGGAACCTTCCAAGTTCTTAAAGAAATGATGGTTAGTCATTAGGTCTCCCATCTTCTCATTTAAAAAACAAAAGAGGAAAAAAATATAGAGAAAGTGGACATGATGCAAGAAGTAAGATAGAGAACTTTTCAAAGGTTTTAGCGTAAAAGTAAGAGACTTCATATCCAAGTATGTTAAGGATTCTCCTTTTTATTGTCCTATAGTCTTCCACCATCCATTAATCTCTCTTTGAAGTTGCATACCAGATACTAGCTCACATAAAGGGTGCAAATGGAATCCATACTAAGATATTTAATACTTCTATTCCTATGGCGAAGTTACGTGCTACTTAAAAAAGATCGGCTTATGTTATGCAGAGGTTGAATGCTTCTCATAACTATTTAGAGAGGAATTCTTTAATAGTTGTTGGACTCTATCGACACTTATATAATTGCTAGTGGATGATGCATGCTTTGCTTTTTTTTGAAGTTTCACACATTTATAAGGAAGCTAATAATGCTGCAAATTGGATGGCAAGTTATGTAGCCGATCAAATCAGGACTACTATTTAGAATTCTTCTACATATCTTCCTCCTCAATTTTTAAATATTTTATTTTTTGATTTTCATGAATGTATTCATATTCATATTATTTAATTTATTCCGCTTACCAAAAATAAAATACTATCTCATACGAAATTTCCCTTCCTTTGCACCAATATTTGAACCGTCCACCCTTCAAATAATGAGGAGCATCACCAAACACATCCATTTTAGATGGCTTTGGATGGCATTCGCAGCACAAGCATAAGGCACACATAGATCAAAGTTGGCTCCACATGTGAAGTCCATCATCAAGCAATTTTGATGACATTACATAGGAGCAGTTTTGAACCGATAAATGATTTCCACAGCGCAATGTGGATGAGTTTTCAGAGAATTCTACAATCTTTTGGAGACCAGAAGCATGAGATTACATATAAACATCACGCAATTAGGATGGATACGCATCATGTACATCTGATCTATGAGAGTTCTTGGATTACTTTTCTGGAAAAAAAAGGACAGCATGCTGAGGAGAATCCAAGTGTGTTTGGGTGAATATTAGGTACAAGTAGGCACCATGCCTCCATAGAGTAGAAGAAATCCAATGTAGACATCACATTGTAAAAGAAATAAACCTGTCTATATTGAGTGCAAGTTAGGATGCAAATGGATTCTCAGAGACAGGCAATTTAGGTTTAGGTTGAATCATACTAGACTTAGATTTGGCCAATCCATTGGTGGCATTAATCTTGTAGAGCACTTCCCATCTCCATTTTTTTTTTTTAATGTCTGCGAGGGTGCCTACTAACTCAACTGACTTTGTCCATTCTCTTGATACAAGAGACTTGGATTTGATCCCATCCTCACTCCATTGTAGGCTAAACTATCTGTCTTAATTCTTAGAAAAATGTTTTCATGTTTATCCAAATATTATACTTGCATCATGTTGCAATGCCCTAAAACATTGAAAACGTTTCATGATTGCTTCTTACTAGTGCCTGGTGTACCTTATTTGTATATGATACTAAATATTAAAATAGAAAGCATATATACATGCTTGTGAAGTACCTAGAACCTAAATTAGGGTGGAGATGAAAACAAATAAAAATAAAGGTGGAGGCATGTGAGTCCGGTCATCGGGTAGGGTGACAATGGATCATTTTGGATTGTGTTCAAGTTGGGTTGAAAATCACTCAACTCGTTTATAATCAAATCAAAATAAATGAATCCATAATTGAACTATTTATTTTTCTATGGACCTATACTCGATCTTTGATCAAATTATGATTTTTTTGTCATTTATATACAGTAAAAAAGGCAAAATAGAGCTTAATACATATTCCACTCTCTTTCCACTCTCTCTACTCTCTCTCTCTCTCTCTCTCTTCTCTCTATCTCTTACTATAATTTTTCTTCTTCTCAACCATTAGTTGCACAGCCTTTTTAATTATCTAAACCAAGTCTTAACCTGTATTATTCCATTGCAATGTTACAAATTTGCAACCATTTTATGGACATAGGACTATGGTTTGTAGGCCAATCCAAACCATTATGAGTCATTGATTTTGAATAAACTAAAATCCGACCTATTAATGGTCAAGTTGATGATAATCTAAATCTGAACTGATAACAAAAATCCTGCCCAAACTCATTTATTTTGAATAGGGCTACGGTTCGAAAACTTCTGCAAATTCCAGGCCCCAACATAACTTGAGCCCAAGCCTGAGCCCTACCCAAACCTGATTGGGTCGGACGGAATTATTTATTTGGACAAAAAATTGAGCTATCTAAAACTTGATTGAAGCTTAATCTTTCAATCTTTCGTACAACAGTTTCACATTTTTTTGATGAATATTGTAGCTTCATGTTAGCAATCACCTGATGAACAAAACTGATTTACCATGAAAGCAAACTAATAACATAATTGGAAAAATATATTTTTATTTTCTAAGCACTTCATAAATACGTACCTAAGTTCGAGATCTATTTCGGATTAGGTCTAGGTGTTGTTTGAGCTTGGCCAATGACATACCCAAGCCCGGTCCGAAAAATCTTCTGAATGAGTTTAAGGCCAAATCTGGTCCAATATATTTTGGGCCTACCCTGTAGATCGATTCCGGCCCTCATTTTGAACGAGTTCGTGTGATCGGAGGCATCCCAACGTCTTGATTCCACTTTTTAGCATCAGAGTCTTTCTTTTTCGGTCGGGTCGGGCTTGACGTTGGGTTGTAGTTCTTCCGGGTCGGACCGGCCCGGCCCGGCCTGGTCCATGACTGGGTCTACATTTGCGTTGCAATTCGTAATATTAGAGGGAGACCGGAGCGACTCAGAGATCTCTCCCTCGCGATCACAAAAAAAGAAGAAGAAAGTTTAGGGTTTGTGGCGCCCTTTCCATCTTTCAGGTAATTCTCTCCATTCGATCTCTCAGAGGATTAGGATTCTATGACTCTCCCATGTCGATCTGTGATGCTTGTTTTATTGGTGATATTGCTAGGATTTTTCTTTGATTAATCCGCCATCTCGGATCTTGGTGAGAGGACAGATTTAGGGTTAGAGGTTTGGGTTCGAAGTTTGAAAGAGGGTACATTTTTCTTAAAAAAGGTTTGGATTTATGTTCATTAAACGTTATTGTTGCCTTCTCGGAATCCAGATTGTGCCCTTCTTGTTGTTTATTAATTATATGGGTAATCAGGGAATCGTTTGATTACGGGATCCTTGCTTTTTAGAAAAGTTTGGGGGTGAAAAATTAAGGTTTGGGAGATTTTTTAGGCATTGTTCTGAGTCCTTTTTTCTGATTATTAATCGGTTAACCTTTTAGGTGTAATCTTTTGTTGAAAGGTATTGATTTAGGAATTTGGGTCATTTCTTCTCGTTGGTGGAAGGGCTTATCTTCTTTAATAGGTGCTGTTGTTATTTTTGCTGCTTTTGGGTCGGAGCCTTATTAGATGAATTTCTCGAAATGAAGTTCTTTTCTTGAAGTTGAAGGGTATGGATTTTTTTGGATGAACGTTTGGTTGCAAAGTTTTTGGAGGTTACATCTCAAATTGTAGCTGAAAGATTAGAGTTTTGAGTGTTTTATCGAGCTTAATTCTGGGTATTCTCTTCAGTTTTTGCAAAACAGTTAAGAAAGAATTGTTTGTTCATTAGAAGAAGTTGGGATTATTTTTCCTTAACTGAATGAAAAAAAAACTGCTTGTGATTTGATTTTGCTTGCACCAGGTCCCATGATATAAGGTTTGAATTTTACAATGGGTTATCTTCACTGAGTTTTTTGGATTAGTTTTTTGATTTTGTTCTGATAATCTCCTTTCTTTTCTGTTAATTTTTGCAATGCATTTAAGGATACGGGATTTTTACTTGGAATTATGTTCATTTGTAGGGAATGAAATTGTGGTCTTAGCTTCTTTGTTGTTGTTCTATCAAAATTTAGGTATTCTTCAACCATCATTTGGTTGAAAGCTTTAAACTAAAAGGTTGTAAATTTTATATCAATTAAAGAAAGTCTTCTATTTTAATTTTTTTATGCAGGTCTTCTATGGAATTGAATATTCACCTTCTTTCTCGCCTTTTTATTCACTAGTAGGTGTTTACATGAAGGGTCTGAAAATGATGGTTGATATCAAGTCTTTGCAGGTGCCAGGTACTTTAAAAAGCCATAGGGTAATGATGATTCTAAGTTCATGATTTTTTTGTCTTGCAGGACTCTTTTGATCTTGGTTTCTTGCCGTTAAGAGTAGCTACGCAAGTATGTCTAGCAAGAAGGAAGAGAAAGCACAAGCTGCAGCCGAGCGAATCAAGGCAGCGGCACTATCAGCTGCAAAGGGCCTTAGCCGTGCTCAAGCTGAGCGGGCAGCTGCGGCAGCCGCACGAAATGTAAATGCTTACGGGCAAAAGGAAGAAGGACCAAGCCGATGGCAGGAAAGGAAAGAAGCAAAGCGGCAGATGTATCTTATGAGTACAGAGAAAGCTGTGAAATTGGGAGAGAGGAAGGATCTGAAGGCATCAATTTCCTCTGCTGGTGGTGCATCTGCTCAATGTCAGAAGTGTTTCCAGGCTGGCCATTGGACGTATGAGTGCAAGAATGAACGGGTCTACATGTCACGCCCCTCAAGGACACAGCAGCTCAAGAACCCAAAGTTGAAGATGAAGCTCTCAGTCTCCTATGAATTAGACAACCCTGATTTTGGGAAGGACCTGCAAGATGAAAGGAGCCAGAAGAGAGAGAAGGGTGAAAGAAGCAGAACAAAGAGCAAGAGGAAACACCGATCAGGCAGTGATACAGAGAATGACAGCAGCGAGGCTTCTGTTTTTGAGACAGATAGCGAGTCTTCAGTGACTGAGTCCGACTACTCTTCTGCCGAGAGTAGTTCAAGCTACAGTTCATCAGATTCGGAGGAGCGCAGGAGGAGGAGGAGAAGGAATCTGAAGAAGAGAAGGCATCAGAGATACACATCATCCTCTGATTCTTCTGAATATGAGTCAGCTTCAGATAGTGATTCGGATGAAAAGTACAGCAGGAGGAAGAATAGAAGGCACAGCCATAGACATTAGGCTGTTTCAGAGGAAAACAGTGTCTTTGCTAATTCCTATCCTTATGTGCCGTGTTCTGACTAATTTGGGCCTTTAGTTTTTTTGGTGAGTGAGGTTTTTTTTAACGTTGTTAATCTTTCTCTACCTACTTTTCAGTTTGGTTTGGTAATTGTGGCTGCTGCTCCTAAAAAATGTTAGTCTCAGCTCTACATCTGTTTATCAGTTAATCCATCTGTAATATTTGTCATTCTTTTATGTCCTGTGAAATATGCTTATCAAAATCTTGAGTTGAGTAGTTAAAATATGTCATAGTGCTGCCCCAATTTTTATGCTGTGTGTTTTTAGGTGTCATTTATTTTGCTTTTTAGTACTTATGTTCTACAAGGTTCTGCTTTTGTTGCCCTTGAGCATTTTATTAAAAGATGACACTAAAGATGGAGGAAAGCAGTAAATACTTGTTTTACTACTGGTAGAATGACAGGTGAGAGCTATATGAGCATATAAATGGTGGATCTTCCAAGTCTGCTCAATGCCCCTCAAAGGCTCTTTTCTACTCATTGTTCACAAATGAAAAAGCTGTAGCACTTTTGGCCCTTTTTTTCAGAAAAAAAATGACAGGGCATAATATGCTAGTTCAACATTACCTGATGGGAACAAGTGTTTTTCTAGTTAATGGTGATATATCTGTGAAAAAGATTGTTTGGCTCAAATGAATCCACAGAAGCTGGAGGGTTAGCGCACTAATTAGACCAGCAGATCTGTACTCATTAAGTATGTTAACATAAAAGCATCCACCAGGATGGAGAATTGGCGGACATAAACATTCCTCATTTTTTAGATGTAGACTGAACTGTTATTCACTTGTTAATGCTTGCAATAACACTCTTTTCGAAGAATTCTGGTGGATTAGGGGTGAAATAACTTTCCATAGTTAATAAGCTATCTTCATTTTTGGCTGTTTGGTTTTTTACAGAACAGCAATGAACATTTTAATTTTGGTCACTTTTTTTTATAAGCTTTGTCCAACCTAGATAAGTGTAGAGCCTCAACTCAAGGGATCAGTTTTCGGAATAATTTGTCCCACAAGTGGCAAAAAGTCTGCACCAAGATTCTCCAGAGGGTTCCAGCACTACATTATGCCCCCACACCCTCCAAGATTATCTCCCTAACTGGCATCTCCACCGGAAGATTCTCCATTTCATATTATTACCAACCATGGATTTTGGTGGCCCCTATTTCACTGCATAGTGCCAGAATGGCCAGAATGAGTGTTGTTACTTCATCTTCTTTACTGGAGCATCTCAGCTTTGTGTGTAAGGGAGCCGACCCCATCCCAAATACCTCACTAAAGATCAGCAGCAGAAGAAATTTTCATTGTTCATCAGTCATCGGTACTGTTGGCAGCCGGAGAAGAAGGCCATAACAGCAGCCATGAGTACCATGAAGTTTTGCCGTGAGTGGTAAGCACATATATGCTAATTGCAGACAGTGTAAAACCTCTCTTATAAATTCCAAGGCTTCATTCCCCTCTGATTGGACAGCAATAACATACTGTACCCAAAGGAAGACAGGGAGAAGAAGATCCTTCTTTATGCCTGCCGCAACTGCGATCATCAGGTACTCCCTTCTTCCCCTGTCCATTTTAGCCGATTTCTTCCTCCTAGTTCATATGTAGTGTAGGGGTGGTCTTGCTTTTATAGATAATGGATAGAGGTAGATCTTTGATTATCTGTCAGAACACTCCTACTGGCTCTTAAACCGGCTTGTATGTTAAAAAATTTGGCATTGACTTAATATTGAACTTGGATGCTGTTCATTCTTTCTCACCCTTTGAACTGTGTATAATTTAGTAATGTTTATGAGAATTTCTTTATCAATTGCTGAAAATGTTCTTTAAGCACACAAAGTTTTGCTAGGAGCTGCTGCTGGCCTTTCAATAGTGTTTTTCAATCGGGTTGTTCTCTACCTTGCTTGCTCTTTTGTTAGAGGCTTCAGCAACCCAAGAAAATGGTTTCATTAGTTGTGCTATACTACAATCTACTTTGCAAAGGCATTAATCCGTATCAAATATAAGTGGTTGTTCCCTTTATTGATTATGACTGAAAGGTGCTGATTGATATCCTCGTATTAGCATATTTTAAGTCATTGAAGATCTGAATTAACTGTTAATAATACAGGATAAAATACTACAGGCTTAACTGAAAGAATGTAGGCATCTATCAGAAAAAGAAGATTGAATGTGGAGTGACCCTCCATATGAGTACCTTAGGCATGATAGACCAGCTACATTTCCATTAAGTTAGAGACATCATTTGCCAATTGGTGAGATCTCCTACAATTAAAAGATTTTCCTTGTTGTTTCTTTTTTAAGATTGAATGATTTTTTGAGATCTTTAAGTGCTGTTGCTTTTTTTGGTGAACAGAGTACTAATGCTTGAATGAAACCTTGTCTATTCTATCCAGATTCCAATGGGATGGAAGTTTATTAAAGATTTCTTGGAGTCCAAAAGACTTTGATAGAGCTTCCCTTTATTTGGTTGAGAGAGGTGATTGAAGTATCCCTTAACTAATGGAAGGCAGCATTAATGGGTTTGTTGTAGCATATGGAACTGTTAGATGGAGATAAGGGAATAATCGTTAAATTTCTCAGCCCAGTTTGATAAATAAAATGCTTATAACTATGTAGATTGAAATTTTTCCTCTATTTCCTTGATAGAGTGGCCTTTAGACTTGCAGGTTGAGGATGGGCTCTAGACTTTCTGGTTGAGCATGGGCTCTAGGATTGCGTGTTGAGTCAGTCATTGCATAATTTTTAGTTGTTCTTAGGTAGGATAGGTTTTTGGTTTCCATTTTGATTGGGAATATTGTCTACCCTAGGAAGTGCTAAAAGTTTGATTGACTTCTACAGCAATTTAGGCATCTCCACTTTTAGAACTTAGTGAGAATCTGGATATTCTGAGTTATTTATGAGAATCTGAATATTCTAAGTTATTTCTTCTTTTTTAATTTCTTTTTTCATTAGAGAGTATCTGAAGTGAAGGGGTGATAATCCTTTTTGGAGGTCCATTTCCTTTTTGTGTACTTCCTTATTTTCTTAAGAGAAGGGAGTTCTTTCCCTGTGTCCTGTGTTCCTAAAGCTAAAATTAATCCACTATGTGGCCTTTGTGATGTCCCATCTCAATGTAATATTTACTTAAATTTTCTACTAGGTTTGAGGCTTTGGCTGATTCTCAAATGGCAAGTACTCCATGCTCGAAGGTGATGACTCCGAAACCTACATGTTGATTTCTAGGCAATCTGATGATGACTCTTTTTGTTCTTTTACTGTGTGTTATCAAAATTCTTTTTCCTCTTATCTTATTAAAGAAAAATGCAAATATGTTCTCATATTTCTCAGCTTTATTATTAGTCAACCAAGTTATTTATCTTTTTTCCAGGCAAAATTTTGTTTCATCTTTTTACGATAACCTCATTGAGATCCTTTTTCCACATTTTCTACCAATGGCCCAGTCACCTAGTGTTTAGGCTGTATAGAAATGCTTTGAGGCTCATTGGTAAGGCTTTATAATATCAGAGGCTCATGCGAGGAGCACATCTCATACTTTCAAATTGAGCCATATGCAAGTAGCATACAATTTTGGCATTAATGAATTATGCATCCATAAAGGGAAGAGATGCATCTATTTTTATACTTTTGCATGATGTTGTGTTGACTCAAATTCTAAGCCTGTGCATGACAAATTTTTTTGTCCTTCCTTTCCTTTTAATGGTGTGCCACCACCAGGTTCAAAACCTTAGACCTCCAAGAGCAAGCCCTTAGGAGAGGGATGGCAGGCATTGGATCCAGGTCCCGTTGGCACATATGGCAAGATGCATAAATCTACAGTCTACACAACTATATATTTGTCCACCAACTTTCGTAGTCAAGTCCAAACATTAGACTGGATTTTTTTTAGTTTGCCCATGTTTATGTTATTTTTTTCTGACATTAGTAAGCAATTTAGGAAATCAATAAGGCTTTTAACCTATCCCTTTAGGCATATGCCTTGCTGCATTGAGAGCCTGAATACCTCACACCTCTGCCATTTTGGACATTGACTGCAAACTGCTATAAAAATCCCATCTCCATCGGTTTTAGTTTGAAACCAAAATTCAGATCAAATTTAGGACTTAGAGCTATATTGTTAGTGTTTACTGTTCCAATCTCTCTATCGAACCTTAAAGTTTTTCTCCTACTGTAATCTTTATCTTTACACTCCAAATATGGCTTAAAATTATTCTGGAGACTTCACCTCCAGATTGATCATTTGCAATTAATGATGATTTTTGATATCTTCTACATGACTCTTCATCCCACAACTCTTAGCAGGCCATAGAAGTTGAGCACGCATCATCATTTTGGCATCCTGCTTTGGTAGGTCATATTCTCAAGATGTTTTAGATGATATCTAAAGCCTGAAGTCAAGTGATGTTAAGAAGTTCTATATTTTATTAATGAACTTTATTACACTGAGGAGATGAATATAGGAGACCTATTTGATGCATCCACAGTCTTGATCATGGTTGTATCTTAGCTAAAGAGGGATATTTTCCAAGGCTCGGAGTCCCAGTGCATGATATTCTCATTGTGGAGTTTGGGAAGGGTCAGATGTATGGAGCCCTACCTTTGCATGTACAAGAGGCTGTTTCTATATTTCAAAACCGTGATATCCAGGTTACAATAGAGAAACCTTACCATTGTGCCAAGGCCCGTCCCCTTATTTTTAAGGCCCAGGGTAAATACGAGTTGGACTTAGAACCTTCAAATAAGCAAGCCCCGATAGGATTTAGGAAATCATGATTCTCTTCAATCTATGCTGCATTTCATATCCTTGTCTGAATGAATTGTATTATAGGAATCATTGGTGTATGAGTTATTGAGCCTTCAATTCTGGCTGGACTGAATTCTTGCCAAGATTTCATTGGAAAACCGCTTTTCATGGATAAATACATTCATTCAAGGTTGTGATATAGGATGATAACTTTCTTTGGATAATGTTCTGTTTTTCTTGCATATGCCATGTGTTGCTTTTTCCCAGTTGACCTTTTGTGAGAGACAGACTTGATGTTAAAAAAAATTTAATTTATGTCGAACTATGAAATAATCATTGAAGTTCATTCAGATGATAATGAGCAGCAACATTTTCTCTTATCAACATATAAGCATTGCTATTTTCTTCTTTTTCCACACCTTTGTATCTCTACTCAACATTGAAATCCTGCTTGAATTTAGGAGGTTGCCGATAACAACTGTGTATATAGAAATGTGATCCATCATTCTGTTGTTGAGTTTGCACAAGTCCTACACGATGTAACAGCTGATCCAACTCTTCCCCGTACAAAGTCAGTGAAGTGTGCTCTCTGCAATCATCAAGAAGCGGTTTTCTTCCAGGTCATCTCTTCTTACTATTTTATTTTAATTCTTATCTAGTTGCCGTGTGTTTGTGCCAATTTAATTACAAAGTGATTTTTGCTAGAAATGAGTAAGTTGTGGCTTCCCCAGATGATGGATTTAAGGGAAAAAAATCAGAAAAAAGTTTGATGTCAAATTGATATATGTCTCTAGAAAGAGTTTAATAGGGTTTCCAAGACATATCTGAAAAAGGAAAAAAGAAATGCTGTCGGCACATTTCCAAAAATAATCTGGGCAAGTTATCTGCTAGATTATTCGCCACTTTGGTGGTTGGTGATTGTGCATCCCTCGGCGGAGGCCAGATCAGCTGCTATATCAAAGATGATGGCAATTCTTTATGGAGAATTTTCCCAATTATTTTAAACAATGAAATTGCTAGTCCTCTTCAAAATGATTGGCTATGTTAAAAACAGAAGAATGAACTCTCATAGATTCATAAATATACCCATAGGCCTGCAAATTGATAGAGCCTTTTCTGAGTAGTGTCATGATAAACTAGACTTTTTAAGCTATCCCCAGACTACTAAATGCCATCCTATGTAAGACTATCAGGTGGTCTATGGTGGGAGGTTTGACATGGAACTTCTATAGGTATCTTGTTGTAACTTGTAGTCCATTATTTTCGTAATGTTAATGCTAAAGCATGTAAACAAGTAACGAGTCACGGCAGATTACTAGGGTATTGTTTGATAATTTGTGATGAATTTTCTTTATTCTAAATGTTGTTCCACTTTGGATGATTTTTTAGTACAAATCTGACTGATATTATATCTGTTTTGGAAAATTTGCAGGCTACCGCGAGGGGGGAGGAAGGCATGACACTGTTCTTTGTCTGCTGCAACCCAAGTTGTGGCCATAGATGGAGAGATTGATGAATCGATCTTTTTCGCACATGAACTACGAGTTATTGTCACAAAATTAAGCCAAGAAAAAATAAAGATACATTGTGGTGTTCTAAAACTACCTAACTTGAATCTCCACCTACAATCAATTTAACTTGTATGTTATTCTAAATTTAACTTGTGTGCTGTAGTGTCCCCTATGTGGTTTAGGGGACACCACAACACGGTTCAAGGTCGACCACGGGTCGATCGTGTTGCTTATAATTATATTTCAATGGATTTGAACTTTTAACATGATGAAGATGTTAGGGCTTGAATAGAGAAAGTATGTGAGGATCTATGGAGATGTGTATTTAGTTACACATCGGTTATTTGCCGAAGAGATTTTGGATACTTTTATAGGACTAAGAAGCCCAAAAATACTTTCTAACTAGCTTTTTTGGATGAGGTCTTGGGTTGTTATACAAAGAATTCTAGGCAAGTTGCAGAGACTCGAGAAATGACATTAACAATATGGAAGAAATCCTCGCCATATCTTTCAGAATGCCCTGAAGGTGGTAAGCTCAATATTGTTTGTGGTAAAAAATAGCTTGTGCTTGGTCAAAGTCTGTTGCAACTTGACCATTTGAAACAACATTTCGACCAATTGACTTAGGAAATCAATTTTGAAGACCAAGTTAAGCCTCAATCTATATGCTTACAAAACCCAAACCGTTATGAACTGTTTTTCGGTTGAAAGGATGAATAAGCCATGCGTAGAACTCAAATAAACCAGCAAAAATGTCGGCTACCGGATCCATTTTCCGGTAACTTGAATTCATGGCTGCCATGGAAGCAGGTTTGAGCAAGAAAAATGGTAAATTCAACATTGCAGTGACAAAATATGAGTCATCTCACCTCTTTCAGTAGGAAATCTATGGCCGCCGCATCATCAACAAACTCTTTCAAGAGATTCTAAGGAATTCAGTATCTAACTGAACCTGCTGGAATCCAATTCGATTAAATCTTTGGAGCCGTACAATCTCTTGCAAACATTTCAGGAAGAGTTTTACCATAGTAGATGGAACCGATTCCTTAAACTCCTGAGCAAAGTCAGTGCACCTTTTTTAATATAATATCAGTACAACTGAAATTTACATTTGAATGAGTAAATTGAAAGCAGTCTTTGGCCTTAAACTTGTTGGATTATTTTATCCCTACTTAAGCATGGAAATAAACGACCATAACTAAGGGCTCATATGGTATTGCTTTTGTTTTCTGTTCTGTTTTCATATATATTCTTTATATTTTAACTACCATTCATTTATATATTTTGTAGTAGACATGAGATCAGCAATTCCCATGTCATAAGACCATATGGATAGTCCATCTAAGAGAACTCCATCTCATAGGAAGACTGGCAAAAACATTCCTTTTCTAATTAAACAGTAGAGATTAAATTTTCTGTGGTATCTAAGTTTCACCGATCTGATCAAAGCTATAAAAAAAAAAAGGGTGAGACTATTAATTCCACCATGGCCGGCAAGCATTTATTTTACTAAAAGATAATAGTCCTATATCGGATAGGTTAAAAAGTCCATCCACCTGAACATCCGAATTTTAAGATAGGATCTTAACACGGTATCGGAGCCTATCGATCCTTCTTACCTACCGAAATTCTCTCCAAGTTAGGCCCATTGGATGGAATGTGTTACAAAGACTGTGGTCAGTTCACATTACAGTCCATCACCAGTATCATCCAAGAAGCAGCAGCCATGGCGGCCTATCTTTTTGTCTTCTCTTTTGCGGAAAAAGCACAGTATTCGGTCTTCAGCCTTATCATGTATTGTACCCTAAAGCAAGCCCAGATGGGCTACCCTTTGGTCTATGTCACGGCTTTGACCGATGGAAGGTGACACGTGGATGGCTTTGGACAAGGTGAATCTACTGTCCTGACCAACACATACAACATCAAAAACATCCGTCCCTGCTCAACACGTGTCCGATGTTTGTGTCCCGAGCACCTACCACTATTAATTATAGATTTTACTCTAAGCCATTTTTACCACTATAAAATAATAATAATAATGACAATTATTTGCCCATATTTAACTTGAATTCAATTTCCTCGAATGGAAAATAACGGCTACTGTAATAGGAAATTACAGAAATTATGAAAATATAAACCAATGATATTACTTAATTAACCGACAATTGGCATGGTAGGAATTATTATTTTTAAACTAACATAAAACTTGAATTGACAAAAAAATGTTCCAAAGCAATGGTTAATTTCGATGTTCCGTGTTGCAGGTGGAGCAGAGAGACAAGACAAACAAGGTGGTAGGCTGTGTTAAGTTTTTCTTTGCTAAATTATGATTAAAATAACAAAAAACAAGAGAATCAAAAGACCATGCAAGAGGCGGACACTAGACTGCCCCACGTTTGTTTTGTGCCTTTTTGACAAGAGATGTAGGACCGAGGACCAGGATTTCTTTTGTAGTTGTTACACCCTAAAGCATGCATGACATAAAATAATGGAGTTTAATTTTGATATGATATCCACACAAGATGAAGTCATACTTATTTTGGCTTTTTATGTGCAAAAGTAGGTTTTAATTGGCTTAAAGCTTAACCAACATGGTTATGGACTAACAAGTGCGCCCCATCAAGCTCTTAGTTAGCAAGTAACTAAAGATTCTTGTAATGTATTTGATTTCTAAACCTTATAGAGCCATGTAGGTCATAAGTTGGTTTGTGCCATTTGATAACTTCCAAAAGTTATATTGGATGCTATAGTTGTTTATATTATCTATTAGAGAGCCCCAAGCAAAGAAATGTTAGATGGATGATCTATGCTTTTTTTTTTCTTTGCTGACATTTTTTTGCTAACAAATGGATGATGCATGTTTAATGTGGGTCTGCATTTTTATAAAACTATTATATATTCAAACTAATTAACCATTATCATAATTATCTAGCACTTTTTCAACTATTTGGGATCAACTTTATGAATCCATGTTCGCTAAGTATTATTATATAGAAGTTTCTCTAATCTTAGAGAGCTTTATACTATTAAGAGAAAAGATCTAGCAAGGTAGAATATGATAACTAGACCTTGTTATATTCCTTCTCAAATCAACTTAGAAAGCTTTTGGTATGAAATAGAGATTCAGTTATAATCACCACCGATCCTCGATTTAGGGTTCTTTCTTCTCTCGTTTCGAATTATATGGGATCCACTCGCAACTCCACTACGTGTCTTTTACCTTTCCCACAAATTTTAGTGGCTACCATGCTAAGCTTTGAACACATGCAATACATCGCAAAAGGTTTGTCTTAAAAAATGTTATCATGAGCATCTTTTCTTAAGTAAACCATGAATCGATAAAGTTCTCCAATACCATGCGGCCATCACCACTAGTCGTCTTTGATTCCCTTGTCTTTGTGTTCATTTGTTCTTGTTCTTTCATTCTTTAGATGAATTTAGTTGACCAACCAAAAAGCACAAAGGAGAACTATTTTAGCATGTCAACTAAAAATATTAAATGAAGACAACAGAGGAGTTTGCTTTGAGAGCTCATCCTTTAGTGATGAGAGATCATTATCTTTTCTTGGCAGATATGCCCGTGGATTAAATTTACTACTTTCTAGATCATCCCATGGGATTCTATGGCCTCAAGCAACTTCATCTAACCGGTCCCCATGCAACATGTAGCTAATAGACTAATTAACTTTGATCAAGCAATAGGAATCAGATCAGGTATTGAATTCTTATCACAAAAGTTGGCAGTGATCTTATCAAACCTATGTAAACAAATTTGATAGGGATATATGCCAAGTTATATCAGCATCGCATAAAAAAAACGACACTGTAGGTTGTCACAGTCAACTTTTAAGTGATAAAAAATAATGCAATGCCTTATTTTTCTAATTATTGAAGCAGTGCACGAGATAAAAGGTCATTTACCTGACATAAGCTTGAGGACTCTAGGTCTAATCTAAATAAGCTCCCCAAGTTTTCATGTCATGTCAAACACTAATAAAGGATTTTTTTCAAAAAAAAAGAAAGAAATGAGTTGGCTAGTTGAGCTACTAAAGAAGTCTAAAATAATTTTTACTAGTACAAAGATCTTAGGAACTAGAAGGTCAAATTTTCGACTCCAATGAAAAATAGTTTTGTTGTACCAAAAAAAAAAAGTTTTCCATGAGATGGATGTTTTAATAAAACTATCGATAAAATGAACAATTAGGCACATGCATGGAAGGAACTTGGCTAATAAACTATATAGTTAATCATAGCATGACAACTAAGTTGCAATGCTGCACGCTTAATTGTGGTATCTCAAAAAATGTTTTATGCTTGGCTATTGGCTTTTCACCTCCAGACGTAGGTTCTTATTTTTGGGTACAAAAATTGTCGGCGGCGAATGAATGCAAATCTTTATTCTTTTGAAGCGTACATATGCTTATAGAAAAAAAGTGCAGCAAACTGGGTTGCGACCTATGTGACCCAATCATGCAAAAATTGTTTTATGGACTTCTACTTGTATGATTCCCATATTTTCAATTTATCAAAAAAAAATGTGCCACTTGGCATGAGGCACTTGGTGCAATTTAAGAGATAAGTGAGAGAGAAAACAAAAAATTATGGTTTATCTTTCCGAGTGATATATGGAAATGGATTTTTTTTTTTGAAAAACAGACACCATCTTTTCTGCCTTTTGATTGATTCTCCATGATTTGCCCAAACCTTGGTAAAAACTATGAATTGCTCATAAATGTGGGGCAGCAATATTCTCCAAATGCAACATAGATCTTGTACATAGAAAGCTATTTATTTTTTTCCACATATAAAATATTTCCATCCACCCCTGGAAATCATCTATTTCTTTTCAAGAAAAATCATGTAGAAAAGGAAAAAAATAAAAAATAGAAAATAAACATTCTACTTGCCCAGAATTTCAAAAATTCAGCTGATTATTGAAATCAATCTTGTCCTTATCAAATAGATTGTAAAAATAAAATCAACAAACTCTTGGCTATTTTGTTCACCGGTATTTTCTATTCTAATGGAAAGCTAGAACGACCTTACTTACATATACAAGATCTCTTTTCTTGTTATCTCATTATTTTCTAAAAAAAACTTAACAGTCAAAGACTATTTCAGAAATTCCAGTCAAAGAATAATAAGAATAACTTCTAAAATATTTGCTCCAAGAAAAACAATTATTTCTATTTCACCCACTTTCAATTTAAAATCAAGCGGTGAAAAACAAAACCATTTCTTCTTTTGAATTAAGTAGATAGCATGACAATACTAATAGTGTATTTTGTTTTTATCTTCATTTCTTGCATTATAACAACATTATATTTACTTTATTAATATTTATAGATATAATTATATATCAATAAAGCATAAATCAATGACATTATTAAATGAAACATTTCTATCGCAACGTCCTTTACAACATTGAAAAAAAAGAAAAAGTTAAAAAAAATAGAGTAGATAAGAAATAAGAAGATTTTTACAATATTTTGTTTTTGCTACAGCGAATGACCCATACATTTTAGTATGGATACATCAAAAAAAAAATCAAAAAATAATACACTACGAAGTGCTTTAGGCAGCTTCTTTTTTCCGACCCATAAGATCTTTCGGAGTAATCGGTCACGTATGAAGCCACCTAATCTATGACTCTATGAGCTTTTCTGTAAATATGCCCGGCTTGGAAAACAGCATCACCTCTCAATAAAGAGATCTTTGCAACATTGAAAAAAGAAAAAACAAAAAAAAAACCAAAATGGATAAGAAATAAGGACCGTTATTTTCGGACATAACGGAGTTAAGAGGCACAGCAATGGAAACCCAAGTGCCGTTAGAATTCCATGGGCGTTAGTTAACACTTTCTTAAAATTAATCCGTGTATTATTCCTTTGCGATCCGGTGATAAGGCTATTTTAAGGAACACGATCCATAAAAATAAAAGGTGGGGAGGAACGAAGCAAAAGGGGAAAAAATTCCAGCTTTGAGATGGCTGGCCATCCGAACGAGCTCTGCCGCAAAATCATGTGGAAGATTCCTCCCGACTTATAGAAAAAAAATTATCCCCATGTTCATCTATAAATAGCCAAGTTTCCTCCGTCCAATCCCTTCTCTCTTCTCTCTTGCTTGCGCTTTGGGCTTTCTTCTCTCCCTTGTGGACGTCTCCGTTACTCTTCAAAGCTACGTATTTCTTCTCTCTCTGCCTTCTCTTTTTTGGGTAATTGGAGAGATTCTGGTTGTTTTGGTTGATTTTTTGTGGTTGATGCCTTCTTCTGGAGAGAAATCCATTCAAAAAATTGGATTCTCTGCGTCGTGATTCGCCTGATTTCTCTTCGATTTCTGGGTGTTCTGGGATTTCTACGGCATCTTACGGTTGCCATCTTGTCCTGGAAACGGATTCCTGTTCCAAAATCCTATCTTTCTGAGTGTGACCTATACCAAAGATCGGATTTTTTTTCTTGTCGTTGTTTGAGCTGATTTCTTTGTGATTCTGGGTATTCTGGAGGTTTGATTGCATGATCCGGCTGTTATCTCTCTTGGGAAAGAAAGCCCTGTTCCAAAATCCAATCTTCTTGAAGGTGGGTTTGGTTTCTTTCAGTAGTTCTTTCGGTTGGCAGAAAACCCTGTTCCAAAATCTCTTCTTCTAGGGTCCTCCGGACGAATTCCGTATTCTCTCAGACAACACTGGCTTCAAGATATCGACTTTAAGCTCCGTTCTTACTGTTTTGATCTAATTTCAGCTCGTGCTTGCTCGAATCCGGCGTTGCATCAATCGATTCAGCTCCAATTATCTTCCATCAAAACCCTCCTTTCCGCTCCCCCCGATTGCCCTGGAGATCCCGGTTCATGATACCGATGCTCTCCTGCCGAATTCCATTAAAAGCCGCTCTCTAGCCTTTATGAGCTTCGCCTCTCACCGCCGCGGCATCTGCCTCCTCCACTCCTTCTCTGTGGTGTTCCTCTACCATTTCTACGTGATCTCATGAGTTAAATCTCTCAGCTTGACTACTTCGATTCGATATAGAGTGTGAATTCTCAATCCATTCTTTTCCGGAAGACCTTGTGTATTTTTTTGAAAGCCAAGTAGAATCAGATGTCGTCGGCGTCAGCTCCCCAGACTTCCGGTTCCGAGGGCGATGCGCAGCTCATGGTGATGGACGAGAGGAAGCGGAAGAGGATGCTCTCAAACCGGGAGTCGGCGAGGAGGTCCCGGATGAGGAAGCAGCAGCACCTCGACGATTTGGTGAATCAAGTGGCTCTGCTCAAGGAGGAGAACAGCCAGATTTTAACGCAGATCAATCCCTTCACCGAGCAGTATGTGAGACTGGAGTCTGAGAACGCACATCTGAGGACCCAGGTGATGGAGTTGACCGACCGGCTTCGATCGCTGAATTCGCTCCTCCACATTGTGGAGGAGCTCAGCGGGATGTCGATGGACATACCCGAGATGCCGGACCCCCTCCTCAAGCCATGGCAGCTCCCTTGCCCATCCCAGCCTATCGTGGCCTCGGCCGACATGTTCCAGTGCTGAAGCTTCAATCGATCATGGCGAGAGCTATGGTGGTTCTATTTATTAGTAGTTGAATAAAAGGTGTTTCTGTTGGATAGAATTTTTCTTAGTAGTTGTTTTTAATTCTTGGTGTTCTACTGTAGTATGTGTATGTCTTTCTGTTGAATGTGGATGTAAGAAATCACCTTTTATTTCATGTTCTTGTTTGATTGGTGTGAGATTTTGATCATTTTGGTTGCTATCATAGTTTGTGTCCTCTGTTGTTGATCTCTAGTGTATTTGAAGAAGTCCTGCAGTTGCTGAAGGGTCGAAGACACCTTTTAGGTTGGAGAGAGAACTGCTTTCAATCTCGCTCACTAGTTTATTAGTTTTGGAAGGATTAGTGGTCGGCTCCATCTCAATGATGTCACATGTTTTTACCTAGCAGGTTCAAAGCTGAAATGATAGTCTAGAAGGTACAATCTTCACATTTAAGCAGCACTCATAATTCTTGGCACTTCGATGAGTCCTTAAGGTGGGAAAAATTTGCTTCTAGAATTTTTCTTTTACAAGTTATTCAAGTTGTAATCGAGTTCTAAGAGCTTCCACAAATTTCAGTGAACATAAAAGCTCTATATGACACTATAAATATCCCCTTACTCCTCTCTTTTTTTTATCACAGTAAATAGAATTGATGTTTTTGAGTTCTCTTTGCGAGAGTTCGTGATGGTGTAACCATCTCGCTATGATGTGATTCCATAGTAACTTTCATGCAACTCGAAGGCTCTTCTTCGGGCTTGGTTTTGGAAGGCACTACATGAAGCCGGTTCTACATTGGTGGATTTACAAAATATCCAATCGAAAACTGGTGCAACTCTAGTATCCTAGTTATCTTGTTTAAATTCTGCCTTCTAGTTAGCTTTAGTATTTAGGTCTTCTTGCTTTCTTACTTACTCTTAGATTAGCATTCTAATTGAATTAATTTTCTAATTGAATCGGATGAGTTACACTGATCAAATTTTTATGAGAAGTCTCTACTTCTGATTTCTCAAGTGTTCACATCAGTGTCAAGGTTTTGCTGCGAAAAGAGATTTGATATGGTAAGGAGTGTGGATACACTGATCCCAAGCCATTCTGTGGCCATGTGAAAAAGCACATCGCATCACCATTTTGGTTACAATTTCGTTGAAAAGGTAGTTAGACGTGCTTTGGAAGATCTCAGTTGGATTCCACCATGTAGCTTGCCTTTAGTTTTAGGGGAGCAAGAAAATCTATAGGATAGATTTGGTCCTGTTCTTTTAAGAGATCTGTCAATTTCGATCTGCTACAAAGTACAGTTGGTGCTTTATATGTGTCTGCATGTGAAGGGGGGAGTCGGTGATCGATTTCCATTCTGAAACTTGATTTGTCTCATTCCAAGCTGGACATGTCCTCTTGGAGGCACATCGCAAGCAGCCCCACCACTGATTTAGTTTTATACGGTCTCCATCTTCTCTTGCCCGAGGGAAAGATTCAATTCTGGTTGGAGTCGATCTCAAAAATGGAATGAATATAGAATTAAAAAAAAGGTTAAAGATTACTCCCTTCTAATAAAAAAAAAAAACTTAGCACTAGTTTTGTGTGAATGATCTGGCATTCTATTGAGAGAATCAGTCTCCATGACTCTTGCAGTGGAATTAGGAGGTCATTATCCTTAATTTTCATTTGAAAAAAGAAAAAACTTGGAAAACATTGTCACTGTTTAATGATCTTCTATGCAACTTGATTTTGGTTCCAGTAGTTATTGTTGTTGCTTAAATGATAAAATTTCAGAACTGGATCTAGGGAGTCTTGATCAGGTACTTCAGTTCGACATGCTTAGATTTTGTTCCTTCTCCTGGCTTAGTCAAACATAAAGATTAGTATTTTTGATTATTATTACCGAATAAAAGAATGATCTACTACCTGTTTGATTTAACTTATCACATTAAAGTTCGATCTTCGTGCACCTCCGAGCACATATTATATTTTTTCATGCCAAAATTCCAATACTAATTCACTGGAGAGGACTAAGTTCATGTGACACTGATCTCAACTTTGTAATTAACTGCAAATGTACTATTAGAACGACTATATTGGGACCTCTAGAAATAATGATGGGTTGCAATAATATGAAATTTCAGGTAATTCTAATGCAAACTTCGCATGCATAATCATGCCTTTGTTCGAAGATAGTGAGTATTTATTTATGCTCAATTGAACATGCTCACAAACATCATGTCGCCAGAGTGGAAGATAGCACAACTATGGTCATTTGCATGCTTAATAAAGCGGCCAGGTTATACATATTTATGGATGTTCAGATTATAACAATATGGTAAAATTCTAAATTAGATCAAGTCATAAGGGATGGGTTTCTTACAATCCAAAAACCATCCGAACCGGAGTGTCTCAATTTTGGTGGTAGTTTCCTATAATCTAAAGACCATTCACTTCTAACCTAACATATCTAAATTTTTGTTCGTAGTTGTCTGATTTAATCATGCCTGATTCCTATAGGAAATCTAGTCTAATCTTGCCGTTGTTTTCCAAATAGAC
>JAOXJJ010000139.1:6987345-7017859 GCA_025769935.1 Phoenix roebelenii | reverse complement strand
TCGCCGCCCACCGACTCGCACCGGAGCTCCTCCCCCTCGGCCGAGTGGTCACCCCCGGGTCCAATTTCCAGCAACACCTACCATACAAAGACATATAAGAAATTAAACAAAAAAAATGAAGGAAATTAGTTGGGGAAAAAAAACAACCTTGAATTCGGAAGTGCGGAGAGCCTCCCACCTGCGAGTCGTTTGCGGCCGCCAAGCTATCGCCGGTACTTTTATTCTGTACCTCTTTTACCATTAAGCCCCCCCCAAATTATCGTCAGAAGGAAGAATTGAATATGGCCGTTGATCCGTGCGCCCCTCTGAGACATCGACCGTAGATTGTGCGTTTAACGACATGACAATGATTATGGGAAAAAAATCCGGCGGCGCGCCATAGGAACGCGTTGACCGTGAAATATTTACGGGAAAATCCGGCACGATTTACCGTGATAGGGTGCATGAATGGGTGTCTCTCCGGCAAACTAAAACCATCATCAATTTTTCACCAAAAAAAAAACCCATCATCAATAATTTTTTTTCTCTAAAGACTTCAAAAAAAAATTCTTACTAAGTTTTTTTTAATAAAAAATTAATATCTAAATATATTATATTTGAAAAAATAATTTTTATATATACAATGTTTGAAAAAATAGCTTATATTTATTTGAACATCAACTTTTTTAAAAAATATAAAATATCTGTTATTCTCTTAATAAATAAAAAAAATTTATCCCATATTATCTAAATCTTAAATTAAGAATATTTTGAAAAATAAATTATAGCTGATGAGAATTAAATTTTTCATATTTTATATAATTTTTCTATAAAATATAGAAATTTTAGTTTTATGAAAAAGTTACTTTCTCATTTTTTTTGAAAAAAGCTCCAACTAAATATGGGGCATTTCTTCTTTTTTTTTTTATTGACCACAATTTTTCTCATTCTTTTTTCTGCGAACAAATGAGTTTTAAAACTACTTATAAATAGTACTGAAAGTGTCTATCATATGATTCAACCATGGAACCCCCTCCATAGTTTAGTCACCAATTTGTCTTTTACTTACAACTAAATCATACGGGCATGAATATTTTATCTTATTATTGGCAATGGATCCTCTGCAACTTGTGTGAGGATCCGTGCTGGCATATATTTAGTCACACATCAGTTATTCGTTGTGTAGATCTTGGGTACTTATACAGGATCAAGGAACTCAAATAATAACTTCCGGCTAGTCATTTTAGGTGAGATCCTGGTTGTTTCAAATGGTATCAGAGCGGACCCGGCCCATAACCTATGTGGACTAGGGGACACTGCAGCACGGATCTATTGGAGCTGACCACGGGCCAATCGTGGTGTTTGTGATTAGATTTGAATATATTTGAACCGTTAGTCTGACGAGGACGTCAGGGCCTGAACGGGGGAGTATGTGAGGACCCGTGCGAGCGTGTGTTTAGTCCTACATCGGTTATTCGCTGGGTAGACCTTGGATACTTATACAGATCAAGGAACTCAAATAATAACTTCCGGCTAGCCATTTTGGATGAGATCCTGGGTTGTTTCAAATGGTGTGAGGCCCAATAGTCCCACATTAGAAAGACTCGTTCCAGAGCCTGTGTATATGAGGCGAGTGTCTCCAAATCTTGCAGACGCATTTTGGGTAGAAAACAAAACCAGGAAGGTGTGAAGGATGCTTGCGTGAAGCCCCAGAAATAAACAATATATGGCAGGAGAGCCCCGTATTCTCCCCTCATATGGCCCCCACGTGGGCACTGGGTACCGCATGTGCCCCGTGGAGGCGGGGGCGTGACATTTGGTATCAGAGCGGATGACGGCTCTTGTCCGATGGTGGGAAGGGTGTGAGGCCCAATAGTCTCACATTGGAAAGACTCGTTCCAGAGTCTAGGCATATGAGGCGGGTGTCTCCAAATCCTGCAGACGCGTTTTGGGTGGAAAACAAAACTGGGAAGGGGTGAAGAACGCTTGCGTGAAGCCTCGGAACCGGACAATATCTGGCAGGAGAGCCCCGTGTTCCTCCCTCATGTGGCCCCCATGTGGGTACTGGATGCCGCACGTGCCCCATGGAGGCGGGGGCGCGACAACTTGTGTCATGAAAAAGTTGAACATGAGGCACATTTTGGTATGAAAAAACAAGTAGCCTTGATGAACACTTATAGCTAGGAAGATATGAACATTTTGAAGGAGCTTCTGAAGTCCAGTGGGATTGCTGCTGGTTACCTAGATAGGCTGTAGGTTTATACAAGAACCTAGTTTGGCTACAATAAATGTCATGCTAAAGCAAATGATTGGAAGTTTTCATCATCGATTTTTTTCCAAGACAAGGAGACACATAATGCTGTCCATAGCTCTATGTATTGTGGACAGGACTTTTACTGAAATACTTGAAAGTTATTCATAGCTGTTCGTCTTCCTGAGATTGTGCTGTCACTTGTTAATTGTAGGCTCTGCCAGCTAAATTTCAAATATTGTATCCACAGCACAAATTTTTCAGAGGTCTAACAGAAGCTTGACAACCAATCCATCATCAATCATGGTCTTGGTTGCCTGTGGTTTCTTCTCTATAGAATATTTCTTTCGACATATTATCTGTTTTAATTTCCCAAAAATTTAAACAGGAAATGAGTAGATAGATAAACAGGTATTCAATCACAAATTATCTGCATAGCTTCTAGGAACAGAGCAAACAAAGTCATCTGCTTCTAAATAAAGCAAGTGAAGCTCATGCATCCAAGGTGACCTTCAACAGCTCTTAATGTCAGGTAACCACCATGTAAAACAGCGTGGACGAGCTTCTCTCTTTTCTTGTCCATATGCAGGTGGTTTGGTTAGGCGACCCCCGCAGTCTTGAGAACCACTTAACTTACGGGCAACAATGACAACCTTCTTGTACTAAGGACATTTAATCAGTTAATATATTTGAGCCTCTCTTTTGGAACTGGACCCTACTCGGAATGGTTACTGGACAAGAATGTGTTGGGTTAGGACCAGGATGCTCACCTTGTCTTGGTAACAAAGAACTGTGAATGTGTTCCTATGCCACCCATATACAATGAAACAGACTTCTTTTGGTTTTGATTCTTATTCTAGGAAAAATCTTGTTTGAACCTTCCTTATTGCTAATTTAGCTATTTATGTATATGCTTGCTGGTTTGTTCCTCTTGCTATGTTAGTGTGAACCAAATTCCTTGAAAGAGGGCATTGCAATGGTTTGCTAACATGGTCTTTAGCAGCAGATGGTGAACCATGGAGATCAGTTCATAGAGTTCTTGGTGCAGTTGTGAATAGTGCACTGAGACATTGAATTATATTATTAGCAATATGCACAACAAAAATGCATGTGGTGTTTCAACTCGGTATAAGATCATTTGTGACACATGGTATGACTTGTTGAATGACTCAAATGATTTATGGATGCACTACCTTTTTCCATTACAAAGGACCTCTCTGTGCCCCCCAAACCTTCCAACAGAGAGAGAGAGAGAGAGAGAGGGAGACTACAGATAAATTCTAGAATTCTGTTGTTGCATTAGCATCGCCATATAGGTTTTCTTAAGGAATTGGACAATGAAATCAAAGTTACTTGCATTTTTTTTTTTTTTTTTTTTTGCTTCTGTATTTGCAGTGACAATCATCAAAGTGTTTTTTTGCTTCTGTATTTGCAGTGACAATCATCAAAGTCTTGTTGCTGTTGGATGAACAGATTGTGTGGGGACAATGGAGGCTATGCAAAAGTTCAGTGTGTGCTCAAGTAGCAAAGTAAATTTTATATCAACAGTTCCCTTGTGCAAGACTGACACTGGGACCAACCAAAATAGAGGACTAGAGGGCAAGTTGATTCTTTTGGCAAGGGATTGGCAGTGCCCTGCAGCAAGTTCAACAGCATGATTCCTGTAGCTTTGTATTCGGGCCATGAAGAAAGAAAGCGGCATGGCCTGTCCTCTGTCATGCCCTTCCCCTTAAAGAAGAAAGCTTAATCCATATCCTTTTGTCTGTCATTAATAACCTCTCTCTCTCTCTCTGACCTTTAGCACACCTTTCATGTGGGCTTTGCCATGAACCATGTGACTACAAAGAACCCAGTTCCCCAGAAAGAAGAAGAATATGTAGTTGAAGAAAGAGAAAGAAGAGCTCACAAGTTATAGGACACAATGGATGATGACTCCCCACCTACAAAACAAGTTCTGAAGGTTCACAAAGTATCCAAGATGGACAGTTCAGTCTCCAAGAGAAGGTTCCTTCTCCTTTCTCTCTCTCTCTTTTTCATGGTTTAAGGTGTTCTTATAAGTGTCTTGATGTGCAACCTGTTGTGAATCTCTTTTATTTGTTTTGCTGTACAGGAAGGTGGTTCAGAAGACTGTGGTCACATCCAGAATTGAAGCAGATGTGCGGAAACAGAAGGGTGAATCTCCACCTTCAGATTTTTGGTCTTGGAGGAAATATGGACAGAAACCCATCAAAGGGTCTCCATATCCTAGGTAGTGCTCTCTTTACAATTCCAAATATTCAAAGTTCTTCTCATCTCCCAAATCTCTAAGTTTGCTGCTCTGTTGCAACCTTATTTTCTCCTTGCATAACTTGATATTTCAAATATTACATACTTTTAGCTACCACTGTTGTGGCGTTCTCTGTATTCTCGATTTTGAAAGTGAAACAGTTGCATATTTGTCGATTCTCTTTAACTATTTTGTTTCCTTTAGCTGCTAATTCTGACATATATCAAAACCAATGGTCATAAATTATCGAGGTTCAAATACTTCGGATGCCCTGCTATCCCCATCTCAGAAGGAGAGGTGTGACTGAATAAGTGTTCTCAGGTTCTTAAACTAGCTATAACATGATTTTCCTTTCTTTCAAGTGGAATCAGTACTACATCATCAAACCCTCTTCACTTCTTTTCTCATTTTTCAGAACAGTGGTATATCTTCTCTTCCCTACAAATCTTCTACTTTTTTTCAGGACCATATATTCTCAACAAAAACTTTCATGCTTCTCTGCTAATATCTTATTCTCATTTAGAAATTCTTTTGCCTTTGCTATTTAACCTTTACTCTTTCATTCGATGGAATACTTGCTTGTTAGCTATCATATATATAATGATGAGAGCCTGCTATAGCTGATGATGCTGTTCTTTTTCTTCTTATATCAGGGGCTATTACAAGTGTAGCACCTCCAAAGGTTGTTCAGCCAAGAAGCAAGTGGAGAGGAGCAAAACAGATTCATCCCTTCTCATCATCACCTACACCTCAGACCACAATCATGCAGGCCCTCATCTCCCCTCGCTTTGCCTACAGGAACCATCCCCCCATAGTCAGTCCATTATTAACCAAGACCTCTCCATACCCAAGAGCCCAAGCCAACCCAACACCACAAGTGAAGAAAGCCTCAGCAAGGAGAAATCCCCACCCCCATTTCCACCTCAGCGCCCCCAAGAGGTCTCTCAACAAAACCAGCCAAGAGAAGAAGTCCCTGATCATCAGCTAAATATCCTCTTTGATGAAGAGGACCCCCTCCCTTCCCCGAACTCGATGACAGCACCAAAGACTGATGGGGAGAATGACTTCTTCGATGAGCTAGAGGAGCTGCCCGTCCCCTCATCTCTCACAAGCTTGGTCAGAGAAAGCTTCTTCGATGAAAGGATCCTGTTCCTCCCTTCTCGAACTACATTCTCTTTGATGTAGCTGGGCTAGCTTGTTCATACTTCATGCAGACCATAGCAGTTGCTTTTTCTAGATTTCCTCCCTCTTTAATCTTTGTCCTCTCACTGTACGTAATTCAGTCTCTTGTTTTGGAATGAAATCATCATATGGGAGTGGAAAAGCTGGCTCGCTTTGTTTTCGCATTCTCTGTGGTTTAGATGTCTTCTTTTGAAATATGGAAAGCTTTTCGAACAAATGGGAAGCCCACAAACAATCCAAAAGAATAAAGGAGAGGTGACAATTGGTCATTCGTGGTCGGGCTGTATGAAAAGCTAGCACGAGTTCCATGAGGTGAGTGTTGATGATGGGTGGCTGCTTTTTGATGTTTAGTAGGGTTCGTTTCCATTGAGTGGGCTGCACTTGGTCTCTCTTTTTTCCTTTTTTTTTTTCTTTTTTAAATATAAATGTATCTTGTTGCCAAAAAAAATATATAAACATATCTCAAGTATACTTGCAAGATCTCCCTGTGCCAATAGACAAAAGAAGAATGATTCGGCTAGAGTTATTAGCTGGGCCCAAGAAGGCGCTGGCGGTATGGGTAGGTGTCACCCCTGTTTTGAGACATTCGGGTCATGGTATGTGGTAATATGGTCTTCCAAGCCAAGCACGTCTACGGAGAGTCCAACAGGGTTGCAGACTGGGTGAACACGTACATGGCCACCTACTCGGGAGATGCTCTTTGGGTCAAAAAAGGGGAGCTGCCTAGAGCGCTCCAAAATTTGTTGCCTTTTAATTTTTTTATTTTTTTTTTGCTTTGACGGGTTCTTCATACGATGCGTATGCGAATACATCTAATAAAATCAAAAAACACAAGCTCGCGGAGTGCCTGTGGCAACTCCCCCTCTCCTGACCACATGGTGTATCCTGAATGGTGAGCCACGCAGGCAGCCACCTAGTCAGCTATCTCATTGGCTTCTCTGAATACATGCTTGGCCTCAAAGGCCACCCCATCCCTCATCATCACCCCTATGTCCCGGATCAAGGGGTGGTTCGTGCTCTCTCCACTCGGCCCCTCCTTCGAATCCATCCGATGACCATAGACGAATCGCCCTCCAGAATGATCGAACTGGTCTTTTGATCTTTTTGGATATGTTCGTACTAGAATTGTATGATGCATCCATTTTAGCGAAAAATAAAAAAAGTTTAGTGTGCTTTTGTGAGCAAGCTTATGATATTCTTCTTGTCCTCTACATACAAGGATGGAGAATATTCTGCAGTACCATAAGTTAATATCAATGGTCAGAGGAATGGTCATATGGTAGGGCATATATACTATACATATATATCAATAACTCCTATGTACTATGATACATAATTTGTATTTATTTTTCCTATCAAACATTGCCCATCTGCAAGTGTTGAGCCGAGTGGGCGCATGCGCATTTGGATGTTTATATCAATAAATCTCTTATCTTCAGTCCTAATCTTTCTTGAGACTACCAAATGATCTATCATGTACTTACATTTGAAGAGCAAGTGCGTACAAGTTAACAAGGTAGCTATTATAACTGTCAATGTCCACTTTATATATATGTTTTCACTAAGTTATATGAAATATTTTTAGATTCAAGTTTCATATAGATAACAAAACTTACGCGACTGAAGCAGCCCAACCCTTAGGCAACTAAGGTGGTCGCCTAAGGCCCCAGCCCAAAAAAGGCCCAACTCCGGGCATCCCTCTCTCCCCAGTCCATAGAGTACCTTCAAAGTGGTTCGCTACATATGCCGCCACCCAGTCGGCCGCCCTGTTAGCTTCGTGATATACATGCGTAGCCTGAAATGTAACACCCTCACTCCCCATCATCTAAATATCGCGGAGCAAGGGGTGAACTCTGCTAACACTGCTCGAGCCCTTTTGGACCCAATTGATAACCGTGGTCGAGTCACCCTCCAGAATGACCGAATTCGCCTGAACCATCCGTCGCGCATAACACATGCCCATCCAGGCCGCCCACGGCTCTGCTCTAGGAACCGAGGTATCGAAAATTTGACAGCCAACTGTTGCCACTGCACTGAAGCTCGGGCCCCTGATGACGAATCCAGCTCCCCCTCCTACCTCCCTCAATGACTAAGCCATCAAAATTGACCTTGAGAAAACTCGGAGGTGGAGGCTCCTAAGTAAAGAATACCCTATGTGGAGCTGCCGAAGCAAAATTGACCTTGAAAAAAAAAGCCTTCCTTAGTTAGTTCGCCTTAGGCCGGCCCACTGCAGGAAAAGCCTCAAAGATAAAATGGAAAGGAAAAAGGCCCTCTTAGTGAGTTTCTTGCCAAACATGCATTGCCATTTAATTTAGGGGTTGTTTTCTGTTGTAAATATTCCCATATGTTCTTTCTTACATTTTTTTTTTAATATAGTAATACATTGAGCTCATTCTTGGATTTACTGTTTCCTAGATTAATCCAGTTTTGCTGTTTTTTTTTTTTAATCAATTGAGCTTTCGCACGATATAGTGTGTGGCTTCCTCGAGGAGAGCATAGTTTTTGTGGCCTGGAAGCAACTATGGCAGTGTATTATGATCAAGAAGACCAAGCGATGGACCATGTGCTTTGCTATCCATACACTATAGATGATGTTGCTACCTCCAGGGGACCAAGTGCAATGAATTAATCAAACCAAAACATTTGAAAACGTTGTGTTTCAGGGCGTTAAATCACGAACCTGTTTGTTTGGATCGGAAGGCCCACTCGTGCCCTCACTCTTTTGGACTGAAAACATCAACCCACAAGCACCAACGTAGTGCTTTGCCTTTATATCATTGCTCCCCACCTTCTCTCTCTATTCTTTTACTTGAGTAGAAAATAAGAGAATACGTTGGTGTGGTCCCTCCTCCATTTGAAAATATATATAAAAAAAAAAACGATAATGTGGCAATGTTTTTGTTTCCAAAAATAACTACATCCGGTAGAATAGTAACCATGAGAAACCGAGAAAACAAGAATAAAATAGACAGAAAAAAAGAGAAAAAAAAAGATGCTACTTTGTCATAGTTGATTATATCCAGATTTAGCTAAAATTCTAGTACATTATTTCCGACATTGGGAACTACAGATGGAACCGTTTGAATCTTTGAAAAACCTTCTCCATTAATTATTTCAAGCATCAATACTTTATGATATCTATCCTTTATTTTGTTGTTTATGGCTGAAATCTGCTTTATTGGTGACAAATGTTCTTGTTGTGGAAGCCAGGATTCAATCTTGACGATGTTTGTATAGCCTCTAATTGAACAAGATAGGACCTAATCCTATTATTCTAAATAGTGAAATTTTTTTGCTGAACTAGGTCCTATGGTTTTTTCCTTTACATCGGAAGATTTTTCATGTTAAAAATTGTATTGTCTCTTGTTTGTGGATTGCTTGATAATTGCTTGTGTAAAAATTATTGTTGCTGGATGAGTGATATCTTATTTAATTACACAAAGAAGAAAAAAAAGTTTGGAGCATCATTATTTCTTAATTGCATTTTTCCAAAAAAGTGGCATCAGAGTAAGTTGCTAATGGTTGTTTTTTTTGTGTTGATTAAATAGAATAGCATTCAGGGGTAGTACGGTTAAACTCACATCTTCTAATCATTCAATTTGGAAGCCCCGAATGAAAGACTTACTATTTTGCAAAGATTTGTATGATCCCATTGAAGGAAATAGTGCCAAACCAGATGACAAAACTCGGCAGAAGTGGGAGAAAATGAATGGAAAGACAGCTAGATTAATCAGATTATGGATAGATGATAGTGTTTTTCATCATGTTACTATGGAGACTAATGTCTATAGTTTATGGAAGAAATTAGAGAGTCTCTATTAGCGGAAGTCTGCATAAAAAAAGACATTCATGATAAGAAAGCTTGTGAATATGACGTATAAGGAGGAAAGTACAGTGGCCAAGCATTTGAATAGATTTCAAGATGTGGTAAAGCAGCCGCCTATTATGAAAATGATGCTAGATGATGAGTTGAAATCATGGTTGTCGTTTAGCTCATTGCTTGATAGTCAGAAAACTCTGGTTGTATCATTTAGTAATTCAGCTCCTAATGGTGTAGAAGATTTCTTATGCATCCGCGGTTGGTAATTTGATATACGTCATGGTTTGCACAAGGTCGGATATTACTTATGTTGTTGGTATTGTAAGTTGGTTTTTTTCTAATGCTAATAAGAAATATTGCGCAATTGTTAAATGGATTCTCTGGTATTTTAGAGGCACTTCTAAAGTCTGTTTATATTTAGGCGATGGTAAACCTGTGTTGGATGTGTACATAAATGCTGACATAGCTGGTGATATAGATTCTAGAAAGTCCACATTAGGGTATTAGATGATTTTTTCAAAGGGCGCAGTGTTATGGCAATCTACGTTAAAAAAATGTGTTGCTTTGTCCACTTTAGAAATCAAGTATATTGCAGTTACAAAAGCTTGTAAAGAATTTTTATGAATGAAAAATAATTTACAAGAGTTGGGCCTAGAACAAGAGAATATATGCTTTATTGTGACAGTCAAAGTATCATCTATCTCTCAAAGAATCCAACATTGCATTCGAGATCCAAGCACATTGATGTAAAATATCACTGAGTTCATAATGCTTTAGAGATGAAGTTACTATTTCTGAAAAAATCTATACTAATAATAATGGATCGAATATGATGACTAAGGCCTTGCCCATGGAAAAAATTATTTCTTATAGAGAGAAAGTAGGCTTGGTAGAACCCCCCACGAATCGAGAGGGGGAGATTTGTGGGTATGGTCCCTCCTCATGTGGGATCCAACTCATTTGAAAATAATAATAAAAAAAGATAAGATAGTGTGGCAGTGTTTTTGTTTCCGAAAATAACTTGGCCTGGTAGGATAGTAACCGTGGGAAACGGAGTAATGGTGACTGTGGCAATAGAAAAGAAAACAAGAATAAAACGAAGAAGGAGAAGAAGAGAGAAAAAAAAAAGATGTTTTATCAGATGATCAAATAGTTGATTTTATCCAGGTTTGGCTGAAATTTCAATATGTTGTTTCTGGCATTAAGAGCTATAGAGTGAACAATTTGGATCTTTGAAAAACCTTCTCCATTGATTATATCAACCATCAACACATTATGAAATCTATCCTTTATTTTGTTGCTTATTGTTGAAAATTCCCTTACTGGTGATAAATGTTCTCGTTGTGGATGCCAAAATTCAATCTTGATGATGTTTGTATAGCCTCTAGTTGACCGAGAGAGGACTTATAGTTTTTTCCTTCACATCGAAATTTTTTTTGCTGCCTCTTGTTTGGGGATTACGTGATAATTGCTTGTATATAGAGATTATTATCGCTCGGTGAGTAATATCCCATTTAATTATTCAAAGAGAAAAAAAATACAGCATCATTATTTTTTGATTGCATTCTTCCAATAGAATAAAAAGTTTGGGTAATAAAATTATAGTTAAAGCTATACTAGCCAGTGATGCAATAGATTGCTCAAAATTCTACCGCTTCCATGCCTATACTCTAAAAAAAAAAGGAAAAAAAAAATCTCAGTGTGTGTCTCACTAAAATTCTCCATCAAAATAAGTTTTGTTAACCTTTCTAAAGTAAGGACCATTAGAGAAATTTAACGGGTGCTAAAAGACAGAAAAACTGTAAAAGATTAAAAGAAAATAAAAAAGCTAAAAGCATAAAATCATAAAAGATTCTAGGTTGCTTTCAATTTAAATCAACAAGCACTAAGGTGCATGGTCCATACCCACCTGTTATCAGACTATCCATAGTAAAGAGGGCAATCATTGTCGCCACCTGCCACAGCTCAAAGATAGTTTAATTTTTCTTTAAAGACATATAATCAGAAAACTGGCTAAAATACATCATATCCATGTCTATTTTAGTCATTGGCGTGCAAACTTTAAAACTTACAGCTTGATTAATCTCCAAGCAAAGACAAAAAAGTAAACAAAGGAATCTCCAGTGTCAGGTCCCATTGATGGCATGATGAACTTAATGCTAGACAGCAACATGTCAACTAATGATCTTAAACACATCGTAAACAATTTACCCATCTTTCTTTCATTCAATATCATCAAGCCTATCAATAACATTGTGCAGGGTGGTACATATTCAAGGTTAAATTTTAACCTTAAAATTTGCATTCGATCCAATCAACACTACTCATAAACTATTCTGACAATAGAACATGAGTTAATTTCTTACACAGAACCTCAGTAAGTGATCTTTGTGCAATTATAAAGATACTTAAAACCAAATAAACATGCACGCACGGACTTGCTCAAGCAGTATCCACCTCTGCGACATTGCCAGATCTCACCGATCAAACTATCAGAGGCCTTAAAAGGGGTCTATATAATCATATACTGAAAACAACAGGGATTTATGATCATTATAGATTAGGCTGCGCATTCATCCTGAGGTCTCAGGACTGTGGATCTCTGTTTGCATTTCGACTTCATTAGAGCCATAGTCATCTCGTTCTACAGCAAAACCCGAGGGTGAAACAAACCACACCAAACTCGTCGGATCATGCAGGATATCTTGATCATTTCTGCACTTGATTGGCACGGTAGGGCTTCTTCCTACCCATAAAAGTATAAAACCATGAGATAGCATTCCAAGAAGGATATATGAGTAAACAAAATTCCATAATGGAAATGACATCAGTTCTTTGCCTAGTCCATCCTTACTACTAAATTTTCTACAGATCTGGGCTGGGTTATCAGGCTTTGGCCTGTTTAATATCTTCTACATGCTGGGTTATCAGCCTTATTACCCATTGACACCCCTGTTCAATAGTCATCAACCTAATCTGAAAAGCTCTGGTTACATACAGAAACAAGTAATTCTTAATTGCGCCATCTGCACTTTGGATTCCCGAACAGCAAAAGAAGGATGGGAGGTATTAGTCCTTTCGGTGAAGATTTTCAAACTCCCAACATTGCAACAATCTCGGGCCTGATGTTTAACGACCACCAAGATACCAGAATTTAGAATAGTGTATACATATAACGTTTATTATATTTTTACACATGAACTTTTATATTAAGTGTTTGAAATACTAATTGTTTAAATTGCATGGCGAAAAGAAGAGTGATATACTACATACATATAAGACAGTCCCAGTCAAGATAAAAAGCCACGGTTGAAATGCCAATCATCTTGTGAAGTTCTATACCCCACCACAAATATGCTTTGAATTACTACTATTTTATGACAATATTTACCAGGACTATAAGAAAAGTTCAGATAGCCCTAAGTGAATCAGAAGGAAAATTTTCATATGAAAGAACTGAGAAAGAGGACAGACACCTGAAATGTTTAGCAAATTTCATAAATTTTGAATTACATGCTATAGAGATAGTCTGGTGATTTGCTGTGAACTACCGAGCATTACATCAAGCAAGAAGATCATAATCCAGAGATCAATACTACAGTTTTCCAGTCCAGGGATATCTAAATGGGCAAAATTTTGTTTCACATAGAGGCAAACAGAACGAGGGAAAATGAGCAACGGTAGGTCTCTGAATTTGATGTTTATTTTGATAAAAAGATCCATGTCTTTCACATATCAGGCAACCACAAATTCTAAACCTACAGGTTCTCCATGCATAAAACTAGTACAGTAAAGAAATCGTGTAGAATTTTACAAATCAAACAGAAAGGGACATACAACTTGCCATCCAATCGACTTGTTATTGAACTATATGCAGAAGGTTGCAAGCTTGTGTAGGCTGGACGGCAGACTACAGAACTGCTTTCTGCATCCCAATTAGTCTGCCTTATTCACATCCATTGCCCTGAATTTGTCCATCTGTTCATTGCTTGGTAGGTGGGGGTCATAATGTCTATACATGGTCTGTTCAGGCCTTTCCTCTTCAGAGAATTCAGAAAGGCAAAAACATTATAGAAGTACTTCTCACCCTAAGGTTTGCCCGTCAAAATAATTCATATTGGGTTAATCAGTGCATTTGACATCTCTGGGTGGTTATAAGTTGGTTATTTTGTTGACACCAACTACAGATTTGATTTGAGGTATTTTTACCTGACATCACTAGACTTTCTAATTAAGAAGCTGTTTCAAACTTCTTGGTGAAAGTTTCACCGTAAAATGAGCTTATTATCCGATCTAGGTTCTGTAAGCTCATGAAGAGATCCCTTGTAATTAATATTAGATCTGCTTGGGTGAACAAAATCATGTTCTTTGTCTACAAGTCTACAACTGTATACCTCCAGACAAGATAACAAGAATTTGGAAAGGATATACATCCTTAAGATTTTGAAAATTGAAGCATTTAATGGTAAAAAGAAGAGGGAGAAAAAGGAAACACTTTCACAAAAGAAAAAGAAGGATATTACAGATATCTTCAGCTTTGTCATCATTAATCAGCTTAACAATATGATAAAGGGGGGGAAAAAGATCTACTCTGAAGTGGGGTTAGAATATAATAGCCAGATTACCTGCTCCTACCAAGGGCATAACACATACAAGGTAAGAAACATCAACAGGTTAGTCGTTGAGCACTTCCTTGGACTGCCTTATAACACTGTAGACTGCACAATGGAAGTTTAGACTTGGAATCCCGATATTTGTATTCATTTGTACATGATGGGCCAGCACACTTCTCTCGTGGAGGTGGGTAACTGAGTCCAGAGCAAATCATAAAAGAAATCAGCCAACAGGCAAGGGCATCAAAGAGCAGCTGACATCAATTAAAAACTGACAAAACTACATGTCTCAGGATGAATGCTAACGTAATGCTTCATGACCGTAGATTACCACAGGCATGTACATAAACACAGATATATCGAGCAGCAAAAAAGGAAATTATAGTACAGGCATCAGCAGGAACAATATTTTCAAATGAAGTTATATTGTCTCACCTGCATGACTTGGAGCTGAACATACTTGGTAGGCCCACATCTTCAGGGAATATAACAACTGTACCAGTTGGTCCCATGACCCATTTTATGGTGCTTGATGCTAATGTCTGTGATTTAGCAGCCTTCGCCTGCATAACATAATGTTTAAATGGGAGTAAAGGGCAAGCAGTTAATTAAAACAGAATGAGAGCAGAAGTTTAAGCTTGGCACGCATACCTTTTCTTCTCGCTCTTTCTGCTTCTTTTCTTCCTTCCTCTTGTCAGAATCCAGGCCCAGTATCTTCCTAATTGCCTCAGCCTGTGAAGTTCAAAATATGAGCCAGCATCAAATTTAAGAATATATCAATAGAAAATATGCATAACAAACTAGTGAATATTTGAAATGAACCTCAGATTCTCTAGCTGCCTTCTCTACTTGCATTTTACGCCTCTGAGCAGCCTCTGCCTTCTTTGCTTGTATTTCTACTTCAGAAAGCTTCTCCTTTTGCTCTGTAGTTGTAACATAAAAATAACAGCATATGAAACATGAAAAGATCTATTGACAAATAGCAATATGCTTTCAATAAAAACTAAAAAGTAGTTCCTTACTTCTTGAAGCAGGGGGCAACCCATTTGGGAACTCAATCAAACTCTCACCATTGCCACCTTTGCCTGATTGAAGTGCCCGTTGGCGTGTCGTAAGAGGTTCAGTTCTGACATCAGCTGGTGAATCTATAGATACCTTCTGTTTCTTTCTCTTGGCCTCAGGACCACCATCGGAACCAGGTTCTTCCTCCTCAACATAATCTGTGTCATCAGATTCCCTTTCTGATCTTGATTTTTTCCTGCCCTCCTTGTTTGATCGTGACATAACATAGTCCTCGTCCACCTCATATGGCGTACTCCTATTTTTCGAAAGTTTGGAGATCTTCCGTTTCTTGATACCATCCTCCCCAGTATCTTCAAAATCTGTAGTTTGATCTACAGAAACCTTGGAAGTTTTAAGTTTCTCAAGGTAGCGGATCTCATCATCTTCCTCACCATCATCAAATGCACCATCCAGCACACGCCTCTTAGGCACTCTCTTGCTTTTACGAACAGGTTCAGAACAGGATATGCCAGGAAGCTTGTCTGTTTGCTTTCCAGATATGCCTTCTCCCCGAGAAAAGCTCACTCCACTGGAATCCTTCCATGCATCTCCTTGCAGGCGACTCTCCATTTCAAATGAATGATCATCAGAGTTATCCTACAGCAAAGAACGAGCTAGGTTAAAATGTCCCACAAAATGCAGGCTCCTTGAAGAAACAACAGCAGAGGGGCATTCAACTCAGATTATTAAAATGTAATGAACAGAGTTTAGATGTGAGATTATTCTACTAGTCAACAACTTCTTATTGTTTTTCTTTCTTTAGCAAACTGTGTTCAAGTTATGATTCTGTTACGATTCTCTGTTCAACATGAGTTTAACAAATCTGATTGTCAATTAATCACAATAACAAATTCAAAAGGAAAATCATTCACTGATGGAATTTTATAGGGCTTGTTGGCTGTGGTTAAAGTTATTCACCAAGGCATTTCTGTATTTTCTTTTTTATTTTAAGAGGGGAGGCAAAAAATTTAAACACCCTAACTTAGAAAATCAAACACAAAACAGCAGCTGGGTACCTGAGGACTAAGCCTTTGACGATGCCGAAAGGCATCAGAAGAACGTGGAGGCTTGGCAGAAGTGCCATCGTCACCAGCTTCTAAATTGGATTTTGCATGTATAGTGCGTGTGACTCCACCAACTTTGAGTTTCACCTTTCTCAGCTTGTTCTCAGCTGATAGACTTTGAGCTCCGTCAGGCTGATGCATATCTTGACCATCACCCCTCCTGCCTGCATAAGCATCTGGGCATCTTGACTGCATTTCAATGCTCTCTTTAGTTTTGTTCGAGCATTTCAAGTTAGCTGGGGCTAGTGCACCTTCGCTGCAACGCTTCAAATCAGATCCATTTCCACCTCTAGGACAAGTACTTCCATAATAATCTCCGAATGTCTTGTCATCCCTCTTAACCTTCTTAGAAGATGTTCCACCTTCAATTCTGTGAGCAGATGAACTCCTTGGAGGAGGGTTGTTAAGATAAAACTCTTTCCTTCGGAATCCAGCATCACTTCCTCCATTCTCGTCAGGAGATAGCCTTCTTGAATTGTTTAAAGGATGCAACATATCATGACTCTCCATAATCAATTGTGCCTCAAGTCGAGGCCGCCTTGAAGTAGCACTCCTCCGCTTCTTCATTACAGCACTCATACCGCTGAATGCAGAGGCTCCAAAGCCATCCATAGTGATAAATTCAACTTCAACTAAGTATCAACAGTATTCCTACAACTATCTGCTGACCGGAAGGAAATCCCAAGAAGTTACTGATCAGTTGAGTAAAGGGAAGAAAAAGAAAGAAAAAAAAAATGCCAATTAATATCCAGAAAAGCATCACTAATCCATCAAAAGACACGAAATTAAACATTAAAGAACTTAATAGATAGCATTTGCATTCCAAAGCAATACAAAACAATCAAACTATCTTCCACAAAACAAAAATATCAACATAAAAAAGAATCACGTAACCAACCATGAGACTGAAAAAGAGACTGAGATTCGAGAAAATACCTAAGATATCGATATGACTAGGCTACTGAGTACCAATATCAAGATCTACAAATCAAAAACAAAGAATAAACATTAGAATAAAAGCAGACAAGAAAAAAAAATTCCAGAAAAGCATCACCAATCAATCAAAAGACAAAATTAAACATTAAAGAAAGAACTTAATAGATAGCATTTGCATTCCAAAAAATCAAAATATCTTCCACAAAACAGGCATATCAACCTAAAAACGAATCAGGTAACCGACCATGAGACTGAAAAAGAGATTGTAAGATTCGAGAGAATACCTAAGATGTCAATATGACTAAGCTACTGAATACCAATATCAAGATCCACAAATCAAAAATGCCTAAGAAAATTAAAGAAATCAGTAAGGAAGCTCAAACAAACTCCGACATCATTCCAAGAAATATAGAAAGCAATGCAGTCAAATGGGATGACGTATCACAAGACACCAAGTCCACAAAACGTCCCAAAACAAAACATCTTGAGGGGGGCCAAAAGCAATGCAAGTAAGAAAACCAGTAGAAAACAAAGGAATTAACCACAAAAAAGACATGAAATCAGCCCTGAAATCACGAAAGTTATCCAAAGATTCAAAAGAACGCCTAAGATCTAACAGCAGTAGTCCAGCAAAATCTTCCAAGAAATACATATCAAAACCCAAAAGAATTACATAACAAAAAAAGACGAAATCAACAGACGAAACCAACAGAACCAAAGACCAGAAAATGCAACGATTCGAGTAACTCAACGCCAAAATAAACCTGAAATCCTACCTAAAAACCCCGAAATTTTTTTTTCAAAAAAAAAAAAAAAAAACCCACTCGCCTCAAGAAACCCCCAATCTGGCACGCAAACAAACCAAAAGAAGACCAAAATCTGCAAGCATCCACCGAAACATAAAAAAGAACCGATCCCGATCAATCAATCAACCAATCAACGAGAAAGAGAAGAAATCAGAAGCCCGAGATGGATAAAATCCGGTAAAAAAAATCGTAGTCCAGAGAGAACGAAGCCTCGCCTCGAGGGCTAAATCCGAAACCCTAGACGCCGGCGAGCTCCATTCGAGACGAAAAGACGCGAGAGAGAGTGTGCGCGGACTGTGGAGACGTAGAGGGAGATTTGAGGGTTAATTTGGGAGGAGAAGTTTCTGGAGGAGGAGGCCGGGAGAGAGAGAGAGAGAGAGAGAAGGGTGTTTAAGGTTAGAATAGGAAGAGATGGGAGGCCCCTTTCTCCCTCCCTTCTCCGCCTTAGGAGAAGGCTTTTTTTTTTTTTTTTTAAGTCCAGTATCATCATGATGATGGCGAAGACGGGAATGATGCGGATGATGATGATAATGGACATAGGCTATTTTCTCCATCTTTCTGATTCCTATCACACACCCTCCCCCACCCTGGGTTTTGAGTTTCTTCTCTCACTTCTAGCTTCTCCTCCTCTCCCTCTAAAACCAAGACAAAAACCTGAAACTGTTGTTTTTAAAATAAATATAACTTATTTTTATATTTTATTTTTATTCTAATATCAAAGTAAATTGAAATTAAAACTTGTTATTTTTTATCTTTAAAGTTAATAATTGAATAAGTAAGCTGCAGAATCAATCCTGATACCAAAGAAAATGAAAAAGAAGCAATATCATGTTAGCTCTAATTCATAAAATTGGTGGGTTCCATTACACTATCATTACAATGATTGTTATCATAGATATATGTCAGCAATAAATAATTTCAGATTGTATAGAGTGGGGTAAATAATAGTCATAATATTCATTATAGGAAGGTTTAAGAGATAACATTTTTACAGTTACTGTCATTAATTTTCAATGTAATAACTAATATCATGGTTATTATATTAATGAAAAATAATTTAAAATTATGTAGGCATGATAAATTATACGATTATGTTCGAACCTTGCGTGAAAAAGAAGTAGGATCAAATAATAGTCATCATGATCGTCCACAAGAATTTTAGTAAAATCTGTTATAACAAAAATATTATTGGAATTTGAAGGAAATTAACGAGTAAGTTAAAATAGGAATTTAGAGGAGAAAGGAAGAAAGAACGTAATGGTAAAATTTAAAAAAAAGAATTTGGTATCCCTAATTCGAATAAGAGGAAATGGTAGTTTTGAAAAATATTAATAAAGAATGGTTATATAAACAAGCCAAGCTAAAAGATAGAAAGAAGAGATATAAGTGGTATTTTGATATTTATTCGTCTCATACTTTTATATGCTATTATAAGATTTTATATTTTTATTTTTTGCTCTCCCCTCACTTTACTCCAAAGGTTTTGGATTTGGGAGGTTCACATCGGAGAATTCATAAAAATTTATACACACGATGCATAAGTCATTTTGTTTATATCTTCAAGGTTAACAAGAGGCATAATCTTATTATTTTTTTTATAGACTATCCATAAAATATATTGATTTAGAAAATATTATTAAATAAATGAATAACTTACACAATAAAATTTTTGATATATGAAGTATCTTTTCTAAAATTAATTGTTTTTTACATGTGGTATATGAAAAATATATTGACAAAAACAATTCTTTTTAACATATTATTTTAGAGAACAAAGATTGATTTTCATAAACCAGTATTAAAACCAGCACTCATATCTTTTTAGAGTTAAGAGTCGAGTACGATTAGGAGACTTCCTTCTCATAAACCATGCTTGCTATGGCCACTACTAAGACCAATGCATTCCTGAAACCCTTTGTCTAGTTGATAAGGCTTAACAGGAGGCTAAGTTGCAGGGTATCCAGGCCTTCACGAATTGTGTGTGGTTATGCTTACTTTGTTGAATCCTTATGAGGAGGGTTATTTTTTAGTTTGACAATATAATATATATCAGAAAAAAAGAAGAAGCATATTTAAAATTAAGCACATGAATAATAACTATTTTTGCTTAAAATCATGAGTTAGTGAAGCAAGACAGATCATTTCCAGTAATGGAGCATGGCACAGACTCAATCCCAGAGAGGCAATCCAATACCGGGACTAGTCGTGCGGATGAAGATTGTCCATGGGCTTCATCCAACAACTCCAGAGAATGCAGGCACACAAACGCCCATGCATACACCCAAGTAGAAGTTTAGAGATAATGATAGCCCTACTGGGGAGGTAGGGGATAGGAGGATTTGGAGCGGGACTGGCAGGCCAGGAGTGAAGGCCAGAGATTTACTCGGATTGGTCGGGAGGTTGCCATGTTTGTCTGAAAGGTTGCGTGGGGCTGCTTGCCCACCAGGGGCGTGTTGGCTCGACGTGGGTTGTGCATTTCCCTAAGTTGTTAAGCCTACCAGGAGGGGGAAGAGTCGATTTTCCATGCCCTATTTGGCTGTCCCCGGATGGTTCGGATATGGGGGTTTGCCTCGGCTTCTTTGGGATTGCGGCAGGAGTGGTTGTCAATTAAGGATTTTTTGCGCTTCCTAAAGGATGCCTCATGGAGGCCCGACCTTGAGGAGCTGGGAATTAGGGCGGCTTATCTCGCTTACCACTGCTGGCTTGATAGAAATGTCCGGATCTTTGAGGATAGAGGAGCGCAGCCGAGGATGGTGGTGAATAGAGCTCTTCTTCATGCGGCGGAGGTCATTGGCATCGCTAAATCGTCATCCTTTGGAACGGCCAAAAAAATTGGAGGTTCCCATTCCACTCCCGTAGCGTCCAGGACGATGTTCGTCTTCTGGGAGCTCTCATCCTTTGACTTTCTTAAGGTGAACTTCAATGGTAGCATCGGTGTGGGAGGGAGCAGAATTTATCATCCAAGACCAGGAGGTCAGATTCGTGGCGACCAGGGGCTGACGGATCTTCGATCAATCCGTAGTGGGTGCTGAGCTCAAAGCAGCATGGAAAGGCATCACCTATGCGAGGTATGTTGGGCGCGGACCGCATTCTTTTTGAGGAAGAGTCTACCACGGTGATCGAGTGGATTTAGAACCGGGGGCATGCGGCTAGGGGGATGCGGCTTTTCTAGGACATTTGCAGTTTATTGGGCAAGTGCGCTTCCTATCGGGCTATACATGTTTACAGGGAAGCGAACAGTGCTGCAGATTAGATAGCATCTTATGCAGCCCATCATTATGGGGGTTTTATTTGGAAGAACCACGAGGTTGTCCCTTCTCCCTTGCACTCTATACTTTTTCCTGATTTTATGGGCTACACCCACATCCGATGTGTGTGAGTTCCTGTTGTATCGAAAAAAAAGAGATAACGACAGCCAATGTAGATTAAGGCCAATTTTTTTCTCAGCCATGGCTGGATAAGAATAACAAAGGCATAAAAATAGATGTAGCTTTGCTTAAAAATGCTGAAAACAATAGGGGCATATTTGGTTAGGAGGAGACGGACTTTGAAAGAAGAATTCAAATGAGTGACCCTATTCCAATTTGAGAGAAGAATGGCAATACCCCAATCTCCTAAAATTCAATTCGAACTCTCATCTAGTATCCAAATTCCATTCATATTCCTTCCAATTCCGATTTCAAGTCATGATTTTGATTTCGATGGCGCACCAAATACAGCTTAGAAGTAGAAATGAGAAACCATTTGACCTTGGTATGCGAAAAAAATCATAAGCATGACAATTTAGAAAAACAAGATGATAGAAGAAGAAACCCAGCTGAAGGAATTTTCTTAATAAATATCCAAAAAGGAACAACTTTCATAATGTCCATGAAATGAACATGATGGCCATGCCCATCAGTTTGCTCAAAAAAAAAAGAAAAGAAAAAAAAGAAACCTAAAATGAAGCCCGGGATTGCACAGAAGAAAACTATCCAAGAAGAAGGCTCGAGCTTCAGAATTTGATCAATTCAGCAAGGGCAAGACAGTTGCTAGCCAACTTGGTGAGCGTATCATCGTAGCTCGCCATCGGCGAGGTTCCGGGCATCTCCGCGAACCCATCCTCGCATGTGCCATAGTCGTCGAGGAGTGCACTTAGCATAACATTGAGAGTCCCCTTATCCCCTTCCGCCAGGGCCTTGGCGGCGGCGGCGAGATCGTCCAATGCATCCTCGTAGTTCTCGGCGCACGATTGGAGGATGCTCGCGAAAGATGGAGCGGAGCCGTCATCCGCGAGCTTGGCAGCCTGGGCACGCGCAAGCTCGGTGTGGGACTGGCATGCCTTCATTTCCAAAGCAAGGAGAGTTCTGGCGTCGACGGTCCCGAATGCCGGCAAGAGAGAACTGATTGATGAAAGGCACAATTCCGGGTGGTCGGTGTGCTTGCACATCCCCTCGATGGCATCTTGAAGGCCGCTCGAGCGAGTTGAAGAGGCGGGCGTGGCTGATGGTGATGAGAATGGAGACGGAGATGGGGTCGGGGGGAGCGATGGCGACGAGACAGGGGACGGAGATGGTTCCTCCGCTGGAGATGGCGTAAGGGTGGTGGACGGCGATGAGGCTGGGGTCGGAGATGGACCGCGGGCCGGGGATGGCCTCGGAGACGACGATGGGGAAGAGAGGTAGGGGTATGTGGGAGAGGAGTTGCGAGGGACGCAGGCGGGGTTGGCAGGGTGGAGGAGAGAGGAAAGGGAGAGGGAGAGGGAGAGGAGAAGAGGGATTTCTGGCCTCATGGTGACTGCGGAGAAGGGAGCGCAGAGGAAGGAGAGCAGAAGAAAGGAAGGGTGTTTGAGCTAAAGATGGAGAAGGGATTCAGGGGAATGGAGAATACGAAGGGTTGGAAAAGTTTGGCGGGGAGTGGTTGCAGGAACGGTAGGTGAATCATAGCCGTTGCTGGATAACTGAAATTTGAAAATTTTTAAGGCCACTAGGGTGGTCTCGATGGCCCTTCGTTCTTTCATAATTCTGGATGTTCCATGGACTTTTCTTTTCTAATCTGGTTCGAAGAAATTGAAAGAAAGAGAAATAGGGTGACAATTTTAGTATAATATCCTAGTCGATTCATTAAGTAATGAACTGAAGAAAAAAGGTATAATTTTGACAACTTTTGTTACAACCGAGGTTAAATCTAAATAATTGGATGAGAAGCCCCAGTATGCCATGGTACCAGATTCCGTCCGGTGCCACATTAGTACTATTTTGGTACGATACAATATAGAATTTTTTTTTGATATATCGAATATCGGTACACCATCTATATAGGATACCGGTACTATACTAGTATGGTACATCCTGCATGGGTCCGTACTAATATAGCATAATGCCATGCGTATCTCTCATATATTCATTTCTTTCAATAAAACTAGCATTTCAGCATGTATAAAGCATATGTATTACAAAATAAAGAAAACAAAAAAAAACCATCAATTATCAAGCATGGCACGAGCCAAAATTATGCTGTGGAGTTATTGAAGAGTGACAGGTTGGAACATATGATAAAATTGAAGTTAGCTTTGAAGCCATGCACCCAAAAGTTTTGACAACAAGAATAGAAAATACAGAAAGTAGGTGAACACGCCACGATCCAGACATGTGGCTACTATGGTGACTAGTATAGTGTATCAAATCTAGCTATTCAGGAATGCTTGGACATTTGGTGAGAGCTACCCCCTCCTAGGTTCATTGCTAAGAGGGTCCAAAGCCAGGCAATTGAGATCATTCAATCACATCTGATGGATGGACCCTTGACACCGTTAGTCCATCTACTTCCTTTTCCATGCATTATTGGTTTTGCCTACCTGAATGAGAGGACGTTAAATCTCCTATTCTAGCCATCACCATGAGAAAAAGGCCCCAACAGATGGTTGCCACAGCTTCTATCAGCAGGGAAAGTTTAAGAAATAATTTACTAGTAATAATTTTCTGTTCCCCAATGCACACTCCGATGCGAATGCAGTATTAGTACCAGGGTTTGAAACATGACATGGATAAAAAGATAGAAGGCAAGAAATTATATGCATCGAGATCATGAAATATATTAAACAGTTCGGTGCATCTGATCATCAAGTGATGAAATGCATACAACAACCAATCCAATGCATGATTTTTTTGCTCGAGCACATGGAGATATACAACCTGAGAAAGAACTCACTCCAACATTTTTTTAACAGATATTCAACGTAACAGTTAGGCAAAACCATAGCCAACACATACAACAGTCATATACGTTCATAAGTTACAACAGACGCATTCATGAAACATAAGTACATGGCATAAACCAGAAATCAAGTTCTTATTTAAGGAACAAAATTCTGAGCTCTCTATGAAATGAAAGCTCAAGCTGACCTCCAGAGAACGAAAGGAGAGTGTCTAGCCTTCATGTTCAGCACTCTTGACAATTGTGACGGGGCAGGTACCATTATTCACCACATAGTTACTGACACTGCCGATGAGTATCCTGCAGAAATGAACAAAGAAATTAGTGAAAATCTCTACATGAACTGGTAAGCTATGACTAATTTGATATGGCCATGCTCAACATTAGCTTTTTCATCCAGTCTAGCACCAAGCTTTGAATAAAAACAGTCCAAGACCAGGATGTTTTGAATAATAGAATGTTCTGGTGTGACCTCTTGACAGTGCTGAGCCCTCTTTTCCCAATGACCAGACAGCTCAATGGAATACTCTCAATTGCTTCACAAATCTTTTCACGGGCATCCCCCCAGTAGATCTTCATGATAACCACAATCTGCTAACATAAACGATATGGTGCTACGTTATCAGTATCAAACTTGTGCGACTGTATTGCTTGAAGGACATTATAGCAAGACTCACCTCCTTCTGCCTGGCTACAGTATTGAGTATATCCAAGGTCTCAGCATCAGGTTTCACTCCATACTTTTTTACAACACCAGGATCGGAGAACTCAGCTAGTGGGATAAGTGCTGTGGTATGGCCATTACACCAAAATTATTTTCAAAAATCCGTTTGAGAAAAGAAGGATGCTCAAACAAATGATAGCTGAAGGATGCTCAAACAAATGATAGCTAAAAATTGAAGTCAACAGCCAGAATTCAAAACAGTCACAATTGTTGTTAGGTGCATGGAGTCTACGACATTCTACTTGCAAGCCCCATCTAGTGACTGTAAATGAGCAGCTGCAACTTTGAACAAGTAAAAGGTACCTCGGATACAGAAAAAATGAGGGAATTCTGTTTGCATTTTTCTTAATAACAATATTTCAATCACCTGCATGTGCTGCATTCTGTTTGCAATATCTAATTATTAGAAAAAATATAACAGAGGGGCCTACCTAGCACTCTCTTTCAATGCTAAAATTTTGCTTAATTTTTTCACTCAGTAGTAATATCTGCAATTGTGAACCAGAGGAGTCGAATTGAGGACAATTGTTTGGACAGCCCTGGAAAATGAATTCAGATATTAAACTGCACATGTGATAGAAAAGATACGACAAGTAGTGAAACCCACCTGGCGGCGAAGTGGAAGGACAAGGAAGATAAATAATAATGAAATTCTGAATTATAAATCAATGGATGAATGATAGAGGTCAAGTGGAGATACAGCGTCTAGGAATCCCTTGGGGATGGAGATTTGTTTCCACAGACTTGTAGTTCTATAGGTTTAGGTGAACTATTTTGAGCAATCTTGTTATATCAAGTTATCAAATTCATTTAGATTTACTATATGCCTAGATGAAGATACAGGTAAACAAGTTTTATAGGAGGAATAGCAATCACCTCGAAAAGAACAACCAATTGTCATATTATTTGAAGAATTCATTGGCATCGAAAATGGATTTGTGTAATGCTATTCCAAATTCGAAGAACACCAAAACCAAATACAAGACTCCAATTCATTGCAATTGTACCAATTCAGCTATACACCATGTCCGAATAACAATGTCTAGTTTAATATAGAAAGTGTAGCTAGTACACACCAAATCTGCAATATTATTAACACATGAAATTGAAGCAAAAATCATGACTAGTTGTTGAGGTCATGTGCTTCTTGCACTATCAAACTGATAGTCGATAGCCTTAAATTCGAATCAGAACTATACATGAAGAAAAGTTTCAAATTTCAATATTTTCGATTTGCCAAAAAAAAAAAAAGAATTTCATATCAAACAGTCAAAAAATTAACTCCAGCACCAATTTAACATTCTAAATGAAAACAAGATCATGGGCTCTCCGATCACTGATGTGTGCTTACTGCAGCATCAGCTTATTGTGCCTGTAAAACTGTACCCATCAATTGAATCACATCTATCTATGCAAGCAAGTTTCAAAAGTTGATATTTTTGAGAAGTTGAAGTTTGAAATTTTAATCTTTTTCCTGAAAAAAAAAATAAATGGGTTCAATATCAAGTAATCACATAACAAAATCTCGTACATATTATCTTTTAAGACCAATACAGAAATCATGACTCTATGTCACACTGCCTGATATTTACTTCTATAATAACCCTATGACCATGAATTTGAGTCGCATCTATGAATGTAAACAAACTTCAAAATCCGATCTTTTCCTAAATTCCAACAAAAGCGCTATGATCCGGGGAAAAAAAAGTGGCAAAAGGCTAGGAAGAGTAAACCTAAAAAGCAATTTAAGAGGCAAGAGGATGTGCGAGAGAGATTGGAGATGGCGAAAGATTAAAAAAAAAAAATAGAAGATAGAGAAAGATACGGGATCCGGTGGCCTCCCAGAGCTGCATCTCGCCCTCCTCGTAGAGAACCTCCTTCTGGACGTTGATGAGGATGAGGTGGTCGCCGGGGCGGACGACGTTTTCGACCGCCCACCGGAGCGCCGCTTTGCTGCAAGCCGAGAAGTCAACCGCCACCCCTACCCTCCGATCCGCCGTCGCCATCCCTTTTGCCTCTTGCCGAGAGAGAAGTAGACCACGCCCAAGATGAGTGGGAGAAATAGCCAACTTGAACCGAATAATAATGCAGAAAATTCAAAGACGGGTTGGCTGGCAATTTATCATTCGATCGATCAACACGACCGACAAAAAATCCATATTAAACAAATTTAGGTTTGACATAAATGGATTTAAACGTGTCAATCCGTCTATATCTATTTGTTTGATTCGTTTAATCTATTTTAATCTATTTAATAATTAAATTTAATTTATTTAAGATTCGTTTAATTTATTTAAAATCTACTTTCATAACCTGTTTGATCTATCCAAATTTATTTATTTAAAATTTACTTTCATAACCTGTTTGATCTACTTAATTTAATTTGTTTAATAAATAAATTATTTAGATAAAATTAAATTATTTGTTTATTAAATACATCGAATTTAGATTTAAAATTTTAATTTATTTAATAAATACTTTGATTTGAGTAGATAAAATTTTTATCAAATCCGTGTCCCATCCGACCCTACCGCCACCGATAGATCCGCTTTAATGCTCGTCCACCACAAAAATAATAGATTTTATATCAGAAGAAAGGTTTTTTACTTCTTTGCCCTATAAATTTGTGATAGATCAAAGAATATTCTGATCATTTGGGCCTGAACCATGTAGGTTCCTGCTCCTGGCCTCTCTTTAAACAAATGTTATTTTTTTTGGTAAACTGGATAATTTAAATCAGTCGTGTGCAAATGTATTCGTGCTAATCTGAAAAAAAAAATCAAAAAATTGAGTAAAAAAATTTGCCAAAAAATATCACATAAGATGCACTAATGGCTTCTCTGTAAATATATAAAACCTCAATTAATAATAGTAAAAGCTTCATTTTCCAACAATTCTCTAAGAGTGGATGAAGTCTTCTATCTATAGGAGATGCATCACAAAACCATCAAATAACTATTATAGTCACACTCTATATAAACATGTGAAGCCTTTAATGTGTATATAGCATAATTCAAACCTTCTCAAGTTATGCGTAACTTTGCCATTAAAACTATACTATCGAAAATTCTAACACTGTCTACAGCTAGTAGTGCACCACTAACACTTCATATAATAAACCTTACTCCACAAAAAATACTTTTTTTCATCACACTCACATCAAAATTGGCCTTGGGGATGCATAAATTGCATAGGAAGAGCCACATGTTTCCTAATGTCAAAGGTTTCTTTGCAACAATCACCTGAAGAAATTCATGAGTCTGGATGGGAGCTTTTAATATAATTAATCTACCACTCTGTCTCGTATTTTGAAGATACGATTATTCTTTGGGAACCAAATATTATAGGCAATATAATAAATCAAAATTGCTACCTTCTCTCTACCATTACTGAAACATCTTTTTCCAATAATGTGCAGAAAATCATTGATAGAAGATGATGAGAAAATAGATGAAGTCTAGAGCCATTGAAGCTGGCAACCATTCTAAAGACATAGATGGCAAATGTGGATCTTGAAGCACGTTAATAGATACACCATCATCTACATGTCATGTACTGTTATAATAAAATAATTGAAGGTAGGAACAAATCTTGTTCCAAATCAGGAAGCAGAGCCATTGAAGCTGAGAACGCGGGAGATCGAGAGAGATGAAGGAAGAAGGGAAGCAGAAGCTGGCGCTAGAAGACTATGTATACTTCCTCAACAACCTTGATCGCCATCGCCTCAGCCTCGATCAGCTCAACCAGGTTCTCTATCTCTCTCTAAAATCCCCATAGGTTTCTCCCCGGTGATCGAAACCCTCCTTTCTTTTTGTCCTAATTCCTCTTTTTAACTAGGTAATTGTTTCAAATCGTATTTTTTTTTCCTTTTTCTATAGATCTGTTATTATTCTTGGAGCTTTTAATTTTTAATCGGATCTATTTCGGTGGTGGTACCCTATTTCGTGCTCCGATCCCTTCTCTAACAAAAAAAAAAATCATTCCAAATCCGTAGAAGTTAGCTTATTTTACTTATAATTTGGAGTTTTTTTTACGGCATTTCCGTGGTTCCTATGTCCCAGATCGTCTTCATGCACGGATTCATCAGGTTCCGCACCAAGGTGAGGCAGATCCCCAATATCCTTCCTCAAAGATCCATGCTTTGATCTTTTTTTTTTTTCCTTCCTCAAATTTTGGGAATGATCAGAAGGCGATCTTGGCGAATCTGAATGCGTACGATCTGATGCGTCCCACGCGATCGACGATCCGGGAGCGTGGGATCACGTCGTGCGCGGCGCTCGAGCTGGAGGAGGTGAAGGACGACATCGCCGCCCTCGGATGGCAGGAATGCCCCATCGGGTCCCTCTCCACCGTCCGGCCGCGGGCGCTGGCGCCGGTGGCGGCCACCACGGCGGAGGCGGCGCCGGAGGCGGCGCCGGAGGCCGTATCGATCTCCTCGGCCTCCGCCGCGTCGCACCTCGATCGCCTCGCCGCCGCCTCCTCCGGGGTCAAGAAGAGGAAACGCCGAAACGGACGCCCAAGACCGGTGACTGCTCTTCCTGCCGGCGAACTAGAAACTGACTCTTCGGGACCCTCCTGATCATCCGACGTGGCATGTTACCGGAGCGCCACGCATGCGAGTCCCATTTGTGCGGTCACGACGTTGGCGGCAGTATTATAGTGTAGTACTGATGGTTTTGACCTTTTTTGCTTGGTTTGTAAAGGGTACGTAACGGAGAAAAAAAAATGCTTTTCTTGTCGTTATAGTAGAAATAGTGGTGGTTACCTGACCATTCAAAGCACAAAATAACGGCTGACGCAAACTTGGAGAAGAAAAATTTCTAATAACATTAATATTTAATAATTTGAATCCCAGACAACCAGAGTTTATTATGCCATTGTTAACAGGACAAAAATTTAAAATGTTAGTTTTTGATTAAGTGAATAATGTTTCTTTTAGCTGAAGTCTAGTAGGTCAGTGTATACTTGCACTGAAGAACAGCCTTTTGTAAAAACTAGTCCATTATTTAGTTAACAAATGGCTGGATGAATCTATTTGGCACCTATATATCCCTATTAGCAGAGTAGGGCCATGCCATAATGTCAAAAAAACTTAAGCTCCACTCAAATTTAGGCATCATATGAGCCATAACATTGATATAACCTATAAATACCAAAATCTAGCATTGGGGTACATGAATGCAAACGGCGAGCAAGATTATTTTGTCCTCTAAATCAGCTCATGCTTTACAAAAAAGTGCTCCCCAGCTTAGCTTTAGGTGCTATATGAGGATCTCTACAACCGAAGCTTAAGAACAAGATAGGCAGGAGAATGAGAACCTCCTTTCTATGAACGATGGCCATCCTTTCAAAGTGAACAGTAAAACATCAGCTATGAAAGAGGCAATAGAAAAAATTAATCACTTATGAATGCATCTCATGGGAATGAATCTGCACTGAAAAAATCGCCAGGAATACAGGGTTTAGAAGGTAGCATGTCCCTTTTTTTTTTGAATTTTCATGCTTCCAATGCATGAACCGAAGACATTACCCAATTATTATTATTATTATTATTATTATTATTTTGCATAGAGTGGCTGCCGCGGACTCGAATCTATGTATCGGCTTGTCGGACCA
>JAOXJJ010000139.1:6955577-6987245 GCA_025769935.1 Phoenix roebelenii | reverse complement strand
ATTATTATTATTATTATTATTATTTTGCATAGAGTGGCTGCCGCGGACTCGAATCTATGTATCGGCTTGTCGGACCAAGCCTTTTATAATTGCACCAAGCAATGACCCTAATGGATATCAGATCGGTAACTAATTGAGAAGCAACCCTATACCAGCTAAAAAATAGCAGTATGGTTCCACGATACTGCTTTGGAGAGTGATGGACAACAAACTTATCTCTGTAGCTAATCTATTGCCGATGCTTAAGCCTTCAACCAGATTCAAATGTCTCGAGAGCTTTGAATGTCGTCAGTGATACTTTGCAGGATTTCTTCTTGCGTCACTAGAACTAAGAGAACATTTCTTAAGAATTCAAAAACTGAGAAAGAAGCTTGAGGGTTACAAACCTGGAATTCCATTGCGACCTTCTTCAAAAACACCTTCCTTGTATGCATGAAGCAAAACTATCACAAGACGCAGCTCTTTGTCGTTTTTTTTTTATTTTATTTTTTTTAGTGGGACACAGTTCTTTGTTACTAATCTGAAGTTGAGCAATGTGAGTCTTAAAGCACAAGAAGATCACTCTTGGATGAGTGTCTCTTCGCAGCATCGCATCCAAAGGATCGGTGGCAATAGAAAAGGCAAGCAGAATGTAGCATAAGCATTGGAAACTTTATTTGATCATAACTCCTACTTAACACATTTTAAGATGGGTTCATAACATAGGCATATCTATGTTATCCTAGCCTTCAAAAATCTCTTGGATCAACAAAAACCCGTGATAGTTGAGATGCAGCAGTCCAATTGATACTGTCATTTCCTGCACCACCTCCCAACTTCTTCAAACACCAGACATCATTGATGCGTGATATGGTGGATCCCCATGACAAATGCCCACATAGAGGGTCACAGTTACTCACCTCAGTGGCAATCGCTTTGCAGTCTGTCACATCCTTGGCCAAACTGAAAGCAAAGCACCACAAAGATTTCATAAGATCCCCCATCCTCTCCCCTTCACCATGAAGCCCATAGAGGAAGAGAAAACCAAATGGCCCAGAGAGAAGTTCACAACATGAGGAAGCTCTTAAGCAACGCAGGATTTTGGATCTTATATGGGAAAGAGTGGTATTGATACACCTAACTGAAGGTGCTCCTTTTATTTGAAGCTTGTAAACTTCATAAGTCTTCCAAATGCTAAGGATGGCCCAGGAGCTTGGAGTTTTGCTAAGGAACTCACTGTCGTGCTGTTTGCAATGCAAGCCATCCCAGTGCTCTTCCTTGAAGTATGACACCCATGTACCAAGGCTAAGCTCTTCTTTAAGAATGGCATCGATGTCGGCAGGAAAGAATTTCTCGCCTCCAAGTCGATCTTTATATAACGAAGTAGCTTGCTCAACAGTCAGCTTCTCTATCCTTACATCACCAGATGGATTCTTCTTGCTACAAGCTTCAACTGGTTGAAACAATATTGCTAAAGAGCTTAGTTTTATGTAATCACATTTAAGAACAAAAAGATTTGTGGACGCAGCATTGTTCTCCTCTGTGGCCAAGAAAACATATCGTGCTCCATTTCTTTCAGCCCAATCTTCGACTGATTTGATGAGCTTTAATCCAATTCCCATCCTCCTACATTGGAAGAAAAACAAAAAAAACAAGACATGTCATCATATGTCCGGGTTTTTTTTTTTTCTCCCTCCCTTGCACAAAATATCTCGATATATAGCTATTGGATGAAGTTGAACTCAATCTTGTTTTTCTTCTTTAGACAATAAGTCAAGTGTGCATCAAAATGCACACTGACACATATCAATCAAAGTCGATATTAACATGGAAAGAATCGTCGTTACCTATCGTTTAATTATCACTACTAAATGTCTAAAGCTACATATTAAAAATCCTTTTTTTTGCTAGTTGATATACATGCGTAACACGATTTTCATGTTATAAGGAATTGAATTAGTTTCAGCATGTTATAATGATGACCATTTAAAAAAATTTTAGCCTATTATGTTCTTTGTTTTTCCTAAAATTGTTTAAAAGTGTCGAAGATGACAAGGACTAGTCTAAAATATTTTGGTTTTGGGATACAATAGTCTAAAATGGTTTTTACTAGCAAAATTTTTTAATGGCATACAACATGTCATCCATTCTTTCTATTTTCCTCATGTAATCGAGTTGAAATTAATCATGGAAGATGAGCGGATAGGTAGAGATAGTAGGTCAAAGATTACATTTATGGTCTTTGTGTGCTGTAACTGAAATTCCAAAAAATGTTTGTCAAATTCAAATTTATAAAAGTGATGATATATCTAAGACTTTAAAGAGAGGTTTTTTCAATCAATTTTTCTCTCTGGATACATGCTAATTGTGGCATTTTCTAAACATACATAGAGTAAAATTTTATTGATATAAAAATTCTAACAACTGATAATTTCAAGTTGACTAGCTAAGTGTCCAAATCCCTAGCAATAGTTTTCTTAGGGTTATTCTTGGCCATTCTTTTTATTTTAGCTTTGGCTTTCTTATCAAACAATGTATGTTTCGAACCAAAAGAAAAAATAAATGTCAATGATGAATGCACGTAGAAATATTGCATATAACTGATTTTTTAAACAAATTGAATAAAAAAAAACATCGGGGGAAGTGACTCACTTCTCCAATAATACCTTGAAAATATAACGATAATAATAAGAAAAGAGAAAGTTGTTGATCTACTCTTCCTTAAGTTGACACCTCTCCTTTGGAACTTATCATATCTTATCTATTTAAGAAGAACAAATGTATCGTGCTTATTACCAAGAGCACCAAATTACTTTCGCCATGGTCACTAAGACATGAACATGGTGTTACTTTCACCATGCATGCATGGTCATTAAGACATGAACTTGGTGTCACACTCTTGGGTATAACTTGACACACACGAACACTCACACGCGCGCGCGCACACAGAGAGAGAGAGAGAGAGAGAGAGAGAGCGAGAGAGAGAGAGAGAGAGAGAGAGAGAGAGAGAGAGAGAGAGAGAGAGAGAGATGTGAAGCCAACCTATGCTTAGGGGAGACCCTAAGGCCAAGGATGTAGCTCATCCACACTTGGCCTGTCTCAAGGCCAGTCCCCACACGCTTCATGCAGCCTCTTACCACTCCTGCAACCTCTCCATTTCCCACCAACTCAGCAACCTGCAGGCCAAAGATAACATTAGCATCTCAACTCAAACAATCATCCATATCATCTTCTCCATGGTACAAGCTTTTAACTTTAATTTTCTTCTCTCAGGCATAACCTCTCTAGGCTTTGGCGATGATATTTCTGAGGAGCAAAAAAATTAATATCATGGGACAAAGCATAAAAAATAATAACAGTCATAACATCAAGCAACACTTGAAAGAAACCCCACATACCAACATAACATGGAGAGGATAAAGCCTAATCCTACATAGGGGGTCTCCTAGCATGTTGGTAAGGATAGAGAAATCTTTTATAGACCCAATCTCACAGTCCCTCTCAAGCTTCTCTATCACCTCCCAGTCTTTTTCCCTGTTGAACTCCCTTACGACCACCTTCTTGTCCATGCTACCATGGTTGAGATCCATCTTTTCTCTATTTCTTTTGTTTTACGAGGCTGAGGAGCTCAATGATAGGGGAGGGATCAAAAACTTTCTACCTAACAGTTGGCTTACACTCATACTGTCCCTATATATCCTAGAACCCTTATCATTTCCCATTTACTTTATGAGAGCTTTCTTGTTTGTTTCTCATTCTGGACCTAACAAACCACATAAACACTTTTTAACCTTCTTAACATTAGAAAGTGGGGTAATGCAACATAACCTCTCATAAGTTTTGAGAAAAAGCATGATATCACAAGATATTTTAATTTGTTGTTTACTGGTAGACATCCTCCATGTTTAGAGTGGAATCTCTATGAAAGTTTTGATGTTTCAGAAAAAGGTAGAACTAATCTTCCAACTTCTCTCCTCTTTGAGGTTGTGCACTTCCTTCGGCATGCTGATCAAGGAGTTGTTATCAACTGCTGTATCACATTATTTTTGAAGTCTATATATGGGCCCTCCTCAGTTACAAGAATGACTCACCATTATACGAGTAGGATCCGTTCAAAGCCTAAACCATCACCATCGGTTTTTCTTCACATGGGGCCTACTGATGATAAACGATCAGGTCGATGCGTAGATATTTTTAAGACTCATTTAGTCTGCGGAAAGAATATTTTTTGTAAGAGCCTGAGTTCTAAAAATATGATGCCTGAAAAAATAATTTTGACATAATTGGTTGACCATGGGAGAGTAGCCATTCCAAAAAGGCTTATGTTTGATTGAGCTAAAAAGTTTGTGAAATATCTATTATACCCTTAATAAAAGGAAAGATCTTATCCATAGATTATGATGGCTTAAAGGTAGTTTTGAAAAAAAATATTCTAATTTTTAATTAGTGAAAAAGTAGCTTTTCCATGTTCTTCATAGATTTTTCTATTTTATAAAATATTGAAAATCTTATCCTCATGAAAATGCTACTTTTTTATCTCTGTTATTTAAAAACTCCAACCAAACAAAAGACCATTCTCCGTTTTTCCGTTGATCACACTTTCTCCTTCTTTTTTTTTTCCGCGAACCAAACCTTAATATACAGAGAGTGCTTCGTTCTAGATCAATGATGCTTTCATCCTTTTCTTTTGCTTCCTTGAAATAACTATAGGAGAGCCAAGAAACATTTCATAAAAATGATAGAAAAATTATCCATGTTCAGCACTTTGGGAAACACCTCCCAATATTTGAAATCAGAACCTTTGGTTTGCAACTTGCTAAAACTAGGTCACATAGAACACCACAAAAAAAAAAAAAAGAAGATCGTTAGTAACAAAAATTTTGATGACAAAAAAATCGTCGGCAAAAGCATGACTTTGGCAACGGAGATTAGCTCTTGTCACTCAGTTAGTGTTAGCGATTTAGTCATTCACCACATATAATATTAAAAGATTCTGTTAAATCAAAAATTTTGTGCTTAATACCTTAGTAACATGCAGATCAGCCATCCCAAATCAAAAAAAATGGGAAAAGATACCAGAACTAATCTCATTGCAGACACTGCCTACTGTCATCATAAAATGTTTCAAATTATATGCATTATCTGCACTTCTTTTTCTTCATGGATCCTCCTTTCAGTGGTATCACATAATGCATGTTTAAAAGCATTGACGAGGTAAGAGGCATGAATGGAAAAGAAAATGATCTCTTCTTCTTCTTTTTTTGGCTAAGGAAGAAAATGATCTCTTTGATAAGCTTGAAGTAGCCTTGTTTCTGTGATGCCCATAATGTTTATGTAGCTTATATCCTATTTGTGCTGTGAAACATCAAGCCCTCCTGACCTTCCCTTCAAAAGCAGTTTCCTGTAAGAAGTTTCACAGGTTGGCCATCAACTTTGACTACCAAAACAGTACTGTTATTCATAGAAAGGGAAATGATCTGGTGGATTTTTTTTGGGCCCTACAATCAGCTAAAAATTCTGGCAGCAGTCATTCTATGGCACCCACCATTTGGCCTGAGAGCTTTTGGATCATTTGAGAAGAAGGGTGCCAACTTTCTCCTGCCATCTGACAGGACACACGTACAGCTCCCAGCTGCAACACGATCTCCGGTCCTTGGAAAGATGGAAGAACTGATGAGCCTTGTGAGCCTTTTTCCTCTGGCAATAAATGGTCTTTTGATGATGCTATATGTTGGTGCTGCTTGTGAATGCATAGTTGCTGCACTGGAACCTTGAGAAATAATGGCAAGTATGTCTGTTCTCATGCTTCAAGAGCTCATTTTTCCAAATATCAAACAAGATTTCAAATATCGACAGGATGGTGGGGTATTCTACAGCTCAACCAGGATGGGATGAATCAAAAAAGTTGATCCGGATGGAAGGACATCCATTATCTTGAGTATGTCGTTCCATGGAAAAAATCAGAACACCTATTTAAAACCTTGATATCAAATTTAATATCCAATTCGTCTATAGCAGTACTACTACCAAGCCATCAAAATTTTCCTTAAAATCATCCCTGAAGTATAAACCTCCTTTTCCAATGTCTTAGACCATTTTGATGCCGTCGTGACGATGAAGGAGTCATGGAGCAAAGACGCAATTGTTAGTGGCCATTAGACTTTGAGTAGTATATAAATTCGATCGTTGTGGCTGAATTCTATCATAGGTTTCTGAACACGTTCTCTATAGAGCCTTCTACCCTCTTTCTTTTTCGAGCTCAAGTCATGAAAGAAGAAATTGAAGAAAAAAATATCAGCAATAACTGATTTTATCAAATAATAGCTTATAATATTCATATCTGCATCTGGTATGGGATGGATCTCATGTAACAACGGAGAGAAGATTGAACTACCTTGGATGCGAGTCACTCGTGTCCTTTTAGAAGAATACAGTCTAATGACCAAGCGATGTACCTGCAAAATTAGAGAGAAGAAGATTGAACCACCTTGGTCCATACCTGCAGATATAGTTCAGAAAGAATCTAAAATATGCATAAAAGACAGTCCACAGCTTGGTGAGAAAGTAGTACCACGGACATATCAACGAAAGTTGGATGTGACCTACAGGGGTGCAGCGTTTTGAAGGTAGTGATATGTTCGCAAAATAATGGTAAATGAAACAAAAGGAGGGAGACAAAAAGGAGACCTAGTTGGAGGTGGCGACATGATTTGAAGGAAACTTTCTTTTACAGAAGGACTTGGCCTTTATGCAGAAAATAACGGTAAGATAGATTCCACGTAGCAGGTATCAAATAGACCGTATAAAGCTTGTGGTTTCCGTTGTTCGTGTACTTATTATTGAATTTTACTTAAAAAAATAAATTTATAAAAATAAATAAATATTTTTTTTTAATTTTAGATATTTTAATTATTTTAACATATTTATTTTTTATATAGATGCGATGTTTCAAAAATATTACATAGCTTAGAAATACCATACCGTATAGGCTCTAGGTCGTATATTGGATTACTCAATTTATGCATATTACTATTTCTCTACTTTTCGACACGGGATAGAGAATTCTTCTCTCTTTTTTCTTGATTTTTTTTATCTGGATATTTAAAAAAATTGATCGGAACAAGCTTTCTCAGCAATCGTGCTTGGTAGAAGAGCATCGAGCTGAACTGAGTTGTTATACCTTAAGGATGAGATCGATGTAAACTTTCACGTAGGGATGAATCACATTCTTAGAACATTGTTTATCACACGTTTCGGTCTAGACAAATTCTTTTCAATCTTTTAATTTCATTTTTTATAAAATAATATATAATAATTTTAGGCAAAATATTTTCAGCATGAGATAAAACCTGTGTTAATGATCAAAAAGCAACAGGGGAGAAAAAACCTGCATATTATTACAATACTTTGGGAGGAAGCTGATAGTACTGCAATGAGAGGTGACTTTATGCTGTGGAAAATGGAAGACACACTCGAATGCCATCATTAGCGGTGTTGAAAGTTTATAAAGGATACAGCAATCGCTGTAAAAACAATGGTGTACGATATTCTGAACCTTCTAATAAGAGTTGGCTTGCAATAATTTAGAACCATTTCCTGATTTTTTTTTTTTTTTGCAAAGCTAAAGTTCAACATACAGACATATACAAGAGAGTTAATTATTATAAAGCAACTATCCAGAAACTGAGATACAGCTTAACACGAACCAATCATAACTGCAGAAACTCAACCTTCAACCCATCGGCCATCAACAAATAGTTCAAGGTTGGAGATAAAGTAGACCCTTCTGTAATGTTGAAATCCCCTTTGAGCACTTGATTCGCCAAGAAAACTTCCACTTGATTATCTTCCCTGTTAATGTGAGATACTTGGAAGGAAAGCCTGTTAGTTTTCCAATCAAGAATATCCTTCATCAAAGGAGCCCGCCATTGCTTGCTTGTGGAAGGATTTTGATTCCATTAAGAGATTATTACCTGAATGTTTGAAAGTTATTCATCAAGAGACCGGCAAGATTAGGATTATAATAGAAATATCTTAACCAGTTCTGGTGATTCTCTGAACACATGAAATAGTTAAAGTGATTCTTTCATATACATTTTCTAGATGATGATGCACGATGAGCAAGTGAATAATTGAATATGCAAGAATAGGCAAAGATTAAAATTTATGTAGAAGCATAAAGAAGCTTAAAAGTATGACTTTAGCATAGATTTTTCTCCTTTTTTTTTTAATATATAGCAAAACAGTGGATTAGCGTGGACATTTGTGAAATAAAATTTTCAGCATAATTATGCTTGAGGCCATTTCATTTCAGGGATACTGGGTATCTAAGATAAAAGGACAAATGGATTTAGATGGAAATGTCTCTAACAGAACTTTTATTAGGTGAAATATTGAAGTAGAACATGTAGAGTTTTTGTGATCATTGCTAATATGATGCAAATGATCGTGTATAAACAAGATTACTAGAAAAATATGAGGGATGCACACAGGTCATCTGATAGACATTAGATACAATATCTAAATTGTTCCATTATAGTTGGAGGAACATTACAATCTAGATCATGTATTTACTCTAACACATACTACGTACATATGGCGTTCTACGAGCAATTGTAAATTTATATGGTAGAAGAAAAGGATTCATGTGATGAGATAATCATTTAGGGAACAAGTCCTCCCATGTTTAATAACTAACATACTTAACAAAAGAAACATTTACTGATGTTTAACTTTGGGACTTCTAGTAATTCTACTAGATACTAATCCTTAATTTTTATGTATACAGTGATTGCCTCCCAATCATACATATGCTTCTATGCAAATATTTGATTTAGAAGGATTATTAGACTCGATGTGCATCAATTTGGCTATTACAAGTATTCAGAGGAATCACCACACTCTCGATATGAAATACTTCGACCACTACGAGAATTCAGGAGCATCACTAGACTCCATGTAGAACACTTTGGCCACTGCGAGTATTCTGGAGAATCACCAGATTCAATGTAGAATAATTTGACCACTACGAGTAGGACTGGACAAAGTTCAAAAATGAGATCCGCCACATCAAAAAGCCGAGTCGCATGCCAAACTTTCGGAGGCCATAACTTAATCATGCGATGCTCAATTGAGATGATTTTTCTTTTTTGAAATTGGGTATCTTTTCGAGATTTACAACTTTGGGCCAACCTATTAGAAGGTTGAATCGGACTGAAATTCTATCGTTTAGGCTCGAAACCGACTAGTCAAACCGAAAGTTTCCTTTTTGGGTAAGACTTTGACTAGACGTAGCTCTCTATCCGAAAATAATCAGGCAGAGCGATAAAAAACAGAATTGATATAGAAATTGAGATCTACCTTTTCAAAAATTTTAGCTTTTTTAGAATATTTTTATTAATCATATTTATTTTAGGATATCTAGTCCAATTCCAACTAGTAATCCAACCTAAATTGTGAGGGACCTCACTCGTATTATAAATAGAATCTATGTACCTCAGTTTAAGATGTGAAGAATCATTAATGAAAGAAAAGGGGGCAAGCCTCACTTTCAATATTACTCCATCTTATTCTAATTTTCTTTTGAGAGATTCAAGTTAATCGAGTTGAAGAAAATCTTCCTTCTCAACGATCGGATCAATATTTCTGATTAGTACTTGCCCTCATAGTGCAATGGCGCTACTCTGTCCAACATGAAACAATATGGCTTCATTTTGTGGGCTTCTAACCAAACTGATCCAGCATCAATTTTTCTATAAAAAATGTGCGGCTAAAATAATTATTAAGGAGAAGGATCTTAAACTCCATGGGAAAAGAGAACTGTGGTCCCTCTTTTCCTCTTGTGTTCGTTCTCCTGTCCCAGCTATTGAAATAAGAAGCAACAAGACTCCTCCCTACGTCCTCTCACGACTGGCTCCAAAACGGCTCTTCCCTCACACCCAACCATTCACAACATCTCTATTATCCTTCTGTCTGCAACTAACCATCCAAATCAAGTAAAAAAGCAGTATAATATTGTGATGCAGGATTTCATTCAAAGAGACTAGTTAAAAGGTATTATTTATATTTACTAATTTTGTGTAGTACCAAAATCTCCGGTGCTCAATCAAAGGATTGATTAGATGCCTGCGCATGATCTAATATGCTCCATAGTTTAAGTGCCAACATCCTTACCAAGCTAACAGTCCAATCCTATCAAAAGTAATCACAATACCACGATCGGCCTATGATCACCTTAAAAGAGTTCGGGTTGTAATGTTAATTCTCTAGTCCACATAGTCTATAGGTCATCAATTCAAATACCATTTATAAGACCTCAGGATTTTGCCCCAAAAGACTAGCCAGATGATATGTTTTGGATTCTTTAGCCTTGTATAAGCACCCAAGATCTCTTAATCGTACGACTGATGTGGGACTAAACATACATCTACACTGGTCCTCATGTACACCTCATATTAAGTCCTAGCATTCTTGCTTGGTTAAGGGCCCAAATCTAACCATAGAGCACCACTATGGTCAACTTCAAAATGGTTTGTGCTGCAATATATTTGAGTCGACATGGGCTATAAGCTAGGTCCGCTCTAATACATAATGACCTAGGGCCTTACTCAAAAAAATTAGCTAAGAAGTTACATTTTGGATTTTTTTTTGCTCTGAAAAGTATTAAAGATCTTTTCGATGCACAACCAATATAGAACTAAATACATGTTCACATGGGTTCTTACATACTAATTTTCTTAAAAGAATTTATGTTGCAGTGTCTCCTAGTCTACATCAACTATAGGATAGATCTGCTTTGATACTATTTATAATGATCCAATATCTCTCCCCAAAGTATAAACTTTTGGCTAGCCCTTTTCAGGTGAGGTCCCCAATTATTATAAATGGCATCAATGCAAATGGGTCTTAACTCATGTAGACTAAGGGACATTATAGCACATGCCCCATTTGAAACTGACTACGAGCTAATTATGATATTTGTAACTAGATTTGGACCTACTCTTTTGAGCCTTGGCATCCTCACCCGGTCAACAATCCAAATCTAATCCAATCAATTCACAAACACCAAACCATGATCTCACATACTCCTTCGTTTGAATTCTAGCATTCTCACCAAGCTAAGATTTTGAATCCAATTCAATCCAAACACCATATTATGATCAGTTGACAACCTTAAAAAGACTTGTCCTATAGCGTCTCCTAATTCATATAAAGCATAGGCCAAGTCTGCTCTGATACCATTATCAACGACTAAGATCTCACCCAAAAAAACTAGCCAAAAAATATTATTTAGTTTTTGTGTCATGTTTAAGAATTCAAGATCCCCTCAACTACAACCAATGTGGAAGAAAAGACATGCTTGTATGAGCCACTGTTATAATGATCTAGTTGGACCTCATCCAAAACAGTTAGCCATAAGGTATTATATATAGCTGCCAAAATAATTGTCTCAAAAAAATGTAGGCTTGCAGAAAAAATATGGTTGCTTAAGAACTTCTATTTTATAGAGGTACTTTTTTTTAGCCACGGTATTTTTTTGCCATCAAAATATAAATGTTGCTGCAAAACTTTTAGCCACGGTATCTGTAGGAGCTATCATGCTTTTTTTTTTTTTACCACTACTCCATTGTGATAATTTTTAGAGGTAATTTTATGACTTTAGTGGTAATTCTTTTACTGCTAAAAGCCTAAATCATTCTAATGACATGAATGTTCTTATACATTTTCTATCTTAACATAAAATATCAGGATGCTTGCTGTTATTAGGATCTTTAAATAAATCATTATTACATGGTAACATCATGACATCGCTCAGGCAGATTTTCATTTCACTTATTTTTAACGTAAACATTTCACCACCTCGCAGTATGTGAATAGTAAGTACTTCCGTAGAAAGAAAAGACAGAAGAAGAAGAAGAACCTACAAAAACCTAGTTTCTACCTTCTTCTCTTTTCCTAAAATGGAAGCAACAGCAAACACATTAACAAGAATGTAAACCACTTATTTTGTTTTTTGTTTATTCAACCTAAACAGAACCGAGCAACTTATGCATTTGAGTTAAAATGTTAAACTTAAACAACTAGGTTGCTTTAGGTATCTCACCAATTTATCCAACCTAATATATTTCAATCACCTCCTAGTTTTGCATTCTCAAATATGAAATCTTTTCAATCAAACCTAGACTCGGCTTGCTTGTTGTTGCCATCTTTTCTGTTTCTAAGGACCGTCTACTTGGAGGTAATTTAGCATAGAAAAATAAATATCATATCGGATTACCATGCATGATACAAAAAGTGCATAAGAGAGATGGTAAAATAAATGGTAGATCTCATACCTATTTTTCTAAGAGAAGCTAAAACAAATACATCCAGGAGGGTGGTATTTATTTTTTCGTGCTGGATTACCGAGTAGAGATAATCTGAAAATATTATTTTGTCGACAGAAATATCCTCACATATATTATATTAATATTGTATTAATTAGAAAATATTGATGGAGTTGGCAAAAATAAAGCCAAATTTACTGGGCATATTAGAAAATCTTCGGTGGTTTGGATTTTCTTTTTGATGCTTGTCCAATTTTATCCTTTACAGTCAGGCTCTTGAAGCTAGTAGTAACATGTATTGAATTAGTATAAATGAATACAGACATACTGATCTCAAGTCTGTTTGGCATTATTATTCATGTGTCAGCAAAGTTCTACTAAGTCTATGTCTAATTCTTCTTATCCTGTTTAATACTAACACAATGTGTGCAATCTCTAATTCTAAAGTTTGGTAGATTCTCATGAAGTATCATTACTAGTATGTTTGCTAAATCCAACAACTTCGGCCATTTCAACATTCCCAAAGTGATTGCAAACAGTTTCTTGTTTCTGCATAACGCAATCAAAGGATGATAGGAATACCACTTCTTTTTTTCTTTCTTTTTTTTTTTGCTGCAATGGGCAATTCACACTACTCAAATATGAATACATATAAGAAAGTTATAAAATAACAAATCTCGAAAAGCCCTCGGCAACCATACCTTATCGGTCCAGAGAACCTCACTAGAGTGATTCGCCACAAAGGAAGTCATCCAATCTGCTGCACGGTTCATCTCTTTGTAGATGTGTCTCACCCCAAAAGAGATGCATCCTTTTGCCAAGCTCCAGATGTCTCGAAGCAAGGGATAAATCTGTACCTCCCTTGCACGCCTTTAAATTTAGCCAATCATTATGGCTGAGTCACCTTCCAACAAAATGGCACCGGCTCTCAATACATGTCAGGCATAGCTGAGACTGATCTAAGCAGCCCTCAACTCCGCTTTCGGAACCAATAGAAATACCACTTGAATGTAGGGAATATAGCTTTGCATACAAGTCAGCAGGTTTATTCTTTTGCATATTTCTAATGTATAGTTTTTGTCCTATAAATTCAGTTATGCAGATTTGTATAATTTTTTGTAATATCAGAAACAGAAGCTAAAGGCTGATTGCATGGTTACTCATCCCTTAAAGTTTCAGGAGAGAAGAGAAGCTGAATACATTGTGTTCATCAAACGAATTTTCTGGTTGTAGTCTAAATTCTTTTTATCATGTTACAACTTTAGTATTGTGATGACCATGAAAAAGACCGTTTTTTGCTTCATGGTTTCTAACATGCCTGGATTTTTGAACAACTGTCTTTTACCTTTCTATTTGTTCTATTGGTGAGAAAAAGGGCCAAAGCCGCATTATAGGGATGGCAATTGGGTCTGGTTGGATAGGATATGGATCAGATCGGGTACATGATAAATCAAAAATATGTTGATCCGAACTCGATATTTTTATTAAGCATGTCAAAAATCTAGACTTGAACATAATTAATTTATTAAATAGGTAACCTGCTCTGATCTACAATAGGTTGAATCATGTAAGACGGTTTAAACGGGTCAAGTATTGCCACCTCGGCCTGCAAAACATTATACTCGACCAATTTTGTCACTGTTAGGTTTACAGCAAACTGTTAAGAGTCCTACTGAAGCCATGTTTAGTCAGAACCAAATTGGTCAATTGCAAAGCATACTCCTTTTAAAGTGCTTTAAGATCCTCCATTAGAACATAGTGCTTTAACCACTGATTCAAAATTAGCCTCAATCTTCCTCCTTGCCTAATATGTCAAGCAAGCTATGGTGCAAACCGCAGTACACTGTACCCGCATTATATCGCTGCTATCTCTTAACCTTTCTGAACAAGTAAATTCCTCTAATTAATGAAGTTTGAGAAAGGTTCGTCTTCGGAATTATAAACCCCAATCAATCATAGTGTAGCCTATTTTCAATAAGAAATCATATGTGGGCTATTCTTCATAGGCAGTTTCATAGTAGGGATGGTTTAAGATGACTGATGAAAAACAGTATACTTGGTGGTTCCTGGTAATGCCTTCTCAAGGGTTCTCGCCTGGTTCCAATCTTCGCTAAATGTCAAGTTGATCTAACCTAGATCTAGACCCTATGGCAGCAAGATTGGCCAAATTTGAATTGGCAAAATGGTTAGATTGGCTCGGTGATGAGCAAGCTGAGCTTGAACAGTCGTCGGCTTGCGAAAGAAACCAGCTAAAGAACCTACTCATCAACGAGCCTGAGCACACATAGTTGAGGTTGCCTCGAGCTTACGATCGATCACGACTAGCCCAAAGCTTACTTTGACTTGGTTTGTTTGTAGCCCTAGCCTAATATGCTATAATTTTACGTTCGAGAGGAGACCCAATCTCGAACCTGATAATTTAATAGATCCATGGGCCAAATTGGACATGGCCGGATCCAATCCTGGTATCAAATCGTGGCCCCAAATTTAGTTTATATTTTTGTCTGGCTTTCCTAAAACCAGAAGAGATCTGGCCACAATGGATGGAAGAACTTCTTTATGTGAATTCTTTTAGAACTTAAGAGCACTTTTGGAAAATTCTCTTTGCATCCTCCCAAACCTACTCTGAGATATCTAGAGCATGGCAAAGTAGAGATATTGCTGTCTAGATTAGGCTAATGGAGCTGTTGTGGCCAATCATTTTAGGGAAATTCTCTGATTGGATGGAGGGCTGACTAGAGGGTTACATTTTTGACTTTTTTATTTTTTTTAGTATTTATACCGGAGTTGTACGAGCCATCCGCCATTGAAAAAAAAAAATCTTGCAAGTCTCTGCCCATCTGCCGCGGCAAACGGAACCCTAGAATTCTCTCACACATGACGTGGGCGACAAGGTTCCTTACGGCGGTGGCGTTCCTGGCGGTCGGGGTGATCTTCGCGCCGGATCTCTTCGGGTCCGGGCCGGCCTCCCCAGCTGCGGCCGTCTCCGTCGCCAAGCTCGCGCACCTCCTCTGCTTCGCTACCTGCTGGGGCACCGCCCTCTGGGTCACCTTCATCGGCGGCATCATCATGTTCAAGTGTGCCTCCCCAATCCTCAAACGGTCCAGTTTGTACAATTGCTACTAAGGAAATTTTGAGAAATTTTGGAAAATTTTGAGTAAAGTTTGTTTTTTTTCTTCTTCTTCTGCATTTTAGTTGCATTTTCTGAAGTAAAATGACGGAATTTGGTGAAGCATTAGTAAAAGAAAGTCCTTTTTTTATAGAAAATTCAGCTGTTGTTTTCTTCGGATTTTGATTAATTTTGGAAAAAAAAATTGAAGGAATTTGCCAAGGCACCAGTTTGGGAATCTACAAAGCAAGATGTTCCCGGCATACTTCATGGTGGTATCGGTGTGTGCTGCGATCTCGGTGGCGGCGTTCGCCTACCTCCATCCATGGAAGTCAGCGTCATCCCTTGAGAGATACCAGCTTGGGTTCCTTCTCTCTTCCCTCGGCTTCAATCTGTCCAACCTCTTTGTCTTCACGCCCATGACTATCGAGGTAATCCGCTATTTTGAACCCTACTCCTCTGTGTGTACATGATAGGTTTGTGTTTGAGTAAAAGGTTAGGTTTCAAACTTTCAATAGTTCAATATTTTGGTGGATAGTGTTGGTATGATAAAAGAATCAATGCTTGCAGTAGGTTGAGAACTTGTTGGAATTTATGCCTTGCCTCTTCACGATCAGTACTTTGGTTTTCTTATGAGTTGCACATGTAAATTATATTCTCAAGGTGAATCAGCCTTTCTTGTTTCCCTGATAAATCTGAATAAAGTTAACTTCTTCAGCTTTATGCAACCAACAACCTTTTGGGCTCCCAAATGAAGCCCCAATGATAAGGGATGCTTGTGGGATTTCAGAGAAACTGAAAAGCACATTTTTGGTACTTATTTAGCTTTAACCAGGTTAAAACTATTTGGTAGGGTACGTGTGTGTGGGCAGCATGGACTTGTGTGTGGTAAGGGTTCACCTTGAATAGTTTTACCTGGCTAATGATGAACAAAGCTATTCATGCTTCCTCGTTAAAATTATTCAGAGACCAAACAAGTCGACTTTGTATAATATTTAGTTGCCACTTATCCAAGGAGATGGAGAAACATTATTTTCATATGGATGTTCCTTTCTATTTAGTTAACTTTTTTATTAAAAAAAAAGGCTAAAGGATGGTTGATAGTTTAAATGGGTTTTCACTTGTCAGTTAATTCATGTATGATACTTTGTTCGGTGGTTAATATCTTCAAGAATAGTTGGGGAAGATGAAAGATAAAATATTGGAATTCCTTTTGAGAGTCCTTGAACAGGTGGTGTTTTGTTTACCAAGTCGTAGAAAACAAAAAGATAAGAAGCCCAATTGAAGATCTCAAAAGACATGGTTTCCATTTGTTTAATCCAAATCTCAATTGAGATAGATATTTTCCTTTCCCTTTTTATTTTTGGGAATGTGGATTGCACATGCCCGTAAACTAGGTTGCTGAAAAACATGAAGAGATGAGTAAGTTCACTCAAGCTTTTATTTGGGTGAACTTAATTAATGATATAATCTTATTGTGATTTCCTGCATATATTCTTACTAATCTTACATGGAAATTTTTATGAAAATGTTTAAACATCATTCAACTTGTCTATTATAAGTTTAATGAGTTTAGCAAATGTTGTTACAGTGACGTTGCTAAAAAAGGATCAACAAATGTTTGGAATCTAATTAAAAGTTGATGATTTTGTCAGCTGTTCTTATGATATGACAAGCATGACAAAGTTTCAGAAGAGTATTGCGGATCCGATTCTTTATCTCGTTATCTATTCCTTTTTGAGTATACATATTTCCATATTTATTTATTTGGTTAGTTATTTCCCCAAGCAGATGATGATGAGGAGGCACAAGGTTGAGAGAGAGTTAGGCATTGGCGAGGAAGTTGGATGGTCAAAGAACATGGAAGTAGCAAAGTCTAATCCAAAGCTTGCAGCCATGAACAAGAAATTTGGAATGATCCATGGCTTGTCTTCACTTGCCAACATCATGGCATTTGGCAGCCTCGCAATGTACTCATGGTATTTAGCCGGTAAAATTCAGCTGTAAACACATTGGATATTCTCGAGTTCTCGAAAATTTCTCTTCTAGCTATTGGCTTCATCAGAGTTAGATGGCTATGCACCCATTCTGTGTTGAAGTGGTGCTCAACTAGGTTCAGAAATCATGCAGGCGTCTTCTCCATCATAACTGTTTGAAAACTTATCACGGTCAAATATGTTGTACTATCTTTTTTACTTAAATAGAAAAGACACTCTTTTTATCACTTTCTTACTGCATTAGTGGGATACAGTTATTGAACTTAGATGAGGTTCTTGTTCCTTGAGTGTTAAAAATTTTGATCAGGTTAGGGCCATAATCCAATATATTGTTTCAAATTTTGCACTGTGGGATCTTTTCCTTGTGAGATGGACTAAAAGATTAGTATTATTTGCTAGCTTAGGACAGTATGTGGAAGTGGTAGCACTCAGATGTTCACCTATGGTATATAACCAGAGAGCAAAGTGTTCGTCATGTCCCGGTAATACATACATTCCTGGCGTCCCCATCTTTAGTAACTGGCAAGTCACTTTCATTTTCTTGGGATGATTTCTGATGAAAATTAGCACATTGATGCTTGCTGTCCCATGCTCTTATTTTGGTAGGTTATTCATTCAATTCTTGCTAATTATTGATGCATTTTTACCTTCATGATGATTGCGTTTCCTGGACGTGTTTTTCCAAGCTTTTGGGTATTTGTGTTCGATATATTTCAATTTGTATTTAACCACCCTAGGCTTACACATTTTCTTTGTTTCTTTCATTTGTTAAAGATGGGAAGACTTAACGGAGTGGGGCATATTAGGGTTTTATTATTGTCGTCTCTGGTATCTTGTAAAACAAACTCCAGAGTTGACCATGACCTACCTTTTTCAGGGTGTTTTTGTTATACCAGCATTTGGACTCTGTGATGCAGGAATGTATGTTATCGATGTTGGGACTTGGGATATGGAAAGTTCCCATTACATGAGATTAGTTTCATACAATGGTTGTGATAACATGATTTGCCATTATTTTTAAACCTTCTGTGAACAACATGGTATATGATTTCATGAAAAGCTACCTTATCAAAATGTGAAATGCTTATGGTATTTTTATTTAGATGAACAATTAAAGATTGATATAGCAAATGGTGGCTTGTTTTATGATCTAATTGCCCTGTTCTAAAACAATCCCAACTCTAGCATATAGATAGATCGACAGGATGGATGGATAGATGAATTTATAGATAAATAGATAGATAATAAAGGTCTTAGTGTTTCTTTGCATTTTGATATTAGCATGTTGCAAAAGCCCCTCCCCCTCCTCAAGCTGCTTGTGTACTATTGATTCGTATTATAAAAACGCATTGTTTGATAAATATTCTCTTTTTTTATGCTCATTTTCGTAAGCAAAGCAAGGAACAGAACACATGCATTGACGAAAATATGAGATGGATGTACATAAAATTTAAGTGAGAGGAAGCATACAATTAAAGATTTGTTATTTGTTTATTTAACTTGATAGATGCATTTACACTTTGGGTTGTTACATTGCCCTTCTCTCTTTGGAAGAAAAGAGAGGACACTTCAACAAAGGTGGGTACAGTTAGCAAATAAGCATAGAAAGCTACAAAAGATTTGTCATGGTGCTTAGTTTTTTTCTTTTTTTTAACAATTTGATTTTAATAATTTGCAGATGCCCCCAAGCTGCTTGTATATGATTGATTCCTATTTTGAGAATATTTTATTTAATAAATGCTCTTTTTTTATGCTCCTTTTTGTATACAAAGGAAGGAATTGGAGGACATGCATTGATCAAAATATGAGATGGATGTATGGGTTCTTACTGTCCATACCTGATGAATTAGTGATATGTGTCATGTATGTCCAATGCAAGTGGAATGAATTGACCCAATTATCAATATTAAATTTTATGAGATGATATATTGAGGCCATGTTAGCTCATTGATGTTTGATCACAAACTAAGCAATGCTCTGCTTACCATTATTGTGGTGAACAATTCTTATGGGTTCTATAATTTTATCAAAGCCCATGCTAACACATCTGTTTTAAATAATCTATGATGCAATTGATACTTTGGATTCCAGCCTTGCATTGCAGTAATAATGATTATTACAACTAATCTGAAATTAATTTCGTTTAAAAGATACTTGGACTCCCATGATGAAGTTGGGAAAATAAAATCAAATTAAATAGGCAAAAGTACATGTTAGTTAGTGCATTTATCGATCCAAGCTGCTGCTTTTTTTTTTTTGGAAGAAACCTCTCTTAATTTTTCTGATTTTATATCTAATGAAATTATTTTGAAATTAATAATTAGAAGAAGGAATTGTGAGAATCAAACTCCTAACCTCTTGCATGAGAATCATGCGCCACTAGAGTGGAGATGGTAGAAATGAACATGGCAATGATGGTGATAGTAGCGAATAGCATCTAACAAAAAAATATGTTTGAAATTTGTGAAGAATAAATATGACCATAGAAAGACCTCAATTTAGTAGCATGTGCACATTCAAAATCTAATAAATGTTGATATAGGATAGAGGATTACAAGTAAATAGATGAAGAGGTTGGGTCTTGGGGGAATGCGCCTGCGTAACTTCAAGAAAGTGCTATATGCTGCCCAATTTAAGCCTATATTTCTTGAGTGGGGATCCTTTGGTGAAATTTTTAGTTAAATTAGATCCATGGCTGAGCTAATGGACCAATCTAATTACAAACTAATGTGTACATATATTACTCATTTTTCCTTTTTTATTACTTTTTTTTCGTCCTTGTGTGCTATCGCAACATTAGTGTGAGTATTTGTTTATAAAGCTCCAAGCACTGATATTTATGTACAAGTTTTTTTCTTGAAATATAAAAAGTTCAGAAGAAACTATCATGTTTATCCAATATTAAATAATGTTGCTTTTCAGCTTACCTCCTTGCAGCCATCAACATTTTAATCTGCCGCCTCATGCAACCTCCCAGCTTGCCTCCTCACCGAAATATTTTTAAAGCCATAATGTTCTCCATCGATTTTTAGTGGATTTTTGGTTATGTTTATGTATTGGCATACGTTGAGATATTTTTGGCTTAGCACATTTTTTGTGTGGTACTTTTGGCGTCCAGCCCTTTATTTTATATATATATATATATATTGATGAGGCACTACTATTCTTTTCAAATAACTCCCCGTAAGGTATAAATATGAAACATTATGCTGCCCGGGCCAGTATGATTTCGAAATCCCTGGGATAGAAGACCAAGATGGGAAAGACCAATATACTTGGATAACTAATTCCGTGGAACGGGGATTGTTAAATCGTCAGAATAAGCTATCCGTCCAGAAAGGATTTTTTTTTTTATTATTCTTTTCAAAACACTCCCCATAAAGTATAAATATGAAGCATTATCCGGCCCAGACCAGCATGATTTCGAAATCCCTGGGATAGAAGATCAGGATAAATCAATATACTTGGATAACTAATTCCGGGGAAGTTTGGAACGGGGATTATTAAATCGTCAGAATAAGCTATCCGTCGAGAAAGGATTTTTTTTTTTCTGTTCGTTTCAAAACACCCCTCGTAAAGTATAAATATGAAATATTATCTGGCCCAGACCAGCGTGATTTCGAAATCCCTGGGATAGAAGATCAGGATGGGAAAAACAATATACTTGAATAACTAATTCCGTGGAACGGGGATTATTAAATCCTCAGAATAAGCTATCCGTCCAGAAAGGATATTTTTTTATGTTATCATCGTCAGAATAACCTCTCCGGCTCTCTCGGTCCCCTTCTCTTCCGCATCTGGGGCACGCCGCGGCCCACTGTCACGCCGACTACCTACCGCCGCCTCCGACCTCCGATCGCCGTCTCCTCTCGCCGCTTACGACCTCCATCAAAGCCTCCGGCCGCCGTCTCCACCCAAGGAAAGCCCCTTCTCCCCCCTCTCTCTCTCTCTCTCTTTCTTATCTCTCTCTCTCTCTATCTGCCCTCAGCCACCGGCCAAGGCCCATCACCACCACTTGCCCCTTCGCCTCCTCCACCTCCCTCAATCCCTCTCCCACCTCTACCAGTGGCCCCTTTTCCACCTCTCTCTTTCCTTCTCGTACCTTGCCACCGCCCCTCCACCACCAACGCCACCAACTGGCCATCCTTCAACACTAACACCACCACCACCACCTCCTCCTCCACCATGACCGTAACCACCTGCAGCCTTTGTCGAACTTTTTGGAAAAAAATTGAAGTATTATCGGTAGGATATAAAATTATGTTTGCCATATGATTGATGTAATGCTTACTATATGTTCTCTATGGGTTCAAAAGGATTCTCAATGTTTACGTTGTAGTTCCTGATTTTCTGACAGTGATCTTCGTTTTTTCCAAATCTTACACACTAATCTGTTGATAAGGAATTTTAATGATAACATAGATGGCTCGAGGTATGGAGATAGCCACACTGAGTATCTTGTTCGTAGATGACAATATAATTTTAGAAGGTAGAGGATAGACATCATATGCATTTGAAGGTTTTGGAGAACAAGCGGGTATCTAGAAAACAAGCTTGAATTGTATTTTGAAGGATTGGTTCTAATAGGCACTTGCAATATATTTTCATTTCATTACATCAGAAATGATGAGAGCTAAACTATATACAGAAATACTTATTTGATAAGCTTAAACTATACAGAAATACTTATATGTGGGACAAGTTTAACGTCTTCAGTGTTGGATGATGTACCTGGTTTTTATCTCTTGTTGGTTCAAGAGATCTATTAGGTGTGCTCAAATTCAAAGATAAGCGTAAAATATCACTTATGTGAATATACGGAATACGACTATCTATTTAAACAAGAGCTTTATGGAAAACACCTTGGTGGCATCTTTCTCATCCCCTTTGAAACCATAACAGTTCAATCTGGTTCTCTTTGAAAGTTTGAGGAAAATTTGCTCATTTCCGAAATTAGGATTTGGATTCTCTAATCTCTGGTCATGGTAGCGATACTTTTTGATTTCCCTTGTTTTTTCCACCTCAGACCTTCTTTTTGTCTTTCCTCCCTTCATCCTCTCAATTAGCATGTGATTCTTGATAATGGTCTCTGAACCCTGTTGGACTTTTATGAGAGCCATCAAGGCTTTGTTGATCTGCAACTTTTGTGGGGTTTTCTCTCGCTGTCAGTGGAGAGGATCAGGGGACTCATTGACAATCAGCTGCTTTTTCTTATAGTTAGGTTAATTCTTAACGTTGCTATTATACTTTGATCTGTTGTTACTTGTTAGAGAATATTGATTAAAGCCAGAAGAAAACCCACATTTGCAGGTGATCAGTTATTTGCCTTGTGGAGCTTTATTTTGAATTCAAAGAATTCTGTGGATTTAGATTGTATCATCTAAATTTACCTGCAGAGGCCTACCGAATTTCTACAAAGAGGCTATAGATTTGTAAACTATTGAGTGGATTATTAACAAAAAAGGAACTTTTTGTTTGAAATTTTTGGATTCATATGGTTTAGTTTATATGACATTTTAGCATTCTCCTTGCTGAATTATTTTTAATATCTTTTCTAGTTTAAGAGTTAAGTTTTTACATGTTATTTGGTGCTCCAAAGTGCCAGAAATGATTATTTTGCACCCTATTCAGAGTTCTGATGCCCAAGGTTTTCCTCAGATGCATTTCAATTTTATTGATATGTTCTCAATGAAGATGTTTTGCAGTTATTGTTGACATCAAGATTAAATCAATAACAAACTTTTTGACTTATTGAACACAGAGAGTAGCTGGCCTGATAAAATACAGTAATGGCTCAATCTGGCAATAATGTGAGTATAGACGTTTTTGGTCTTTTAATAAGAAAGAAAATCATTAGTCATCATAGGTAAGCGACGATGAAAGTTATCTCTCATGCTGCTTTTTTTCATATGTATAGTCTGTTGGAGTTGATAACACCTTTAGAAGGAAATGGAACCGAGAAGAATATTTGGAGAGAGCTCGAGAACGTGAAAGGGAAGAGAAGGTGCATAAATATTGCTAAAAATTTCATCTTGAATTATTTTGCTTGTTTGTTTACTTATTAATTTTTGTATTATGACTAGGAGGAGGGCGGCCGGTCTAGATCCAAAGGTAAATCAATGAATATTATAATTTCTGGTCTGAACAAAAGCTGAATGCTAGTGTTGTACAAACATACTCAAATATTCAAAAAATATATGAGCTGAGAGCTTTCTCCTTCTTCTCCTTCTCCCTTTTCTCCTTCTCCTTCTTCTTCTCCTCCTCCTCCTCCTCCTCCTCCTTCTTCTTCTTCACCTCCTTCTGCTTCTGCTCCTTCTGCTTCTGCTCCTTTCGCTTTTCCTTCTCCTTTTTCTCCTTCTCCTCCTCCTCTGCCTCCTCCTATATCTTTTCCTGCTTCTGCTCTGTTGCTCCTCTTCCTCCTCCTCCTCCTTCTCCTTCTTGTTTTTCTTCTTCTTCTCCTTCTTTATTCTTTGTCGTATGGTCTGATCATGCTTCCTTTTTCTTTTATTGTTATAACTGTGCAGCTAAAGCTCCTCCAATTCAGCGGAATCCCTTGAAGCACAGGGATTTTGAAGTTGACCTTGAATCTCGTCTGGGAAAAACTCAGGTCAGGCACAACAGTTTTATATAATGTCATGAGTTTTGAGACATCTATCCAACTTGATGCATTTTATTTTTGTTAAAGTAGTGCTTGTCAAGTGAACAACGCCGACTATTGTTTTTCCCCTCTTACATTGTAGTAGAGGATGCTCATACTTCTCATCTGTTGTATGGGTTATTGGAGCCATTGTTATAAATTGTTTGACTTGTGTTTATATGCTTGCTTATTCATTTACACCACTTAATTATTTTTTAGTATCATTGGCGCTTACCATAGATATAGTTGTGACAATCAACCATTATTAAGCTTTCTTAGGTGCTTTCTCATGATTATCATCCATTGTGCCATTGTCATAGGTCTTCCTCTCATTTTTCCGAATTAATGAGAGTCTAGAGATAAATCCAAGACCCTCTTCTTATACAGCCTTAGATTTTCATTGCGTGTGCTTATTAGCAGCGTATTTGGTTCTCCACGACTTTACCTTGAAGGAATGTAGTGGTTCACTTCATTTATTATACTTATTTTTCATAATGAGCTAGACTTTGGTTTGGTTCTACATGTTCCAGATTCCTGTTCAATTTGTATATAGGGATCTATGTTTAAATCAAACTTCATACTAGTTGCATCTATTTTATGTTTGAATCACTAATAGTTAGTCCATTAGGATTTACACCTATCCTGCTTCTCTTTCTATCATCCTTGTTGCCTAGACCTAGTCCTAATTTTGGGCTATCATGGAAGAGGGAAGGAAATGGTTGGTAGCCCATGGTGATCGAGGTGCATTAACCATTACTTTTGTGAGTGAGGTATGTAATGACCCAGGACCTCACCTAGAAGTGGTTAGCTAGATGTTATCATTTGGATTTCTTGGCTCTGTTTAAGTACTCAAGATCCCCAATGCACAATTAATGCGAGACTAAACACATGCTCACACATCACATACTCCTTGTTTAAACCCTCGCATCTTTGCTGGAAGAGGGTCCAATCACAATCACAAATACCACGATTGGCTTGTGGTTAGCTCCAAAGGAGCCGGTGTTATAGTCTCTTAGCCACACTTAGGTCATAGGCTGGGTTCGCTTTGATATCATTTATAATAATTCAATATCTTATCCAAAAATGCTAGCAAGAACTTATTATTTGAGTTCCTTGGCTCTGTTTAAGGATCGAAGTTCTCCCCAGTGCACAACCGCTGTGGGGCTAAATAGACACTTGCATGGGTCAAAACAAAGTGGGACTTCGAGTCATAATACATAATACATATGTACACATTCCAAAATATTAATTCAAAATCTTATATATATTCAAAGTTTCCATATTAAAATTATGTAGCTTCAAATTGATATGGTACCAAATTTCCAAGAAGAATAAGTCCAAAATCTTGTGCAACAAATCATAGGTATCGAATCATGAAACTATTTTAAATATGGAGCTGATTTAGAGAGTCTAATGGTTTAAAGAAATTCTAGTTTGAAATCCTCTCGTGGTTTAAAACATTTGAAGCAAAACATGAACTCCAAACCAAATCAAAATTCGAAAGACAAAGAAATCTTAAGCTTTGAAAACTGATTAGGATTTTATAGTTTTAAAACAACTGTTAAGTTTAAGAAGTGATTATTCAAAAATAAAACCTAACACATAATTCAGGACATGGAAAGATTTCTTAGTAGGGAAATCCTTGCTTTTGGGAAAGATGGTTTAGTTTAGGAAAATCTAAAACAGCGTATAAACTCATATGAAGCAGAAACACTAACCAAATCTTAAATTCAAACTCATGGAAAGTTTTGCTTACCTAAAGAAGAAAATGAAACACATAAATCCTATCCAAGCTTCCCTTCACTATCATCATCAAGATCTTCTTGTTCTTCATAAACTTCTTCTGACTTGAACATCCCCAGCACCCTTTCTAACTCCTCCTGAACCAGTTGCATTGGCCTCTATATGTTAAGGGCAGTTTAGGAGGTGAGGCCTGTGTCACTAAATTGGTTCCTAGTTAGCTCAGTTGTACTTAGGTAGGTTAGTTTGCTAGCTGAGGTGCTATGTTAGGTTAGTCAGGAGAATTCATGGTTTGATAAACAAACAGGCAGAGAAGGACAGGATAAAAACATGCTTATTTACATATGATATCATTTGAGTTTACTTAAAACATTATATATAAATAAGGAAGCATTACGTATTTGAATTCAATAAAAATACTTAAAAAATCATTTTCTTCAAGAACAAAAAGTTGATTTCTCAACTTTTAGTTCAAAACACCAAATTCTGGCATTGGGTCAAATTTTCAACTTTCAAATGTTGCGGTATTTCTAAAATTTTAAAGTTTCATAGATCTTATTGTACCTAAATATCACTAAACCTAAAAATCTGGTTAGAAAAGTCTTATAAATTACTAAAACCCTAAAATCTGGTTAGAAAAGTCTTGCATATCGCCCAAAATGATGCTTGACAGACCTTGGCATTTCCACAAACTAGTTAATCTTCATATCTTCTCATGTGTTCCCATATATGTGTTTTTTCAGAATTTAAGTTGAGTCATTACAAGATGCTCTTGAAGGGAAGCCTTGAAGAACCCTAGAAACTCAGACTTTTCACTCGTGAACCTAGGAGTTTCTGCTGTTAAATCTGGAGATTTGGTGACGGATAAAAGATCATATTATGAAAAAAAAGAAAAAATATATAATAATGCGTCATAAATTCCACATTGTGTTGGTTTGAATTCTATTATAAAAGCTAGCAAAATATCTTGCCAAGTATATATCATCTGATGCATATGAACTGCCTTTTTGTTGGGGTTTGGTGTTGTGGGTGTGGGTTGGTGGGTTAACTGTTCTGTAGTATGTAGTATTAATAAGCTTATAAGGGTAAGGATATACATGCCTAAATACTCCTGTACATATACATCTGCATCTTGTTTGCATGTATTCATTCACGCATACTCACATATGGGTCGATGACCAACCTTATATTTTGCATTGGCAAAGGGTTTCACAGTGGAGAAAACAGAAGGTTTTGGTTATTAGAACAGTGAGAGAACCATGCATATTATATTGGCAACATTTGTTACTATTAGCACGATATCTAATTTTAGAGTATATATAATTGTATAATGTTTTAAGTGATGATAACATGTTTTGCTAATATAAATATACTCTTCATGTGTATCAGATTCACTTTTAATTGAATCTTGTTTGCTTTATAAATTATGAAACCATTTTTTGCAGCATGGTAGATCTTTGATGATTTAGATATTTTAAATAACAGTAGTCAACTCAAAATATGATTATTTATTGCTTATTAGAAGCATTCTAAATGTTTTTTATTTCCTGTTACAGGTTGTTACCCCAATTGCACCGTTGAGCCAGCAGGTATGTTTGATTGACATACTAGTTGACAAACTGTTTTCAATTTTGATGATTATTGTCTGTACATCATGAGATAGGGGGTATGATTGTCTTTTTGATTTTGTTCCTCAAGAAGTTGAACAATTTTCCCCCTTTGTCTACTTATGCTTGTATTACTAAAGACTATATCCTTGAATGTAGGAAACCTGCATATCTTTTTCAAATATTATGTTACAGCTTTACTTATTGCAGAAATTCCATTACCTTCCTGACTTCAAAAATTTCTTACAATCTTTATCTTGGAAGAATGAACTATAATGGATAATGACACTTCTCACTGTGAATTGGAGCTGATGACATGGAGCAGCAACATTGGAATTGATGTAGGCTTGACAGGATATTGTGTAGTCTCATCTTTTGACCAACCTAACAAGTCTTGTCTTTTTTGTATGAATTTCAATCATGTCCATTTATAATGAAATTTTAGCTGATAATATAGTATAAAAATTTGTACGGACACAATCTGATTTAGCATGCTTAAAGTTTTGACCAGCCTGTAGAACTTGCTCTTTGTTTTATATATTGCATTAGAAAGGGATAGGCCTGGAGCCTTATCTTTGTCTCAAAAAGGAGATATATGTTTCATTGACATTGACATCAATATTGAGTATATTTACTTTATACTCTAATTGTTTGGATCACATCTTAATATCTTTTGGCTTCTCTACACCATAGAATTTTGAATTATGTAATCAACAGCTGATAAACTGGGACATAGCAAAAAGAAAGTTCATCATACTTATTATAAAAGTTCAGGGTATTGGTAGGCATTATCGAGTATGGGGTTTAAGTGGTAGAGTTGCAATAATAGAGTGCTAATGTATTTGTTAGGTTCAAAAGTTGCAACTCCGGAGGATGCAACGGAAACCTCTTTTGAAGTCTGATTTGTGTTTAGAAGAAAATCTTTACTGCCTATTTCTGAAGCATATCCAGAAAGTATGCAGAGATGGATATCTTAAGAGGAGATGAATCCCCTCCTTCTAACTTTTAGATTAAATCCATAGAAAAAAACAATGTAGATCCACTGGATTTAAATTCCAATAATACCCTGCAACCTTGCTATTCCACTAACCTTTATAATTTAATTGGAATCAGCACAAAGCAAGAACTCTAAGCTAAACCTTGTTTCTTCAGTTTTCTCCAACTTTCTGTAATTTTTAAATCGGATACATAGTATGTACGTGTTGTACGCTTCCCACAAGATTGATTCCATGACTGATAATTTGTTGACTTCATTCAGAAACTGATGCTATACTTTGAGTGCATTTGGCATATCTGATACTATAGTTACATGCCTTGGATCCTAGGCTTCCTCCTCTGATCATTGGCTCCCTCCAGTTCATCTAAGGGAGGTAATCAGTACACGTTACAACGCACGCCGTGTCCTATTATATGGACCAAGGGAGTGGCCAAGAGGAAAATTGTGAAGGAGGTTGTGAAGTGCCGAAGTTTGACATCATGTGCTTGAAATAAAATAAAGTTGAGAGGTTCTATGACATGGAAGATGGTTTGCTGTCTTGTGTACAAGGAATCAAATGGTATGCAATGGTGCTCAAGGCTTCTCTTGGGTGATTAGGATGATATGTGGTGCAAGTTAGCGGACAAAGTTACTAAAGGGGCTATCAAAATGACCTTGATGTTTAAATGCCGAAATGTGGACGGTATTTGTTTATTTGTTGATCAAATTAGTTTATGGCATTATTAATCATGTGAAGAGAGGGGTTTAAAGATGATTCAAAAGTCCTAGTTATTATGTTGCATATTTTATTTATATTTTGGTCAAACAATGGATAAATATATCTAAACTGGAAAAAGATAGAGACACATATGCATTGGGAGTCTGTCATCTATTAGTGTATCAAGAGGATCTTTTGAGGCTAAAAATATCAGAATAGCACCCATATTACATGAAACTACGGATGATAGTGGATCAGGCCAGGTAAGTTCAGGTCTGACCAACTGTTTATACTGATAACTATAATGTTCATGCTGAACCTAGCTCTCCCTACCTTGCGCTTGGTACTTATTGGATGGCTAGTCAAAAGGATGACTGCTTCTATGCCTTCTAAGAGAGTGCTAACCTCTACTTGAGTTGTGGACTGATTTAAGTCAAATTCTTTTGCAGTTGATATAATATCATGTGTCTCATCAGTCATTTTATCTGAAAATCAGTGATTGTCTTTGAGGATGAATGAATAATGACTCGAATGACCTTTTCTTTTCTTTTTCTTTTTCTTTTTTTTTGTTGGGGGGGGGCACTCTGCTGAATCAAACCCTTGCCCTATGCTTGACGCGGCAAGAGGTTGTACCATCCAAACGAAAGTTCGGTGGTATGATTGGATGGCATTTAATGTGCAATAATTTACTTCTCATGAGAAAAAGGTGAGAAGAAAAGAGCCGCATAATATTGAAATAGACATTTATGTATGTCAAAGCCATGCACTGAAAATTTTAAGGCAATTCTTGCAATGTGTTTGGTTCTGGAAATTGTTCAGGCTACTTACCAGGAGATATTTTCAGGCGATCTGGATATTGTTTATAAATTTCTTATTTTGCAGGCTGGATACTACTGTGCAGTTTGTGAGTGTGTAGTAAAGGATTCAGCAAACTACCTGGACCATATTAATGGAAAAAAGCGTATGTGTTCCTGAAAATTGCTGTTTTGTGCTGTTGTTAACTATAACCCTACTTTTATAAGTTGATCTGATGCTTGGTGATCATATTCTGCACAGATCAGAGAGCTCTGGGTATGTCTATGCGGGTGGAGAGGGCATCTCTCCAGCAGGTATGTCTTACTTGTTTATAAACAAACTATTAGAAGTTCTACACACTTCCACAAATTCTACAGATTCCATCATCATTACTGTTAAATATTTAAGCTATGTATGTTTGATGTTAATTTATTTAATAATTAGATGCACATTTGGAATTTTTTACCCTAACAAGATAATGATGAATTCTGAGCCAGCAAGAATCATTCTTATACTTTGATAGGGTCAACCATGTAATTTAACTGCTTGACAATGTCATGAGCAGCTTTGAGGTGCTCGGATCAATCTCTTTGCATCTTTAAAAACCTCAAGTGGCACCTTATAGGGGGAAAAGCAACTTTGCCAAGTCTTTGAAAAAGCAACTTCTAATAGCTTTACCATCATATGATCCCATTTTTATTGGCACATATTGCTTTCTATAAGAGCACTTTTATACCAAAGTAACAAACTACTTACAGGTCCAACAACGATTTGACATGCTTAAGAAGCGGAAAGGCCCAGGTGGCTTTACTGAGCAAGGTACGTAATTAATGAGAGGTCTCTTGGTTTTGTGACCTTGATGTAATTCAGTGGTATTGGTGGCTGGTCCATCATTTGTTTGCTATGCAGGAGAAAAAGTAATTCTACCGGTCATAAAGTAAAATTTTATCCTGATATCTTATGCCACAATGGGCTAGTTTTATTGAAATGGATCAGAAAATGTATGGGATTTGAATAATATTAACATATACACATGGTCATTCTGTTGAATTGTTATCTCATTGCTTCAGATTTAGATGAGAGGATACTAAAACAGCAGCAAGAGGAGGAGGAACGCAAGCGTCAACGCCGAGAAAGGAAGAAGGAGAAGGTGAGTACATTTTCTATGTTGCATCAGACTGGTTTACTGTTGTCAAAAGTTAGTTTTGTCATTCTTTCTGCTTGAAACAATATCTGGATCAATCCTTTGAGCTTGTTAAAAATTAAAATTGGTCATAATTTGTGCTTGAAGTGGTGAAGAACTGAGTGTGGGGCATGCTCAGCTGTTGACTTTTGAGCATGCCGGCATCCAGCATGTGCAATGCACATGCATTACTTGAGGGGGCCACATAATAGTAAGGAATGCGCACCATTTGGTGTCCATGAAGTTCCTGAAAAATCATGCAGTGGCTTCAGGGGTCGGGCCCTCCCATTATGTTAGGATTCTATAGCGCATTTGGAATTAAGACTCTAGAGAGAAGAAGAAGAGAATTCCCAAGTGGAGACAGTTGCCCAGGTAAAGAAATACGGGGAAGGGAGCGAAAGGGGAGCTTTGCGGGCATCACAATCGAATTCTTTGTCACTTTTTCCCCGCAAGCAAAGGGGGCCTGCTGCTTTCGAGTTTGAAGAAGGGTGGATGGAATCCTAATCTGCTATACTGGCAAGTCGAGATACAGAGATTTTCATAAATTCATCGGGACTCCGAGGATGCAAGTCAAACTGGCCCCCCCCCCCCCCCCCCCCCC
>JAOXJJ010000139.1:6942500-6952665 GCA_025769935.1 Phoenix roebelenii | reverse complement strand
CGCCGCCCCCGACGCCCTCCGCCTCTTCTCCTTCCTCCTCTGCCGTTCCCTCTCCCCCGACCGCCTCTCCTTCGCCCCCCTCCTCAAAGCCGCCTCCTTTCTCCCCGCCGCCCTCGGCCGCTCCGTCCACGCCCTCACCCTCGCCTCCGGCTTCGCCGCCCACCCTCCCGTCGCCGTCGGAATCCTCGAAATCTACACCAGTTCCGGCGAAATGGACTCCGCTCATCGAGCATTCGACGAAATGTTGCAAAAGGATGTCGTTGCTTACAACTTGATGATCAATGGGTACTATAAGAGAGGCGATTGTGAAAGTGGATTCCGCCTCTTTCGCCGGATGCGTGAGCGGAGCATTGTCACGTGGAATTCCATGATCGCCGGCTTGGCACGCTGCGGCCGGGATGGCGAAGCTCTAGAGCTTTTCCGGGAGATGTGGGACTACTCCGGGTTTGAGCCTGATGATGCCACAATGGCTACAATCCTGCCGGTTTGCGGTCGACTGGGGGCTTTGGATGTTGGTAGATGGATTCATTATTACGCCGATAGGAAAGGATTGTCCAAGAGTGCTGTCAACGTTGCGAATTCGATCATCGATATGTACTGCAAATGCGGGGATTTGGCAGCTGCCCGATTGGTTTTCGATGAGATGCCGAAGAAGAGTGCGGTCTCTTGGAATGTCATGATCATGGGGTTGGCTTTCAATGGGCATGGTCACGTTGGGATTAATTTGTTCGAGGAGATGAAGAGAAGTGGAGCCGAGCCCAATGCCGGGACCTTCGTCGGGGTTCTCGGGTGCTGCGCTCATGCCGGATTGGTCGAGAGGGGTCGCCGATTGTTCGCTTCAATGGTCGAGGATTATGGCATCAAGCCAAAGCCTGAGCATTATGGGTGTATGGTTGATCTCTTGGGGAGGTGTGGATTTGTTAAAGAGGCGCATGAGGTGGTCAGGGGTATGCCGATGAGGCCAAATGCTGCCATTTGGGGGGCGCTGCTCGGCGCATGCCGGAATTACGGCGAGCTTGGCATTGCAGAGATGGCCGTTAGGGAGCTCATTGAGCTGGAGCCTAGGAATTCAGGGAATTATGTGCTATTAGCCAATCTTTATGCAGAGGCTGGCCGGTGGGAAGAGGCCCTGAACATGCGGTGGTTGATGAAGGGGAAGAGCGTGCCGAAGGTGCCGGGGCAGAGCCTTATAGGACATGAAGATAAGGATTGAAGAAAATTGATGCGAATTCGGATAGGTGATGGATGGACTTTTGTTGGAACCAAGAGGTGGAGCCTATATCAGGCTTCAAGATTGCTTACCTCCTATTGGCTTTGACCTCTATCAATGAATGAAGGGGCATATCATCGAACATGCTTCAGGAGGGCTTGGAAGAAAGGTTTCAGCACTTACAGTGATGACTTGCATATATGGATTGGGAAGGCTTACACCAAATTGTTGGAACAAGGATTGAATGGTTTGGCCTTGCACCTGCAACCATCCGATTGAGACGATAGCCTGATGACGTCTCACACCACAAGACAGCAGCAGAAGCCAATATCTGCTGTGGGAGATCCTCATGAATTTGATCGTTTATGAGAACATGATTGATAGATTCGAGCATCAGTTAAAACTTTTCGGGGTCTCAGCATTGGCGATAAAATCTTCGGAGGAGCAGCACCATTCAAGTAAATTTTTCAGTGCCTTCATGCCTGCCTCAGGAACAGCAGACTTGTCATAAGGGCGCTTGGGTACACAATCTGCATCTGGATTTCAACTCTACCATACATAAAAACCACAAGCGATACGCTTTATAATTACTGATTACCATCTGAGAATTAATCAGAAAAAAAATATCCACTTGAAGAACGCCTTGACATCTGAGGAAATCAGAGAGACCATATCCACTAGCTTTTACTATGCAACAGCCATATGGTATTATTTCTTAGAAGCCCTCTATTACCATTGCCAAATTCCCTATTCCCTCAGCTTCAAACACCTGCCGACTTCAAGCTCAGAGGGCATCCTATTTTCTAACAGTTGTCATGCATGATATGAGCAGAGGGCATCCTATTTTCTAACAGAGGGGGACAAGGCGCCAGGGCCAGATGGTTTTCCATCCGTGTTCTTTTAGAGGTATTGAATGATAGTGGGACAGGATGTGACGGCGGTCATACAACAGTTTTTCAGCACAGCGGAGATGACGCTAGATTGGCAGAGGACCTTCATCACTCTGAGTCGAATCATTTTCGACCGATTAGTCTTTGTACCACTTTGTAAAAGGCTACGGCGAAGTTACTTGTCATTAGGTTGAGGGGTATTCTTCTGAGGCTGATTAGTCCGGAGCAGAGAGCTTTTATTGGGGGGCGCAGTATCTCCGACAATATCCTTAATAGCACAAGAATTCATGTTTGATTTGGGTAGAGCCCCAGTGAGGAGGAGTCTGATGGGAGTCAAGCTTGATATGGAGAAGGCCTACGATAGGATGCACTGGGATTTTGTGGAGCAGTCCTTGCAGGGGTTCAGCTTTCACAAGACATGGATTCGGTGGATCATGGGTTGTGTTAGGGCTCCATCGTTCGCCATCTTGGTGAATGGCATGTCATCTTGTTTTTTTGAACCTTCTGAAGAGTTGTGTCAGGGATGCCCCCTATCCCCATTGTTGTTTATCATTTTTGTAGATGCACTTTCTAGGGTTTGCGTCATGCTGTGACCATGCAGGAGTTGGAGGCTTACAGGCCGGCGGTGGGAGCTACCCTGATACCCCATCTACTTTTTGCTAATGATTGCTTGTTGTTAGCTCGGTCATCACGGCAGGATGCCTGAGTTATTTGCAGAATTCTTCGGGACTATAGTGTAGCATCAGGGCAGTGAATCAACTTTTCGAAGTCAGCTGTTTGTTTTAGTCCGAAGACCAAACAGGAGGTGAGGCATTCTATACTGGAGATTTTGGGGGTGGGCGAGCAGGAGGGCACTATGAGATACCTGGAAGTTCCGATCTCAGGTTGGTGGTTGCATGGCAGGGACTGCTCTCTTCTTGAGCTCGACATTAAGCGAAGGTTGGAGGGCTGGCAGATGCATTCACTGTCTATGATGGGCAGGATCACTATGGTCCGGTCAGTTCTCTCTTCGATTCCTATTTACTTACTCTCCAATTCTTTCATCCCAGTGTCGGTTTTGAGGTCTCTTGAGCAGCTATTCAGAAACTTCATCTGAAGAAGGCATGGAGGCAGGGGAGGTATTCATATGTTAGCTTAAGCGGTGGTGTGCCAGCCTACCAGGCTAGGGGGTTTGGGGGTGCAGTCTTTGTTGAAGAGGAGGGAGATGTTAGCGGCCCGGCACGTCGCGAGATTTGTACTGGAGCCCGACTGTTTGTGGTCCTTGTTGATGAGGGCGAAGTATGAGGTGTTGGTGCCTGGAGCGAGGGTTGGTCGCCGCCACTCACCACTGTAGAGGGAGATGTGTGCTAGAGCTACGGTGGTCCTTCTGGAGATTAAATGGGCCATCGGTGATGGCCAGTCCATTGATGTGTTGGAGGATTGTTGGGTGACTGTGCAGCCTCTCAGTCGTCTGCTGACCATGGTAGATTCGGGTCGACGGTTAGTGATCTGATGGTTGCAGAGGAGGGCTGATGGAGGGAGGGGTTGATTCGGGAGGTGTTTGGGGAGCACTTAGCGGAGATGGTTTTGGCTCTACCGGTGCCTTTTCAGGGGGAGCCTGACAGGTTAGTGTGGGTGCTGACGGAGCGATCACGGGTGCGTACGAGGGATCTACAGTTTTTGTTCAGAGATGAGCCAGTGCGACAGATCGAGGGAGGATGGATTTGGAGGATGCGGATTCATCCGCAGGTGGCGCTCTTCTTCTGGAAGGTGGCTTGGGGTTGCCTCCCCACTAGGAGTGTGCTAGTTAGGCGGGGCTTGTAGATCCCTCTGCACTGTGAGGTGTGTACGGACTCTGAGGAGACTATTAAGCATGCCCTTCTGCAGTGTCCTAGGACCAGGGAGATATGGAGGAGGTCACCAATCCCTCTCCCCCAGTCAGTGGTGTCGGTAGAGAATCTGCTGCAGTTGCTGAGAGACTCATTTCGGAGCCCTAGATCTGTTAAGGCAGGGGTACTTAGAGCATATCTGGCCTACCGCATTTGGTTGGATAGGAATGCAGGCGTGTTTGAGGGGAGGAGGGCATCTCCGAGGTGGGTAGTAATTAGAGCAGTGCTTCAGGCGAGGAGGTGGCGTCATGCGCTGCTATGTGTTCTCTTGGAATAGCTGGGGATATCTGGGATACTCGCTTCGCTGTTACAGTGCCCAAGTTTCCTCTCGTTTCTTGGACACCCCCACTCCCTAGTTTTCTCAAGATGAACTTTGATGGTAGCATGTCGGAAGATGGAAGGTCAAGAGGTGTTGGATTTGTGATCAGAGACTACCATAGCAGTCTAATAGCAGCAGAGGGTCGACGCACGCCAGGCCTTACCGTAGCTAGGGCAGAGCTTCGAGCAACCTGGAAGAGGATATTATATGCAAGACGGATGCTCGATGCCGAGCGGGTGTACATTGAGGAGGACTCATCTATGGTGATCAAGTAGATTTAGGGCATAGATAGGTATGGAGATGGACATTCACTTATTCGTGAGACACGGGGGCTGGTAGTGGAGTGTGCACCAAGTAGCTCATGTTTTTGGAAGGCGAACATAACAGCAGATTGGATCGCCTGCTATGTTGCTCGTCATTTAGGGGAGTTCTTGTAGACGCCCATAGTGGAGCTTCCACCCTCTTTGTACTTTTTACTTTATTCTAACTTGGTAGAATATACTCACGTTAGAGTTATATGAATTGCCATTTTTTATCAAAAAAAATAAAATAAATGATATTCTGTAGCAAGTTAATGGCTCAGCCAATCCAATGAAGAAGAGGAGAAAGTATTCAAAATCTATAAGGGTACGAGTAATTACAGTTTCGCACATATCCTCAGGATGCAAACAGACTAGCCAACTAAATGAGACAGGAATTGAAACACAAAAGGTTGAACATAAAAAAAAGAAAAAAAAAACAAGGATTTCAAGACAAGTAGAACCTGGGCCTAGCTAAGGATGATGATCCCGTATATCACACAAATTATAACGTAAATGTCCAAAATATCAGTCTTCTTATTTTACAAGGGTGAGGATATTGAAGAACAATAAAGGCTCAGCAGCGAACGAGTCGCACAATAATCTAGAGGCTACTCGCTATTATAGCCAAGATAACTGAATGATACAGCTGAATACAATCCTGGGACATGAGCACTACCGAAGCCATCAATTTCAGTCGGCATTTGCCAGGGTCTCTTCACTTACATCGAAAGCTTTCCTTGCCTGCTTGAGCTCTTCATTCATGGATAATAATTCAGTACATCGGTGGAGCTTCGGCGGATCCTGTTAATGAAAAAGAGACAGAAGGAAAAATAGGTGAAAATTGTAGGGAGCGGAGCAGAACGTTTTGTGCATCAACCTTGCACAGCAAAACTAGTTGCAATATCCATCACAAACATGCAATGTTTTTAGGTTATTGAACAAAAGCCGCAAAACATATAAGAGAAAAAAAGGAAGAAAGAGAAATTTGGGGTGATGGTGGGCAAGGGTAGTTGCAGTCTTGCAGATGGCAGACCTAGATGGCTGCATACTAAATGGCATTTAGGTGGCCAGTTATAAATAACATACAATAGGTTCGACCTAAATTGATGCCTGTAATTCAGGCTCCGTATCACCCAAGATAATGACTTGAGATTTCAGCTCAGGAAGAATTTTTTCTTTAGGTTTCTTCCTAGCCTGGTTTAGAAAGACTACTGGCGCCTGGTTTCAAACTACTAAATTGTTGATGTGTTTTAAGCATATGGTAGAAGGATCAAATCCCCATACATATAGATAGAGAAGTTATTTATTCTCAAGAGGCCTTCTGTCCAAGGGTCTAATTTTCCCTTGGCCTGTACTCTATGCAAGTCACATCATGCCAATATATGCTGCATTCTCAGAAATTTTTCACTTAATGCAAAATTGAATTCAAGGTACCCAATCCAGCAAATGTCAATCATGGCAAATTGACTGCTAGAAGGGTGACCTTGCAACATGTGTACAAGTGTAGGCATCTATAAAAGTGAATGTGCTCTTACCAACCCCAGTAAACAATTTTAACAACAAGGCCCACATATACAGCATTATGGAATGTGGATGCAACATAGCTCTCGCAATTTCATAGACACAAGCCACATCCTTTGGTATCTACTAAGACATATTATCACGATAACTTAATGGAGATGATGTTTTTAGAATGACCAAAATCATCCAATAAATGAACAGGTAAAGCATAGACACAAACACATTAAATGTTTCGGACGTGCAACAAGTCGTACCTTACGAATTAGATACAAAAAATCCTCGGTCAAAAGCTTCCCCCTCTTTGATCCTACATCTTGAGCTTTATGCACCTAGGAGAAGTTCATGCAGTTCAAAGTTATGAATGAGAAGAGTAAAAGCATTCCCCCGAGCAGGTAGGAAAATTCAAAAATAAACTGAGCAGTCACAAATATGCAACTAGCAATATTGATCAAATTAAATGTTTGAGCACATTTATAAAGCATTGAGAGGTCTTGAAGCTCCTACCAAATGCTGCCATCCAGACAATGTAGAGTTCCTTGTGCACATGAACCTAGGGGGTGTGGTGGGCTCTCTTAACAGTAAATTCCACAAAGCTAGCTTTTTCTTAACAGTAATGAAATGTCGCCGACCGGCCGGTCGACGATGACATTGTGCGACCCAAGTAAGTCGCTCTCTCTCTCTCCCCCTCCCCTCTCTCTCGGCCTCTATCTCTCTCTCCCCCCACCCTCTCTCTCACATAGGATCCGAACAGACCGAGCCCCTCCCTCCAACCCTCTCCCTCTCCCTACCTTCCTCCCTCCCTCCCTCTCTTCTTCTTTCTCGTTCTCCCTCTCTCTGGCTCTCCCTGTTTTAGTACACCATAGAACAACACAATATGGACTTATACCATGCCAAACCGGTCACTGACCGGTACACCCTCCAATACCAATTCGACAAACCTTGGTCAAAACTATAGCATTTATTTTGTACTTCCTGGAAACTTGTATTATAATTCAAGAAGCATGGGGCAAGAACTTTGACAGTTAGGAGAGGAATTATGAACAAAACTATAAGATTCAAGAAGACATGGGCATACATTTTGTAACATTGGTATCTAGCTTCATTCTTTCAAGCCAGATATACTTAACCGATTTTTTTACCTCTAATCAATGGCTGATATTTGGGGATAACAGGATTAGTTCCCAAAGCCTCCTGAATTTTAAAAAATCTTGTTCGCTTATCTTAATTGGAGATGGTCCAAAAGGCTTAGTATATTGAGAGTCCTGCCATTCCAGTTTGCCAATTATTCTTACAGATTAAGCATGTCCGCTAATGCCACAAGCTCTTCTACAATCTTTCCATATTTCCAAATAATACATGCATATGTGGGATCACCAGTCTGTATGTCAAGCTTCCTGAATAATTGCAAGTAGTTGAGGTTGCCTTTCTATTTCAGCTTGAACTTGTTGACCATATGCCTCACTTGTCTTCGACTGAAAGCCAGTCATATGGCAAGGATAATAGCCTCAAGAAAATCAGACATCAAAATAAACATCATTCGATTCTTTTAAACATGATGGAATTTTTTTTATCATCTATTAAATCCCACATGAGGTTTCCATGATGCTAAGATTAAACAATTTTTAATTCATGGGCGGTTGACAGCCATGAGTTTTATCTAGCTCTCTTTTTTCTCTTAATTGATAAAAACAACTAAGATAGGTGGAAACCATAATTACCAAATCAGTGATATACTCCACAACAATGTCCTCCAGTAGTGCGACTGTTTCTGGAAGTGGCTGCAAAACCAACAGAAGGCTATGATATGAGCAACAAGGCAATAACTGCATAAAATCAGTTTCGTTAACTACCAGAAGGAATATATCAACACATTGACCACATAGTAGCACCAAGAATTAAGTATCAAATGCAACCTCCTTTTAAAATGTTGCATCACTATCTATAACACATATGCAGGTAATCAAATAATATCTCTTCTCGATTAAATCTGGGCATGATGCATCATGAAATTAGACAGAATTATATCTTGAAAAGAAAATTTTGTTGGCATCCCTCGCACGCCGCAGAAAAATCAAAATGCAGCGGAAGGGCAAGCGCGAGATCCCGTTCATCGCATGAACTTATTTTAAAATCGATGTTCGTTGATAGATTAGGATGAAAAACTTTTACATGATTAGAAAGATCATATCTTCAACTTGTGCGGGTAGATGATCACCGCAAATCTGATGATCGTGGATTTGTTAGAATGTTCGCTTGAAGCCGCACACGTGTCCGGCCTCTACAGGTATCCACACACGAGGCAAAGGACCGATCAAACGCCTGAATCTCCCCAAGGTACTAGCTCCCTTGCAGAGATAGTTTTGATGGCTGAAATCTTCTCTTTTGAATCAACTCTTGATTGCCTTAGAGAGAAGGAAGAAAGACTAGAAGGGGAGAAAAAGAGCCACCCCTTATTCAGCCTTCTCCTTTTTATTTTGTGGAAGAAGGAATTAGGAGAGCTATATGCCACACGCAACCCTTTTTTTTGTTCTTCCCTTGTGGCTGAAAACCAAGAGAGAGGAGGAAAAGATGCTCACGTATCTTCCTAGAGGAACTTCAAGGGGGGCCGCATGCCCTCCTTATTTTATCCCTAAGCGCGAGCTCTTAATTTTTAAGAGTCCGCACTTATCCTTTCCAAGAGAAGGGGCCCTTTTTTTTTTGTCATCCACGTATTTTTCAAGGGGAGGGGCATACCCCTCCCTCTTTTCCTCTCTTCACGCATGCCCAAGCCCTTATCTCATGAGGGGCATGGGCTCATACTCTTCAATCCTAATCCAATTAGGAGTCATCTTAATTTATTGGATTAAAATTAATTAGGACTTAAGAAATCCTAATCCAATTAGGGCTTATTTAATTTCAATCCTAATCCAATTAGGACTTTAGAAATCCTACTCCAAGTAGGACTCTATTTTAATTTGAAGTCCTAATCTAATTAGAACTCTAGAAATCCTACTCCAAGTAGGACTCGTGTTTAATATGATCAAGTCCAATTAATTAAATCCAATTGATTCAATTAAATTGCAATCCAATTGCAATTACTCTTTCTTCAACTCACTAACTCTTAGTGGGTTACACCAATTATCAATCGAACTGATAATCATAAATTATTTGTGATTCCAAATCACAATTCAACTATCGGATCAGTCAATACCTCTAATGTGTGTGATCTCATAAGTTCTATTCTGTCTGTTAGTGAGATGTATTGCGATCTCTATCACAATATTATTGAAAACTCCTTTCAATAGGTTGGAACAATTCCAACTCATCTCACCAGGGATCATCGATCATCAAGATAGTCCCTATGAGTCTCACCATCCACCAGTGACACCTAGCAGCATGTAGTGACAACCCAGCAGAATGGAATGATGAACCTCTAGGTGCAGTTATCATATGATATAGTCCTTCTATTATGGATCCCTACAGAACGGAGGTCATGGATAACTCGTCAAACTCCATCGTCTGTCATATGTCTAGATTTATTCGACTTAAGTTCCAGAGTGGAAAACTCATTTTCCACTGTACATACTGCCTCGGTCGAGGTCTTACAAACTCAGTCTTATAAATCATATAGGATCACTCCTTATCTACCAAGATCGATAGATTCCTTGTAGGTGCATACCCTACTCCTACAGTGAACCTACTGCAGCCAATCTACACCACAAGGACCCATATGGCTAGAGACCATGTATACGTGCAGTCAAACTATAGCAACCTCACTGTGAATAGCCGAAGCACCGTAGGTCAAAGGATCAGTCACACTACTGTAACATCAAGTAAGTCACTGACGAGTTGATAGACATCCAAGTGACTTCTTGTCTTGGTCACGCTCAGTACCCTTATTCTCTAACAAGCATCTGCACTATCATTTCAGTGTCTCTACACTGTGGACTCGAGAGTCGTCCATCCATAAGGAAAGCGATTTGTGCACTGATCTCATCGGATCGATCACCGTCCTCGTGATGATCCATCGATCAAGAGCATTTAGAAATTAATCACCAATGATACATGGCTCAAAT
>JAOXJJ010000139.1:6899928-6942400 GCA_025769935.1 Phoenix roebelenii | reverse complement strand
AATCACCAATGATACATGGCTCAAATTCTCAACTCTTGAGAATATGCATCATCATCTTATTAATTCCTTAGACGATTCATAGACACATACACAATATGAATGAAAAAGATGCTCATTTATTAATCAATAATAATAAAGTCAAGTACAAAACTATATCCCAGAATTAATAATGTGTCAGCCAGATTGGCTTCTAGGGCATAAATCTAACAAATTTAAATCGCTAAAAATGATGCCTTCATACAGGATATATACAACCTCAAAAAATGATGATTATTTTCATAAAATGAAGAAAAATATTCTGAAATCCAGAGTGGTTTGAAAATAAATGCCAGGGTGACAAATGGCCAACTGATTATCATTCCTAATTTTCTTATTTTCTTTTTGAATGTTACGTCCTGTTAATTGTTATCCATATGTAAGTCAATGCACAAGCTGATGCAGCAGTCATCTAAGACCAGCTGCTAAGCAACAATGAAGGTTGCAGCAAGTGCAAACGGCAGCTCTTGATGTATCCAACACCATGATGATTCCATTTTGAGATGATTCTAAGAGGTGTCCTGATGCACATCAATGTTGTGAATTAAAGCAGAGTTTTCCTTTTAATAGTAATCCTTTAGCCACTCTGGATGCCCCTAATTTAAGAATGCAGGTGCAAAATGATAAACAAGTTGGCCATAAGCTCAAAGTTATTTGAAATAGTGAAAATGATTAATTGACAATAGTAAACAAAAAGGATGAGGCAGAATATATTATTTGTTGTGAAAGAATAGAAATACTCACATTGGGGTCATCCCCAAATCCATACATCATGTGTTGCACTACAACATAAACAAAGAAGATTTAGATTAGTAATAGTTGACAAGAATATCAATTTTGCACATGATGGCATAAGTTTTGTGTAAGCTTAAGCCTAAACATTTTTTCCAGCAGTGTCAGCAAAGAACATAGCTCTTCTGTGATTTCAAGTATTAACTGGGAGAGGCACTGTATGTATTACATGCTGCCATTAAATGTTTTCCAAAATTTCCAAGTTAAAAAATGTTTCTAAAAATAACTTCATGTTGTTTATCAAGCATGAAATCATTGATAGAATACCAGGGGTGTCAATACTTCAGACTTGGGCCATACATGCAAAATTTTAATTTAGCCGGCCAAGAAGTCTGACCTGAAAGCACATAAAGTCTAAACTCAAATAAACCCAGGCTGTGGACACTTTGATGCTGGAACAGTTATGTTGGGAGGACAAATGACTATAAGCCTCTTTTTCACAAGACTATACAAGTCTTTTCAGCTGTTAGTCATCAACACCCTATCATGGTTTTTGCAGATATTGAAATCAAGCACAAAAGGTACTGTGCTAACATGCATGATGAATTTTCCTACAACTAGCAAAGCAGCCCAGCAAAAATCCTAGAGCAGAAGTTTTTTTCTGCTAGGAAACAACTTTTGAGAATATCATAACATAAGATTACTACAAAAAATGTAGCCCAGTAAACCTCTTAATCCATGATCTTGTTATCGTAGCAAAACAGCTATCCTCCACTTGCTTCTCTAGTGAGACATAGCTGGGCCGATTTGATCACACTTTAATGGATTTATTACGTACTGGAAGTTTCTAATAAGCATGGGAGAAGTTTTTATGGTTTTTCTGAACTGATGTAAATTTTTGGCAATTTTAATAGGAAGCTTTGGTTTTTGATGGTTTAGGTGATTTGTAAGGAGAAAAATGGAATACCCTTTAAAAATAGAATTAATTTCAAAACCTTGCACTTACATTTGAAGGTACAAAGAGCATTGCCAATGTTTGATTACACCTTTAACTTATCTTGAAAGCAAATCTGGAACAATGCTAAGCTTCCTTTATAATCATCCATATCTCTATCTGATATGGGGGCTCTCTCCATTTTTTGAAGGGTGATACGGGGGCTCTCTTCTTCAGGATCCTCATGGTCAATCTTGATGGGTATTCACTGTGTAACCCAGGAACTTTCAAAAAGAGCAATTTTCCATGACATCATGATTGTTTCATCCTTGTGCTGCATAATATGGCTGTTTCCTTAACTGGTTCTCCAAAAAGATGCAACTGTAGCAGCTATGTGAAGGATGATAATGTCTGATTTCTCTTGAAAAAAAAAAACATTCTTTGGATCAAATTTCCCTATCTTTCCATTTTTTTCTAAAACGAAATCCTTTTGTCAGCACAAACTAGTAGATACCACAAATGATCCTAGATTCTCAAAAAATTTTGAGCTAGTTTTTATGCATCCAACAAATACCAACTATAAAATAGAAAGCATAAAAACAAAACTGGATTCAATCACTACGAAGACAAACAAAGGCCATTAAGGAAGCTGATATACTTTCAAGAACCGAAAATAAGTGAGAGGCAATCAAACAGCATCAATCTTACGATCTTTCTGAAAGACCCCACGCTTGCGCTTAAAAGAAGCTTCAGAGGGCTGAGACGATCCCACCCTCGGCTTCGCCGGGGGCCCTGAAGAAGAATTGTGCATCACCTGAATTCGACAGCAATCTCCAGCATTAAAACATAAGTATATGCCAAAACAACATACCTTTACACAAAATAATCAAGAATTGATACCAAATAGATGAAAAACGAATAAAAAAACAATGGACTTGCGATTATAACAATAAACATCAACTCCTGTAGATTGAGAGAGACAGAGAGAGTGTGTTGGCAGAAGGAATCGATGATTCTGAAGCCCTAGTTCTTGATTTTTGTTCAATCTACCAAGGAAGGGGCGCAGGATCTGCTGATATCGTCGCCTTTCGAACAATTCCTCTCTCTTTTCGTCAATGGATCTAAACAGGAGGATCAGGGGAAGGTTGGGACCGAACCCTTATGGCGGCGGTGGCGGCGGCTGGAGGCGGAGGAGGGCGGTGGGAGGCCGGAATCAGAAGGAGACGGAACGGGATAAAGATAAGCGAAGAGAAGAATACCTCGAGGAGGCGGCGGCGGTGGCGGTGGACGGCGAGTAGCGGAGAGGGAAAGAGGAACGCTCGGAGGGAAGACAGGAACGTCCTTGGTCTCGATGCGGCCGGATATATTATATTCTCATATATATACGTCCCTGCTTCAAGGTCGGTCGGATCATGGAATATTTTGATTCCGTGGTTTTTCCTATTGTCGTTAATAACTCGTTTGGTTAGCGGAAGGGGGAAGCGAGTCGACGGAATGTTTGGTTGGAGTCTTACAAGAAGAAAAATTTGGAGAGTAGCATACTGAATAAATTTTTTATATTTAATAAAAAATATTAAAAATTATTTTTTCATTTGGTTAAAAAAATTAAGAAAATTTAAAAATATAAACCACCATATGCCGCTTTTCCACAGTCAACTAACATGCCAAAACTATTTTTTCAATAAAAAAAACCAAACGAACTTTAAGACCATCCAAGAGATATATCTAAAACACTCTGAAAGCCGTCATCCAAGATCTCAAAATGACTTGGGGATGATTCAATAATGGATTGGCATGAAGAAAAGTGAATTTTTTTTCGCACGAAAGATGCAACCCCAAACCCTATCCTAGACCTATCATCTCCATCAATACAGGATAGAGGAATCGCCTTAATGGACTTACCAGCTTCCTCTCCAAAGACATTCACAAAACTTCCTCGGAACCGAGCACTGTTAGCGACTGAGGAAGCAATATAAAGAAGGTTTGTAGGTACAGAGGATGAAAGAAAGAACTTTTATCAAGGTTCTATGTCAAATTATCTCCAAAAATACAATGTAACAACTGCAGGCTCAGTTGATCAGTACCTCCTCGATCCAGAATTCAAATCATAAAATAAAAATAAATAAAAGCACCATTCAAGGAGATTGGAGCTGTCCACAAGGAACTAATCGCCGGATCCTTTTTGTAAAATTTCCAAACAGATTAGATTTTATATCTTTCACTTATTCGAGTCTCAAAAGGATTGGACTCTACTACTTTCTCCTCTCTTCCCTCAAACATTCATTACACGTGTCCAGTTGCTAATGCAAACAGAAGATGCAGAGCAAACAAACAGAGACTCTGAAAAAAGATATGCCAAAAAGCAGCAACAAACATATCCAAAGCCCAAATAAGACATAATGAGATCATGACGTAGCATATTACTACAAAGGATGAACCCCCCCGCATCTTCTACTTCTATTAGTAAGCTTTTTAGACTAACAAAGAGAAACAAAATAAGAAATTAAAAAAAGTAAGAAAAATCATAATTCATAATTTTTGATACATAAGAAAAATCATAATTCATAATTTTTGATACATTTTGGAAGCAGTATGAATATCGTTTCTCTCGTAGTAACAGAATTACATAATCATTTTGGAAGCAGTATGAATATCCTTTCTCGCGTGGTATGTTTTTCTTTCCCCTTAATTGAAGTAAGGGAGAGAACGATCTGAATCAGAGATTGATTAATCAGTTTCCTTTTCTAAACTACATCTATTGCCCCAAAAAGGGGGAAGGGGGGAAGCAAATGGAGAGGTGATCGCGCCCCATGGAAACAGGTAGTAACAAGAATTACAGTAAATGTCCTCATTCAGATAGGAGCCATTTGGGAAAATTCCAGGGGCTGCACACCTTCCAATCAACGCTAGTCATGTAACAAGGAGGAACAAGTTATACGCCAACGGAGAGAATGCAAGCTTCAAGAAAGAATCGCCTTGATTTTAGTCTTCTGATCTTCAGTTAGTGACTTGGGGAACAAAACTTCATATGTGACATACAAATCTCCCTTCTTTGAACTTAGGTGCAAAGGCATGCCTTCCCCTTTGAACTTCCTCGCCTCTTTAGGTTTAGTGATACCCTACATATTTCACCAAATCCATTTTAAAAAGTGGATGAAAAATGACAAGTTCATGTGACTGAACAAGATAATGATTATTTGCAGACCTCTGTGCCGATTTCCAATAAATGTTCATCAAAATGTTTGATGGTCTTTTCGAAACCAACAAGAGCTTGGACCTGAAATAAGCAGGGAGTTAAGAGATCAACATTATATATAAAAACCAATAAATTGAATAATAAAGGAGAATAAATATTGCAGGTTCAGACGACTATAAAAAGCTGCCTTTTATCTGCAATGCCAAAAAACCAAGCACAATAAATTGTGACTTTCCTTTCTATAGATTGATATAGTTTAATTGACAGACTTGGAAAAGGCAGCATAATTTTTTCTCGTTCCTTGGAAGTTTATTTATCACAAAAACAGTAAAAGGGATCTGATTTGTAAGTATTCATCTAACAGATGTCCTCCACCAAAATTTATCTGGAAAATTTAGGATGCAAGTCTTCTGAGGTATCACTAAATTTTAGATGGTCAAGAGTTGATAAAACAGAGATGATGGCTCTAGATCTTCATTCCTGTTGATGAAATCTGAAATTCACCCAGAAGTAACAAAAAGAAAAAAGATCACAAACATGAATGACGATCAAAGCAAAACCTATTATACGAGAATCATAAAACCAGACCCATTGAGACAGGTAAAAAGACTGTTAGTTAAAGCTATGACACTGAAGTTCCTGCTAAACATTTCAGCTCATTACAACTTATCGCTAATTCAATATTCACTACAAGTTGTTGCGCATACTTCTAGAAGGTTTAGAAAGTGAAACCTATTAAGGATGGAGCTAAAACAAACACAATTCAGCGATGGTTTCAAAACCTGTGATGCGCCTCCTAACCTTGTTATTGTTGTCTATAGACATAAATGCAAAATCTCTTCAATTGTTGACAAAAGTAGACATGTTAAAGGGATGGAAGGCTTGTGTTTACAAACAAGGTTTCGAGTTGCGACCAGTTTCGGTCAGTTTCAGCTGGTTTTGGTCAATTTTGGCCAAAATTGACCAGAACTGTTGTTCTTCTTTTAAAACAATTCCTTTAAACAAGTAAATATGCTTACTATTTTATAAAATTCATTAATTCAATAATATGCTCATTCCATCAATTTATTCATTAAGGCATCAATCATCAGGCATCAGCACATTTATGTGATCTCAAATTTGAAACATTGCAACATGTCTTAGAAATGCTGCAGAACAGAAGGGGAAAAAAGGAGGGGGTGGTTAGTAATAGCGAATACTCTTTTCTTTTGCCTTTTTTATCACTACCTATCTCAATTTGTTTGTTGGTACTTGGTAGCATGCGATTATTGATAAATAAAAGGGCTACACATGATCATTATTAAGGATCTTAGAGGTAGGGTCTTTACATAGTGTGTAGTGTCTCTATTCTAAGTTTCTAAATGAATAGATAAATATTGTTTTTCTGACGATATATAATGTTTGAATTTCAAAAGGGAATAAATCTATGAGAGGAAATTAGGAAGGGTATACGAATTGTCAGCCTAAAAGTACCCAAGCTGCACAAAGTATGGTTGCAAATAACTCAAAACATCATAAAATGATGAAAAGTATATTATCATAATTTATTTTCTTTATTTTTCTATTTTTAGGGATCTTCTCTTGTCTTTTTGACCAAAACGCCGAAACTTGAAACGGAACTACCAAAACTGAACCTCTAATTGGGAGACTGAAACCAAGTCTTAAAACCTTGATCGCAAGAAAATTTCAAGCCTAAAGAATATGAAAAGTGTTTAGTATTTCTTAATAAGTGTCATAAACAGAATATTGAGAGGTATAAGTTTGATGAAATTCATGGTTCACGACAAACCAAAAAAAAGAATACAGTGAGACAAGCATCAGAGAGTCCCTGGAGGTCAAACTTCACCATGCAAATTCTATTAAAAATTTATAAGGTCAAATCTGCAGGCACTCTAGTCTGTAGGTGTCTGTCTCCCAATCCTCAAGCAATTCACTACTCTACAATCACCATTTGATCAATAAAAAAGAAAGTTTTGTCAACATGAAAGAAAATACTAGAAGCACCTCATCCCTCCCACCAAAAAAGAAAAATTACATAAGAAAACAAGAGCATAAAAGAACATGACACTGTAGGTTTCTGCTTAGGTTATATCACTATCAGTTTACAACATGCAAAACTATGCAAGGCCACCTCCTTTTCATTTTGAGTAAGGCGTAGGAATATAAGGGCTTATAGCACTGGTCCCTCATTTTAAGAATTACTGCAGGACATAAATCTGGTAATAAGTTGATGGATCAATGCATGCAAGCACCCACCTTCATATATCCTTTTAATCAGGACTGCCCAATATGAAGTACTGCCATGGTTGTACATGCGATTATACTATTTGTCCACAAAACAATGCTAATTTTCACGAAAAAATTCCAGAAGAAGGTACAATACACTATTTGTCCATAGATGCTTTCAGAATTCTCTATTGAGAGCAACCACCTCCAAACCGTTAGCAGAAGTTTGTGTCATGATTGGAACTTGGATTTTCAAAGCTAGCAACATAAGAGAAATAACATAATTAAGTACTTTGCATCAGGAAATAAATAGATGACATGAAGGATCACTGCAAAATCCGTTCTCTAGGTTGACATGAACACACAATCCAGACAACCCAGTCACTGCTGTTGTAAGAACTAGAAAGAATTATCAGTTCAAGCTAGATTGAAATCGTAATAGCAGCACACAGCTCCAGGTCACCACAAAATACAAAGTAGCATTTATAAAAACAAGGAGGCTAGATTTATGAATCACAGCAGTAATGGTGGTAAACTTAAGCAGAAGTAAATCTTAGTCAAAGAAAAGAGGACAAAATTGAAGAAAAATTGTTACCAGTGAAATTGTCACAGTTGTATGCAGGTCATTGCCTTCTCTTCTGAAGCGCTCGTGTGGTGCTGTTCGGATCCTGAACTGCTCATGAAAATGAATGGTTTAAATAATAAAGTAGATTTAAAGTGGTAAATTTCATTATTTTTTGGGGCGGGGATACCTTCAGATCTCCATCTTCACCATCAATTTTAGGTTCACCATCCTCATAAAAAAGCAACTCCTGTGCACAGTTTAGACAATTCCACTCATGAGTTACAAATAAATTGACGAAGGAAAGCATATATTATTATATAGTATTTGTGGTGCAACAAGTCTGAATTAGTTCAGAACTTCAGATGGAAGAGCAGCTTTAAAGCATATAAGAAACAAAATTTTTAGTTGGTCATTCATGAGAAACAAGGGAAGAATATCCTAAACATATCTCAAAACTTGGAGTGAACTCTATGCCAACACCATGAAAATGGTATAGGATTCGCAAATTGAGTTCAGTATTCAAATGAGACCAAAGATCACCGAACCGTTACCGAGCATCGTACGGTATGGTTCGATACCAGTTCAGACCGAACCGAATCGGTTGGGCATGCGGCGTGCTCGTTCACGCGCCCATTCACGCATAGGCACACCCTAAATGTTTTTTGGAAGTTCTCTCTCTTTTCGAACTTTTTCTATAAATTTAAGTCTAATTTAATTTGTTTTATATTTTCTTGATGTTTTCTTTGATGTTTTCTGATGTTTCTGTGATCCCGTTCACGCACTGGTATGCACCGTGCACACCTTATGTGCGTGCACACCTTATTTAGCCTTGACTCTTTTTTCTGATAGCATGAATCAGTATTGTTTGTGGATTTTTGGGAAAGAGAACCGATTCCATAGATTTGAGAAGGCCTTCTTCAACCTTCCCCTTCAGTGGCGTTAGCCTTTTAAAGTCGAACGCTAGGCGACAGCCATAACGGGCGCTGTGGCATGGCAATTATTGCCATAGCGGGCCACTGGCCCTCGACTCGGTGCGAACCAACCAGTTCGCACCGAGTCTGAGTCGAACCGGACGGAACCGTCCAATTTCGTCTAGTATTAGCCGGTTCCAACTAAAAATTATCAGTTCCTACAAGTATTATTGAGGTTCCGGCCCCACAATCCGACTAAAAATTATCAGTTCCTGCAGGTATTATTGAGGTTCCGGCCCCATAGCCCGTTTTCCTATAGTGAACCGACTTGGTCTGAGACCAGATCGGCTCGGTTCGGACGGAACCGGGCAGTACGACCCGGTTCGACAATCCTTGGATAAGACATAATTAATATGAAGGAAACAGAATACACCAAAATATCTATAAAGATGAAACCTAATATGAAAGCCTAAAATAATGTAATTAACACAAAAATTGATAAAAAACATCTATATGATACAAATTTGGGATAATCAAAATGACTTTGTGTTGCCCAGCAGTAGTACGCATTTCAAGGAGCACATTCAACTAGAGATGCAGGTCTAGCAAGGGTCATCAAACCCATTGCTACATATTTTCCATCTAATGCCTCACTGGTTGCAAGTCACAACAAAGTGACAAAAAACACATTTATGATGGGGAAAGGAAAACACAAGGATTTTCAGGTTGAAAATGTCATGCCCTAAATCCAGAACATCGTAAAACTAATAACAAGTCGTAAGGTTCAAGCACTTAAGCAAGCTGATAACATCCATGAAGATATATCCACTTGATGCAACTGAAAAATACCAAGACCTAAGATATATCTTGTAGTAACAAGCAGTCAAGTCATATAGCAAAAACTGCCTCATTAAGGCTTTATTCAGAATGATGATAACCTATATAGAAGCAGCTTACTTGTCCATCTTGCATCCCCTTTTCAATATCTACAGTGATGAAATAACCTTCTCGCTCAAACTTCATGTTTGGACATTGCTCACAGACCTGAAAAAGAAACATTGGAAATTTAAATAAAACTTCCATTTGGACACATTCTGAAGGTGAAATTTTTTAAGAATAAAAGCTCTAGTTATTTATCCCAATCAGTGAACTTATGAGTGACATCAAAATAGCAAGCGCCCAAACTGCTGCTTATTTGAATAAAATCTGATCCACACATCACAGAGCTACCTATCAAGGTATTTTTTTAAAGAGAAGGCACCTGTTCTGTCATCTGCTGAAACATTCCTGGACCAATTTGTCTATGATAAACTTCATTCCTGCAGTTGCAGCGCCTCTTGCCAGGGGCTGGCTTTATAACATTTTTCTCTCTCCAAACCTATAAGAAGTCCCATCGAAGAAGACAAAGTAAGGTGATTGGAAATCATGAGAAACAGATTGCCTCAGAGCTACTATTCTCTGGTTCATAGTACGCAAAATCAATTTACTTTGTGTTCCAAGATATAATTCAGTTATAAACTAAGAAAGCAAGAAGAAGAAATATCAAAAACTCAAAAAGTCATCATCTTGAACAACAAGATACCACCCACAAAATTACAGTGCATGATTCACATGAGGCACTGGTTTAAAAAGAAATGACATTTAACATACAGAGAGTAATTTACAATGGTTAGCAAAAGAAGTTTTAGATCATGAACAAACTTAAGAAAATTATGAAGAGAGTAAAGTTACCCCTATTGAACCTCCCATATATAAATCTTCTAGTGTGGCATCCAATTCAACAACTACATCATCACCTTTTGCTATCACCTCCTCCTCCTCTTGTGCCATACCACCTCCAAAGAAACTGAAAGAAACCTTATATGTAAGCAATGCCAGCACTACTTGATTTGTAGAAGCAGATATAAATGCATGTAATTTATATAACATGATAAAACTAACAATATTCACTGTATGAGATAATGTACGAATGCAACACTTAGAAAGAAATCATATCAAATGTACTGCAAAAGGCAGGTAATGCATGATGTTTAATGCATTATGCATATGCAAGATAGCTTATTGCAAACACATTAACAGACAGGCAACAATCAGCACAGAAGTAGCTGTAAATATCAAAGGAGCAGTAACGAGGAAACAAGATTGTGAAGAATGACCTAACAAAAAGGAGTGTGAAAAGGAAAATTGTCTAAAAATCAGCTGAGCAAATTGATATCCAATAAAAAACCATTTTAAAAACTCTCAACTTTGAGATATATAGAGGCTAGGAACCATATTGGTCAAATTGTCTAGGTGACCCTGAGCAATGGACCTTGCGATCACCCACACAATTGCATTGATGACTAGAAAGTCACCTAGGCACCAAACTCCATACAAAGTCACTCATGCATTTAATGATTCAACTAAACTACTTTGTATATTCAGATTTAAACTATTTCAACTGATCAACATTTGCACATACCTAAGGATTATAGGTTGGACATTAACAATTAAATTTCCAAGACATTTTAGTTTATGAGTTTACAACATACTCGTTGATGAACATAACAAATGAAAAATATCTATAATTATTGTCTTAGCTCAAGTAGTAAAGACTGTCAAGCTTCCTCAGGCATCCATCTTTTTGGAAACTGGAGCTAAGGTCTAGGTTTTTGAATGGTAAACCTTTTCCAGTCAGTTGTTTAACACTTAACTTAAAGTACTTAAATTTTCATTGCCACGATCTTATTTTTTTTTCCTTATGTTCCAATATGGATGCAAGCCATTTGTTCATTGGCATCATATGCCATAAAAGAAAGATACAATAAAAGGCTTTAACATGCATGCATGCATATGTATGTATTCTTATCTTTCATATATTCACATGTTCATAAGTTCATCTGTACATATATATCTTTTGGTTCAATGTATGTTAGATATATGCAATTACAACCAACCTCCCCTGCATGCACATATTTTTTTGTGTGTTTATATATATAAATATATATGTACATATGTATATAAGTATGTACATATGTGTATATGCATATGTACATATGTATGTATCATGGTCCTTGTGAGGCTTCTCTAGCTGTCTTCAGAGACCTATTTAACACCTTGACTGCCACCCAGATGCCTTGACTGCCACCTGTAACAACAATGCCCGCAAACCATGATTCCTAAGAAATTTATATAACATGGCATCAAGTTAAACAGTTCACCCTGTCCCATACTACAGGCAGGGATCACGTTTAAACACAGACAACCAGAAGAAATCTATTTAACTTGCCAATTCTATTTCAAAATCAAGACTGGTGTGTATTGTGTTTTACAAATAGACCCATCCACAAGGAGAAAGATTCCCTCATGTCCTCAACTAAATGTTGATGTTGTCTTCTTCTCCATCAGCTGTTCAGGCATGTGTTGGCAATGGTTACCATGATTCTGAAAATCCACGTCCTCTTCAGAGTTCTCAACAGGGACTTGTATAATTCTGCTCCAATCTACTTGACTGTTACCAAAGGTCTAGATCAACAAGCCTAACAAGCCATAAAGACATACAAGGCACGTGAAACTGTAGTGGTGTGAGTTTGTTCTCCCTAATTATCATGGACTGAAACTGAGCCAGATGTGGACTTAATGGGTTTTATTACTGTGCCACTTATCAGGCATGTTAATGGGCTGCTTCTTAAAAGCAATTAACAATGAACAAAGGTGTCAAGCACACTCTTGAACCATGCTTCTGCTGAGAGTTTGTAAACTGGATATTGGGAACCTTAAAGATGACAATTTTAGTCAGGATTTATCATCATTATCATCCATTGTCTTGTCAAAGACATCTCAGAGTGACAGGACATCATCATTTTGTCCTCCCCTTGTTTCTTTACCCTATCCTCATTCTCAGAAGCAAGACAGAAGCCTCTTTCTGATGCCAATTAATGAGGTTTTCAGTCGCTAGTTAATTGTTCAGCATGACAAGCTAATGGCTGCATGCTGGATGAGCATGGGAAGCAAGATTTAAGCATTAATCTAAGTGTGGAAAAACTAAATTTAAGATGCGTTGTTAATAATTGCTTTTTTTGTGTGTATCTGTGTGTGTGAAATGTGAATGAGTGGAGAAAAGGATATAATATTGACCCCAGTAAATCGAGTGAGCAGAAGAACAGCAATTAAAGAAATTTCAATGTCTCTGAAAATTATATTAGTTTGTATGGATTTTGAGTTCCCTTTAAATTTTAACAAAAATCGTGTAACAATCTCAAAAAGGAAACACAGTCTTACCTGTTAAAAATGTCTTGGATGTTCCTCCCGCCACCCCTTCCTCCACTGCTGGCATGCTGCTTCACACCCTCTTCGCCATACCGGTCATAGATACTCCTCTTCTCACGATCAGACAGCACTTCGTATGCTGAAAAAACGTAAATTTATGCAAAAAGATTAGATTTTGAGTACAAAATCAATGATTTTTTTTGTAATTTTATAAGGAAAAAGGGGGGATGAAACCCTTAGGCAACAAAAAATTAGATTAGCTTTAAGTGGGGGAAGAGAAAAGAAACTGATCACATTGGAGTCCACCAAACATAAAACTTGATTCATACCATTGCTGATCTCCGTGAATCTCTTGTTCGCCTCTTCGTTCCCGGGATTCTTATCGGGATGATACTTCAGAGCGAGCTTCCTGTAGGCCCTCTTGATCTGCTCCTCCGAAGCTCCCGTCGAAACTTGCAGCACATCATAATAGTTCTTCCTAAAATCCCAAAAGCCACAACAAAAGAAAAATTTATCAAAATCCAAAGCGATTCGAGTCCAACCTGTTCGATAAAAAAAAGGAATCGAATAGTACCCTCCGAGGGCGGCAAGAACGTGTGATAGAAGGAAGACGACGAGCAGAAGCCACGTTCTTGGCAGCGCCATCGAAGCTGTGAATGAGCTCCGATCTGAGAAACCCGGTAATCAACTCGATGGCCGTGAATCGAGAATTTGACGCTTCTTGGTCGAAATTAGGGTTCGAAAAGGAGCCCAGATCGCGTCTATCACGTCTCGGCCACGAGCTCCTCCACCCTCCTCAGGAACGGCTTTAGAGACCGAAGGCGTCAACGAGTTGGTCTTCGTAAACTTGTGTCTCCGGAAACGAACCAATTAGAGGAACGGAATTCGGTGTCAAAACCAATGAAAGGAGGAGACCTGGAGACTGAAGCGGCCGTTGTTGTTCCACCCCTCATTAAGCTGGTCCAGCGGGTGGAGATTCGCTCGGCTCCGAGCGGATGCGCGTGATGACGAACGTATTCAATACGAACGGAATTCGGCATCCGGAACACGATATCCAGTATTCTGATACCCACGCCCTCTCTTAATCACAAATTAACGAGAAATTAAAATAGATGTCTTTCTATGTTTTTTTTAAAGCTCCAAGGGCAGCATTCCGACTATATTCCGACAAAACTGAAACCAAAGTTGATACCCACACAAGGTGATGAAGCCAAGATGGCAAAGTTTGCAAGCAGTTCGACCACTTCGTTTTCCCCATGGAAGACATGGAGGAGATGAAAGAATTTAATAAAGTAAAAGATTTTATTTTATTCTATTTAAAAAGCTTAGAAGAATTTTTAGGAGAAAAAAAGTTATCCCGATTTTTAGTATGAGAAAATTGAACTTGTCCATATTCTATATGAATTTTTCTTCCTCATAAAATTGGTATACACATCCTACTTTGGTTGTTTTAATAAAAGAATAAGAGATATGCCAACCTTAAAATTGGGCATACATTTATTATATTATATTAAAAAATTATAAAAGAGTTATAGCTATTTATAATGCGTCTTGTTTGTGTTGCATGGGTCAAACTTTTAGAATTTTGTATCATATTATAAAAGAGAAAAAAATGTATGTTTTAAAGGTTTCGTTTATCAAAATTATTATTCAAACTACTATTAAATTTAGTTGATAAAATTCACGAAGTGGAACATGGACAGCTAGGAACATGCTTACTTTCATTACCAATATTAGATCCTAAAACATTTTCGTTTCTAATAACCTCCTCAATTATGAAAAAACTAAAGCATCCATGGGTTTTTGAATTTTAAAAATAAACATCTAATTTAAAAAATAATAAGAAATTATTTAGGAACAAAAATCTGGAGTAATAATGGATTCAAGTTTCTATGATTATAATTTATTAAATTGCAATTTATAGACCCTTCTTTCTTTTCATGAAAATAACCATGATTTGGTAGTCGTTATGGATAACTAAAGTTACTAAACAATTTGAGATGCTTGTTTCTATTAAAACTCCCCTTCATGACACCTGCTTACACAACCAAATACATTTGTACGAGCCATTTAAAATAGACAGACCCCAAATATATGATAAGCTACATTCAATATTAAATATGATATATATGATATTATCATAATATATGTATATACAATTTATATAAATATATAATATAATTTATAATACACATACAGATATATATGTGTGTGTGTGTTATGGTCATGTGAGTACCATATGTTATTACTAGCCTAGCATCAAATATATATATTTACTTATGTGAATATATTGACTTAATCTTTAACTATAATATAATTTATAGAAATATTATGATTTCTTCGCTTGAGAAGAAGTTTATGATCATGATAATACTAAAATATTGTAATATTTTGGAGACATGGCTAGTTTAAGTCCAACAAGACATATCTCAGGTGCAAAAACTAGCCAAATTTGATCTCATAGAAAACTAAAAGGGGCAAAAAGAAAGGTAAAAGAATGCTCATTGAAAGTCTTATTGATTATGTACATACATACATACGTATATTATCTAAAAAAAGTTATTGACATTATTTAATATATTATTTTTGTCTATTCTGTCAAGATTCTTTCAATTGATAAAGCCACATTCTGAAAATTGTTATCATATTTCTAATATATGGTTATATTTGCGTTGAAGTTAAGTACCATATTCAACATATTGAGTTAAGCTAACTAAACTCAAACTTAGTCGTCAGGTAAAAATAAGATTCTTGGCACTGTCTCATCCAAAAAATTAAAATATTACATACTCTTGTCCGCAAAAAATAGGTGACATGCCTTTGCCTGCAGGCATCTCTCTCTACTTAGTGGCATTAATACCATAATGCCATTCAAATTTCTTCATCTTCCACGTTGAACTCTTTTCCTTCTCTATTACCAAAATCAAGGAAAACTCTTCATTCTCATATAGATATTCTTTTATCTAAAAAGTTATTGACATTATTCAGTAGAATTAATTTTTTTCACATCTCTCAAGATGATTGATAAATCATTGATCCGAGAATTGTTATCATATTTAATATAATTCAATATAAATTGGTTCCATTAACATTCAAGTGGATTATCGTATTCAACATATTGAATTAATCTAACTAAAGCAAACCTTAGTCATCAAAGAAGAAAAATTTCAATTCCTTGTTTTCTTCTTATAGGGTCATGCTTATTCAATCATATCAAAAATGTGATTTCCAATAATGCTTAGAAATATGTGCATAAGCCTTATGAAAAAATCATTCATATGTAACTATTTTCGAGTTGAACTGAAATGTAGTAGGCTCATAATTTTTTTGTATGTCTTTTATTTATAGTCCTAGCCTTAAGTATCTAGCTGTATTTGACTTCTTTATTAATTGAATGGTATTTCAAAAGATTAAGTTGTCGGCCTGTATTTTGAAAACCATTGAAAGCTAAAATTACATATATATCAATCTCATCGAAAAATCATTAAACAATATTTAGATTAAAAACGATGACCATTGTTTGCCAAATTAAACTATAAAATGACAACTACTTTAACCATGCTTATTTGTTGTTACAATAACAAATTATAAATCATGATAGTAAAATAATAGCTTTATTAGATTGCTAGTGTCCAACATTTATTTTGCATACAACATTGATAGAGGAAGAAAGAAAAAAAACACTTGTTATATACTGTAGATACATCATCATTCGCAATGTATAAACTGAAACTTTTATTTAAGTGGCATGAAAATATGAATACAAATTTATTATTGCATTCAAATAAAAAATACAATGTCAAATAACAGCCATTATATTTATTGGACAATAACAATCATAAATTTACTAAATAACACCCATCATTTAATTATCCATCATTATGAAAAAACCGTTATAATGGCCGTTACTTTAGACGGAGGCTCTGCCTTCGCAATGAAGTAGCCCAGTCCGCGCCCACGGAAAGGGTTAGACCCGATCGTCCTTCTCTTCTCCTTTCTCCTCCAAAAGACACCCCTCCGTCCGTCAGCTCGTCGGTGGAAAAAAAAAGGAAGGAATTAGGGCACGGAGGAGACGAAAATTCTCGCCGGAGAGCCACCGGAGATCGCTTGTCCTCGACGGAGGAAGACGGCCGCGATGAGGCCCTCTGTGAGAGCGATCAACCTCAATGCCTGCGCCCAGCGGGTGGAGGTCGACAATCGGATCTCCCTCCATTACTACTATCGAATTGCCGATAATCTTCTCAAACAGGTCTCTCCCTCTCCCTCGATCGAACTTTGTTTTATTTCGCTTTTTTTATTTTTTTTCGTGTCTCAATTTCGATCTTAACCTATTCTTTTGTTGGAAGATGAAAAGCCTTGCTTTTGTTGCGTTCTTTTTGCAAATTGTCATTTCTTCTGTTTGATTAGGTTTAGGGTTTGTGTTTATGTGGATTTTCTGGGGAGAATTGTTGAGGTGAAAAGCGGGATGGGGTGAAATTTAGGAAATTACTCGTGGGCAGATGGTTGAGATGGTCTGGGCGTCTAATTGGGGGACATTGATGGATTTGTTGGGTTGAAAATTGACCAACTTGTGGTCAGTGATGATAAATATTTGATCTTGGGGAAGTCGAGATGGAGGGAGAGAGGAGGTATGAATACTTTGGTGGGTGTTAACTCTCGTTCCCAAAGATTTTTCATGGTGTAGCAGCAAAAGCGTGTTCGCATGATCTAAAGAAATTTTCACAGTATATATTTGATTTCAAGTCATGATCTTGACGTATCATGTTCATCAGGATGTACGGTTTTCTTATGGACATCTTTTTTAATTGAATGCTTTGTGATTTTGCATGGTCTTTTCCGATAAATTTGAACTTGGATTTTAAGTTTCACTGTGGTTTATTCTTTGTTCAGGCTAGCATATATCGGGAGGAGAAGAATCTCATTGACCTGTACATCATACTTCTTAGGTTTTCAAGGTAATAGAAGCTGAAGAATCAAGTTTTACTTTTTATATGTATTCAAGGTTAACATGCTGATATTTATATCTGTTCCGACCATGTTACCAGTTCAGTGGTTGCTCCCTTTATTCATTTGTCTTTGTTTAGAAAGTTGGTTAGAAACCATTAAGAGAATCAGCAAAAATACCCTTCTCGGTTCTCAACTTGTGGCTTTGTTATTGCAGTCTAATTTGTGAGACCATACCTTCACATCGTGATTACCAAACATTGCTTCCAAAAGAAAAGGCAATTTTCAGGAAGGTTGGTATAGTAACTCTTCTTGCTTGACTGCATTCTATGAAACTTTGCATGCTTCTTTTTTTCTTCCATTCAAAATAAATAAACATAACTCACCTAAAAGAAAGAAACAATGACAAGTTTTTTCAGTAAAATTATCAAGAGCTGTTGCTGACCCTTAGCACATCATTTCAGAAACTGCTGCATGTCATGAATGAACTAGAATCACTGAAGCCTGCTGTTCAGCGCCAAGTTGACGAACTCAACAAAGGGCATTTTCACGCTGACACTCGAGAAATAATTTCTTATAGTACAACTCCTGCTAAGAAGCAGATCTTCCCAAGTTTGTGCATTGAGCAGGTAACCAAAGTTTTTCCAGAACATAATACTGAAATCACTGCATAATAAGATTTGATTAGCAATTTTTGTTGCTCTAAATAGCATGTATCTTGACCTCTGATTTATTATTCTATATCATTTAGATAATGCACTTTCCAAGGTTCTAAGTACTGTTACCGGTCCCTGTACTGGTACCTGACTGGTACGGGTATACTGAGTGTTGATATGGTATGCTGGTCCAGTACCTATTGTCGGTATGTGGTGCATACCAATTACTGGTTCTCTTCTAGTCTGGTATGGTATGCCCGACATGGATAGGTACTTAAAACCTTGGTGCTATGTTTATGTGTAATATTTTTCAGGTTCACATAATTCTTTTATCTTCAAGTTCTGTATAAATCTTATGTGATCTCTCATAACCACAGGCACCTACCAGAAGTACATCTCAGTTATCACGGAAACCCTCTAATGAGCGAAATATAGTTGTATCATCGGATCGCTTGCAAATGGAGAGGCAATTTCAGAGACTGTAAGTGTATGGTTAGATTTCTTATTCTCGCTTACTGTTTGCATATGGGCCAGAGTAATTGAGAAACCCAGAAAGAAAACCCTAAATAGAAGAGTAAAGACAAACATTGGCTCACAAAGAGTTGGGGCTTAAGCTCATGCTGTTGTATCTGAAAATAATAAAAGCATGCTACTGTAGTATGGAGTGAGTTGCTTATAGATTGCTAAGTATCCTTGAGATTTTGCATCTGACCGTATGCTGCACTCACCGTAAAGCATATTCTTGTCAGTATCATGGACTTCCATCAGTAGGCAAAATCATGCTATTCATTGATCTTCACCTAACCCATTGGATCACATTTGAAATTATTTTTATTTTAGCAACCAACAATTGTGCTTTTAGTTGTTTGGAATCTCATGATAATGACTGTCAGCTGCGGAATCATGACATCGGTATAAATTCGCATGAGAGAGCTCCTGTCATTGATCTGTACAGGTTTCCAAATCATGGTACTAAATTCAGCCTAGAAGCATATATCATGATTTAGTCTCTAGGAGCTGGACTGAGATTTGTCTGAAGTCTGAACTCACAATATTAGATCATATTCATAATGGAGAGGGCTGCTTTTAATGCAGCATTGTGGTCCATTGCGTCCAATGAATTCAATTGTTCCTTAATGGGACAAATGAATGAACCCTGAGTTCCTTTCTGAACTGAACTTGAAAATGAGTATCACCAACTCAGAAAGTAGAAGAGGAAAGAAAATTCTTGTTTGTAGTGTTTTTTTGGTATTAAGTCCATTTTCCTGAATAGCTTCCCAGTAACAAATCAAGTGTTTATTCTCCATGAAAAGCTTCCAAAGTTGCACTTTTTGATTCCCTTTCTGAGTGAACAGTTTTTTGCTACCAGCAAAAGATAGAAAAAACATCCTGTGTGGATTTTTGATTGGTCAGAGTTCCAGAACCTAAGATCAATGGAAAGAGAATCCCAATTCAATCCAATCAGAAAGAAAGGGGGATTTCTTTGTCGACGGTAGTGGAAACGCAATCATTTCGTGAGGTCAAAGATACTTCTGTAGAAACAGTTTTATGCTAATTTGGATATCATCAGAAGGGTTCTCAAAGTATCAAATATAATTGGATGAATTCTGTTGTCAACAGGATAAAACTCTGGTTGTGGAAGACTGAAGGTGAATGTTGTCAAAAGGCAACTCAATGTCTTAGGTTAGAATATTGAAATTGCTGATCTGCCATTTTAATTTGTTTAGGATCCAACAAATGCTTCTGAAGAAAGGTAAAGTTTTTGAGGAAAGTTCATGTTAAAAGCTGGTAATGAGTTTACAGATTGGTGCATTTAGCAAGTTGGTATTTGATTTGTCATTTTCAGTTTTAAGGGTCGTTGTTGGCATGGTACTCTCTATTGTTCCAGCAATGCTTTTAATATCAAGTGGATGTGGAACTAGTGTGGGCCGAAAGCTCTTTTATGAAAACCGTCCATTGATAAGTTTTGTCCAGGTTAAAGCAAGTGGGGAATCTTGTCTGAAATGCTGGCTAAATGTTTGGACATTTGTGATTCAGTAGAACTTTTTAGCATGAGTTTATGTCCAGAACTTGCTGATCAGCTTTACTATTTCCCTTTTATGAAATAATTGTTTTGGTTGTAAACAGAAAATAACTTGAAATAAGACCCAAGGTGAGATGTATAAAAGTTGTGAGAAAAGGTATGAAAAAGCTTGAAATAGCATCAGTGGTAGCCCTAAATAAAATACTCGGCGCATGAGGATTCATAAGACTGGCCCCAAATAGTTGGGACAAGGGGTTAATGGTTATTGTCATGGTTATGGGATGGTTGTAAACTTAATGCTTGGATATGATGGAGGATTTGGGAGGCTACACAATGAACTTTCTCCCCTTCTTGAAGAACTTTGCTTCCATAACAAGTTTCCCTGCGACTAAAAGAGGAACCTTGCTTTCATTTAATCTAATGTTGCTTGAACTTCACATTGAGGGGAAGTGATCTTGACCAATACAGTTGTCTTAGACCTAATTATTTTTCTGGGATAGCATTTTGTAATTCAAGTAGGTTATTTACTTAACAGGAAGAGTTCTAACTAAGGCAATGATTGAAGGGCAAGGGATTGTAACTAATCGTTTGTGCAATAGGAGGAATTTGTAAAGGAGGGTGCACAATGTTATACTTGGCTTAGTGTATTGCCAGTGCTTAGGTTGCATTTTGCATCACTGTCAGTTTTCAGCCTTCAAAAAACTGAAAATTGAAACTCAGTTTCTATTTGTTCTTTTTGAAAACTAAAAACTGAAACTCTTTCGTAGTCAATGCTGTTTTTCTTTCTAAAAACTGAAAACTTGGGTTGAGTTTGGCACTTTGGCGGTGATGTTGGTGGCAGCGGAGTTGGCGATGGTGGTGTTGGTGGTGATGGTGGCAGTGACAGCAGTGGCGGTGGTGGTGATGGCAGTGGTGGTGGAGGTAAAAGAGAACCACTCTGTCTTTTTGGAAGAAGTAAAAGCCACTTTTTTCACTTTTTTCAAAAAAAATGATGGGAGTTCAAAAAATTAAAACTATTCTACCAAACTTGCTTTTTTCCCCTTGATTTTCATGTTTTGGTTTTTGAAAACTGAAAACCAAAAATCGCATGATGCCTTATTTTGCTAGGGCAAAATGTGTACTTTGGTATAAGTGGCCTTATTTTGCTAGAGCCTTTTTACATAATAAAGTCCTGGTGGTGTGTTGCCAACCTTCCTTGGAAAAAATTGAGGATTTTAAGAAGATTGAAATGAAGTTTGAAGATTATTTACACAGCAAAAGCTTGCATATTGCACATGTTTTTTTGGTATTGATGTGTCTCCCTCTCTATACATATTTTATGCTGACCTCTCTATCTCTCCAAATGGTCTCTTTTTCCCTACCTTTTGACTTTAGATTTCATAGCAGGTTCCTCTCTTGCCTAAGTTGCTTTTGCTAGGAAGTTGACATTAATAAGAAAACATAGTTGTTAGTGCATGGATTTATGTTTTTACTAATTTTGATCATTATGTGAAATAATTATTTGCCTTTCTATCTCTCCGATTGGTCTCTTTTTCCCTACCTTTTGACTTTAGATTTCATAGCAGGTTCCTCTCTTGCTTAAGTTGCTTTTGCTAGGAACTTGACATTAATAAGAAAACATAGTTGTTAGTGCATGGATTTATATTCTACTAATTTTGATCATTATGTTAAATAATTATTTGTTTTGTATTATTATATTTTGCAACTTATGTACTAAGATTTGATGCTTAACTTTTATATCGTGAATGTATATGTCAATTGTTAATTTCGTCCAATATCTAAATAAATAGATCCCAATTATCTTTTTCTTGAAGTGATTCTATTATGCTCAGGACACGCAGTATTAATTATTTTTTAAGTTGAAAATTAAGGTTAGTTATGGCTTACTAGGGTTCTAGGTAGATACGGGCATGTGCCATGTGACTTGGTAACTGGATGTGCCCAAGGAAAGAATCCTAACCCATTGGATGACTTAGACCTATATGTTAAAGATTTGTTGAGTTTAACGATGGCACATGCTTCTTTTAGCCCCAACCTGATCTAGAGAGCCCTACCTTAGTCTAATAATTAGTAATATATAATATATACGTTATATGTTTGTTATAAGTTATAATTATAAATAGTATATTATTATGAACCTTAATCCCAAACTTCCTTCTCTTTTGCTGTTCTCCGTCACCTTCCTTACCTCCTTTCTCATGTTCAAACATAGGACTACCATTTTCAGACCTTGCCAAGATAGGTATGCTCTTCCTCACTCTCCTCTCTTCCACCTTCCCCCCTCCAAATGCAACCCTCTCTCTCTCCCCTTTCCCCACTTTCTTCCTTCCTCATATTTATGGATTATGGATCAACCAAGCTAGGGTTTTGAGTTGAGCCCTGGTTTATCTGAAGTCAAACATTAGAATAATTATAGGCTTTTGATCCTTTCCTTAATAGAATCTCATTAGGTGCTTCAATTGATTTTTGGTTGGAGAAATATGGTGACGGGTGCATGGACTTGGGTTCATGTATGAGTGGGGGTGTGTATCTAAGTGTTGAATCCTTACAATATCTAAGGGTGGAGCTGTGGAGCCATGCCTGAGTATTTTAACAAGGCCCATTTAAGTGCAAGTTGTGGGTACTTAAGGCTAAAACAAAGTATCTGATTAATCAAGCAATGGGTAAAGTTGGCTAAGTGCCATTCCACCATGTAATCTTTGCTGAAGGTCTAACAATTTTAAGATTGTTGAATAATGAAGGCACATATTATTGGTTTTGTCTCTTTTCTCTTTCTTTATAAAGATTAGTTGCTTAAAATGTCAGGTGCAAAATGATCCCCCATTCATAGAATATTGTTCCCAAGGTTTTAAATACTGTGGAACGGGGCTATCTCGATTTTTCCATCGAACGGGACGCCCCGCGTAATGACACTTGGGATGGTGGATGTCCCATCCACTCCAGTCCATCTCCCAACATTTCCCATCCCGACACTTGGGATGGGGCGCCATCCCACACTCGAGATAGTGGGACGTCCCACATCCCATTGATACTTAAAATCTTGATTCTTCCTATTTCAGGTCTCAAGGGGACGTTCATTATGATTTTGAACCCCACCACTCCAAAAAAAAAGGGCTAGAAACAAAGCTTGTTTTAGATGTCTAATTGATTCAATTATAGTTGATGCTATTTGAGTTGCTTCTTCTAGAGTTTTATTCTCCTGCTTGCAGCCAATCATCTTATATGAGGTCCGGCACATTTTCTATTGCAAGACCAATGCCTATACCTTCTTGCATACACTGTATGCCATTCTAACTACCTTTGGTTCTTCATTACCTTTATGTGTATAAATCTTTGGGGCCTTATAGCACAATCACCCTTCATTCTCAGTTCAGTTTGCTGACCTAGTATTTTTTTCAATCTTGGGTCCACTTTGTTGAGTAGTTATCCAATCACATTTTCTCAGCATGGTCAATCATGCTTTCTTTAGTCACAGTAGTTGGCTAGTTCCCAACTTATGAAATGTGGGTCACTTATATATCATGCAGATTCCCCATTTGCACTTCATTGGGGTCATTGAAATGGATTTTTAGGTGGTAAAGAATCAAAGAATCTTGAAGTCATTCTCTTTTACTGAAATTAAAATCCTAGCTAATTAACAGGAGTTCGTTTTTCATATTTCAGTTGAGTTCACTTGAAAATCTATACAAACTAATCTTTTTTCTGTTTTTATTTGTTTCCTTTTTTTTTTTTTTTTTTTTTTGCATAATGAAATCTTCAATTTTCCATGGAATTCTCTCCTTATATTTTTTCTATACTAATATGTTGTACAAATCTTATGTATAACAATTAGTTTTCTAAAGTTTGATCGGTTTAAGATAAACTATGCAGATCCCTCAGTCTACCTCAGCCAAAGGAAGAAACACTATCCAGACACTCCATTTTAGGTCCTAATGGGCTCCGGGGCCAATGGACAGGACCAGTTACTGGTATTAGGGTATAATCCTTGCATTCTTGACAAGTCTTTTTGCTCTTCTCTGCAAAGTAGTGACTGACATTGGTCATTTACTGCTAATTGGTACAGGTCCAGTATCCCGATAATGCCGAGTTAAACCAAAGTGGAAGTACAAGGTGAGAATTTTTAACACATGTTGTTGATGCTCGATTGATTGGAACATTGCATTGGCCTCATTCTAGCTACAAAACATGTATTTGTTACTTACAGAAGCTTAAACTGTATCTCATATTTTAGGTGATTATTGTTTTGCTTTATGGTCACTTTCCAAACTGGCAATTTCTGATTGTTAACAATTGTCTTACATGGTTTACTATGTAATAGTGTGAATCAGGATGAACAATATGGTACTCTTACGGTAAATGAAGGTGATTCCAGAAAGGGTAGTTATGATTTGGAGTCAGTTCTCTCCCTTGATGATGGTAGATGGTCTGTTCCAGTAGAAAAATCCTGTTCCCTGGCCACCAATTTTGCACAGGAAGGTTCTGTTCAGTTAAATATCAGGCAGCCATCTCCTCCTCCTGTTCTTGCCGAGGTACAACCTGCGGTGCCTGCAATTTCTCCTTCAAAAGTTGCTGATCCAAGACCAGGACCACCAAAGTTTTCATTGGATGGAATGCCTGACTCTAAGGAATATCAAGATTTGCATGTTGTAAGCTCTCTATCTCTCTGATGTGTGTGCATGTGTCCTACTAGCTCTCTGAAGGGTTCAGGAAAATGAACTTGTTAAACTGTGTCAGCTAAGGCTTTTATATAGTGTTCATCTATTTTGAAATTTCTTCATCTGATTTGCAGCCAGTGAAGATGATGGAATGCTTTTTGAGGCTGGCAGAGACAAACACAGCAAAAAATTTAGAAACATGTGGAGTTCTTGCAGGTTCACTGGTAAGTGCTATCAAATTAGAAAACTGAAACCTATGAGGTATTTGCTTGGCTTTCTAATGTTGCTCCATGGTTATTTTGTAGAAAAACAGAATGTTTTTTGTGACAACACTTATAATCCCCAAGCAGGAGTCAACGTCTGATTCAGTAAGAAAGATAATCTCATGCTATCTTGTTATAATCATTTGTTTGTTCTTATAACGATGATGTTTTATTCTGCATTTATGCATAAATCTTATCTTCAATGCCCGTTGTACACACTGTTTGTTGTTGATTCTGTGTGGCTGGGAGTTCATTCAGTCAAGACATTGCATACTGAGCTTACAAAATCTGCATTTAGTTTGGAAACCCTTCCATGTCTTGCTATAATTGATGTACACAAAATAAAAAATTGAACCTAAGGTTTTTCTTATGCTTTTATCATACACATTGATAAATACCTCTAAGATCATAAGTTTCTTATATACAATCAGCTTTCTTTTTATGTTTGCTATGTTCAAAGAATTATATGGATGTTTAAGTTGGTATAAGTTTTCAAGTTTAACAACTGCAAAATTTTTGAAGTTGTGATTTGGAGACACTTTGAATTCACTTTCAATTAAATGGGTATGAAACATAGAAACAACCTCTCTACACGTGTATTGGCGGGAGCCTCTTGCATTGGGATGCTCTTTTAGGCTAAAGTAGTGTTTACATTGCTCATGGACATTCAATTTGCTATGCCATTTATTCTATCATGCCTATATTTTTTTCTACATGTGGATATTCATATTTCTTACTACTATACTTCCTCAAAGCTACATAATATAACATAATATTATTGTCTCGGGCCCATAATTAAATGCAAAAGGGACATGGTGAGATCCTGCAAATTTGTAGTCATCGCTTGTGTTGATTTGAGTCATCTTCTATCTAAACCATGGCCCGCCGTACCGTCTGGTACGGGACGATACGTACCATCCGTATGGTGCGTATCGTGCCGTACCGGAAGAAAATTGGTACAAAACATACCTTCAAGTTGGTACAAGTCCTGTACCGCCTTGTACCAATGTGTATCGAGATAAAAATTGAGAAAATGGGTAAAGAGCTATTTTGGTATAGAGGTGTACTGTACTATACTATACCATAGTGAATCGGTAAGGTACCGACATGATATCCGGTACCGAGATTGCGAACCTTGATCTAAACAATGCTAGACTTAATGGTTGGAACATTCCAGGAATCTAATCGTTTTGTAGATTCACTAGATGTTGAAAATTTCATGAATTGAAATAAGTTAAAGGGGTTTTGTTTATTGCTTGATGGTTTCCCAATCTTTTGATATGCTCAAGACCTCACTGCAGTTGTTTTTAAGTGCTTTCTGTTTTGCTTGGCGAGTAGTGCCTAGAAAGCTGTTTTGTACTTTTACCACTTTCCATCACCGGGATCACAGGAAGAATTGATAGCGCCATTCAGTTTATCTTAACAAACTTGCTTTAACTTGATCCAATTCAATTTGTTTACCAACCTGAGCTTTGATATAAATTTTAAAACATTTGACGACACCTCTGATATCAGCATAATTTACAACATTTTTGATCCTTTTTTGTTTCAGAAGTGTTCTGATCTCGTTGGTCTCCAATTTCATCCCTTCGGGCCCTGAATCTCAATTTGATCTGTTTGCCCACTTCTCTTTATTCCTTCCTCATTGTTTTATCATAAAATGACTGTTTATTCTGTACCAATTTGAGGTTTTCTGTAGCCTTCTTTTCACCTTTATTAGTCCTTTTTTTCCCATGTTAAGCGGTTGTCAATGGTCTTACACATGATGTCATTTCTCAGTTTTGCATAGTCTCTTTATTAAGTTGGCTCCTTATTAGGATCTATCATTTATCTTGTACTGGAAATTTTCAATGCTTAAAAGGTTTGGCTTACCTCAGTTAATGGTAGTTTCTGATTTTCAAGGTCCAAAAATGGTGCAAGTTTACCTGATATAGGAAACAATTGACAAAACAATAATTATCAGGATCTTAGTGGAAATCATATATGTTAACACGATTGTTGCACATGATTTTTATTTCTATCAATCAGTATCTCTTATTAGGTATGTTCATTTCAAGAAGACTTTTCTTTTTTCAGTGTCAAACTAAAGATGAGGAAGAAATATTTGATGTTCAAGACAAACGATCTCTTTTCCCCCTTGGGTGGATTCATGTAAGTATTATTTATGACACCTGTATGTTTTTCAATCTCCATTTATTTATTTAGCCAATTCATTTGAAGCACATCATGGACAATTACTCACAAATGGTTTATTGATATTTTGAGCAATCACATGGCCATGATGATGCATTCATTCATGTTTCTCGAAAGACTTAAAAGTATATGGAGTCTAAGATTGTGTTTTTAGGCTTCTGTTTCCTTTCGTGTATATGTAGTCTAACTGGAGTAAGTAGTGCTGCTGGCATGGGCCGACCAGCATGGCACATCTTTGTTGTGCTGAAACAAAAATAACTTTGGTACTTTTGGCTGTATTGACCTGTGCTGAACTGACATGAATCGATGTGTGCCAGTATGCCCAGTTTTCGTGTACCGACCTGGTGCTGGGTGCTGGCACTGTTCTGGGATGGACCTGCACTCAAATTCATGTCTGTTATATGTTTATAAGGCTCTAAATTTGTTCTCAGTTGTTCATACTTTCAATCTTCTTATGCTTTATAAAAGTGCTGCGGTTTCCCATAATTTTTCTGAAAACAATTATTTATTGGCAAAAATGAAAAAAGATAGAGAGCCAGTGAGGGTAATCGTGTCATGAATTATGATACAATGGTTAATCTAGTTTAACTACAAGCAATGCTACTATAAGTTCTTCTAATATGAAATTTATAGTTATGTTAAAGAACTTCATGTGGATGATACATTGCTTTAGGACATTAAGTTGAACTGTATCATCTCTCATTTTGTGAAGGAAAGAAAATTTAACTGTTTACAGATACATTAAATTAGGAAGTTGAGGACAGAAGCTAGTCAGGAAAAAAGCTGAAGTAACTATTTACAGGCTTAATTTGCATTCTTGGTTTTATTAATTTTTAGTGACCAGTTCATTTCATTTTTTTGATAGTACAACTCAACGAAGTCTTTTTTTTTTTTTTCTAATACCAAAGCTCATTGTGGTCATATTCTGTTTTCCAGACACACCCAACACAGACCTGCTTCATGTCATCCATTGATCTTCACACTCATTATTCATATCAGGTGATTCCTGATCACTTTAACCTGTCTTATACTTTCTTTTGGTTCGCTTTGCCTGTTTTGAAGCTGCCATTATTGCAATTCTCTTAGACTATATAAATGAACTTTTGGGTTCATCCATCATAATAAAATGTCTCAGTATGACTTCGTAGTTGGTCTCTTTTGAAGAGAAATGCAAAATATTAAAATGGTATCCTGCCATTGTCTTCCATTTGTCATCTTAACTACTTGCTTCTGTTAAAATAAAACAGATTTTATTATCTCAAGATATGTTTTCAACTATTCTGTCATTTACACATATTTGTTCTTGAATTGCTCATGAAACTTAATCTAGTAAACTTGTGGTTGCTCTCAGCTAGTGATTTTCATGTGTGATATTTTTTTAGGGAATTGGGAAACCAAAAAGAGACCCAAATTCCAGTGTCATAAAAAACATGAATCTCTGCTTAATTGAGATTAGATTCTATTTCTGTTAATTTTGCATCAAATACTATTTGTTCTCAAAACTTATTGTATGCCTTTAAATTTGATCTTCTGGACTCTGCTGGTTCTTGACAGATTATGTTACCGGAAGCAATTGCAATCGTTATGGCACCAACTGATACATCTAGGTATATTCTGTTTCTCGCATTATCAAGATCTAATTTACATTGACTTGTTGGTTATGTCAAGAAAAAAATATAAGAAAGCTATTAAGAAATACTAATACTTTTAGAGGGTGGCCTGAGGGGTAAAATTTGAAGAATACTGCTCCAGAATAATGGATGCAATTAGGTAGCATTATATTTCTCTTCTACTGGCACCCATTAGGTTGTTGGCTATCAATTGTCATGGATTGGGGACAGCTCAACAGGCCAGCTGGAAAATTTTCACTTTATCTGTAACATGTATATTTGGATATGAATCTGCAAAGTCATGATTGTACTTTGATGTTTTAATAAATGGTTGTTGAGGTGCCTTTCTTTTTTGAGAGAGTATAGTGTAATAAAAAAAGAGCAGCCCTGTGCACAAGTCTTTCACCACTGCGAGGTCTGTGGAGGGTCAGATAAATGCAGTCTTACCCCTATGTGTAGAGAAGTTGTTTTTGTGTTTCAAACCTGTGTTGCCTAGGTCATAATGGAGCAACATTATTGTTGTGCCAAGGTTGAGAGAGTATAGTAAAATGATGAAGAATATTTATTCATTTGGGAGAATGGTCAAAAAGTACAAATATGACTGGAAATCTGCAAATTATGGTTTGATGGTTCATCTTTTAGTTTATTTTTGACTAATCAATTTGATACAAAGCATGAAATTAGTATCTATTATTTTGTCAACTTGGAATGGGATACAATGGCTTTTTTTTTTTTTTTTGTTTAAAGGATCTTCACAACTTGTTTTCTTCATGCAGAACCCATGGCATATTCCATCTAACAGATCCAAGTGGTGTTTCTATGATACGTAATTGTCAAGAGCGTGGATTTCACCCTCACGAGCAGCCTCCCGATGGCAGCCCGATCTATGAACATTGTTCACATGTTTATATGAATGGCAATCTTAAGTTTGATGTCATCGATCTTCGTAACTCATGATCGCCCCATTGCTCTGAAGGACATTTCCAATTTCAGCAGGCAAGAGATCATCAGATAGCATATGGCATAGCATCAAACTTCCAGGATCTTGCTCCGAGGAAGTTTTCCCTGTTTATTTGGTACTTGATCGATCAGCAAGTGTTCAGATAACGGATTAAACATTTGCTGATCATTTTGATCTATCAAATTAAATGTTGAGCCTCCTTTATGCAGTGTCTGGTATCCTCAGCATTACGAGGATGCCTCAGTGGCTGATCAACTTCACAACTAGTGAGCGTTATCAAACATATTGGGGTCATCCGGTATTCCTGTTTATTTGTATAAAAGAATTCTGGTCTTTGTGCGCTATTCATGCACTTAAAGAGTTCGTGCTAGATACAGCTATTGTGGAAGCAGTCACTTTGCTGGTGTTTAATGTAAATGGTTCCCGGCCATTTCCAAACAAATTTAAAGTGGTTATTGCCGAAGCAATCTGTCTTCGCTGGTGTTTCTCATTTGCCTGAAGTTTATTGTGGTTGCTTTCTTAGCAATCTTTCTTTTTTGATCATTTTGCATTTTCTTATTGTTCCATGTTAATCAGAGGTTCTTCTTTCTACCCCCATTTAGCAGCTTGGGTCTGGTGAACTCGGTGATCTCAATTGTAGTCCACCGAATTGGCTGCTTTCTCATCCTTGGTTGCCACTGACATGAGGAAGACAGGTTGCTTTAAAGAATGCAACATGACTATCTCTGTTTGCTTTTCATATCTATGTTCTCTGTTATTGCTTAGTGGGCACTGACAGGAAAAAGTTGATGGGCTCGATTTCAAGAAGGCAGCAAGATAAAAACTGTTTGTTGTCATACGTAGGATCTCTCTGTCAGTGTATAAGCGATGTAATGAGTCAATACATCTGCGTGCAGGAACTCTGTGATTAAAATGCGTATATGGTTTTCATGCATATTCATGAAATGCAGATGATTGTGCGGCGGATGTACTAAACTTGGTAGGAATCTTGATATCAGGTCCTTTTTTGGACCCAATCATGGTACGTTGTACCGGATGGTACATAATCAGTTTGGTACTGGTACTTGATACGAATAACGTACCGATATTTGGTATGTCAAAAAAAATTTATATTGCTGGTATGCCAAAAAAATTTATGTTGTATTATATTGGTACTGTCATCGGTACAGAGTTGGATACCGAGCGAATTTTGGATCCAATCATTTAAACCAAATGGCCCCTGCAATCAGTTATTTTTGTAAACGCGCCATTTTCTGCAATATAATGATATTTTTCCTTGATGTTAGTTGCTCCCATATATTATATCTGCAGCTCCATCCAAATGTCCTTTATTTTTTCCTGACTCAGCTTTGGTGTCCAACTAGACAAAAGCCACAAGCGTTAAGGTTCATATTGGTACCGGTGGAACATGTTTGGTTCTACTTCCCTATCATGAAATAGCAAGTTGAGTTCGTACCCAGCTATTTCAATAACTGCCGTCCATAATTTCTAATACTTAACAACCGCTACCATATATATATATATATATATATATATAATCTATGTATATGTAATGGAGTGTCGTAGGATCACACTGAAAAAAAGATTGTTATGAAAGAGGTGTAATAATGGGCCATGCACACTTATTTTTTATGTGGTTAGCCAAACAATTGCTATTCATAATGAAAAAAAGAAATCTATTTATATAATAGATGTATGGTCGGTCATATATTAAGAGAATTTGCGTCTATTCTAACTTTCTTTCCCCTTTTTTTTTGGTGTAACGGCGGCTCACACATTGCAGGTATGAATGCGGCCAACAATCAGAAAATAAAACATTACGTAATGGCCCTGGAACAGACCCACTTCCAACCTAAACAAAACCATCGGAGTGGTGGGTTGCATAAGAGGTCACCCAGTCGGCCGCCCTAAATATGTGTGAAGTCTGGTGGGAGTCGCACTCCTCCATCAACCTGCGAATCTCAAGGATCAGCGGCCGATCCTCAGCAGTGCGTCCCTATCTCCGGATCCATTCAGCCACTATGGCTGGGTCGCCCTCAAGAATAATACGGTCCGCATCCAGTATTCGCCTCGCATAGAAGATGTCTTCCCATGTTGCTCTGAGCTCTCGGCACACACCACTGACAAGTCAAAAATTCGTCGGCCTCCTGCCGCAACTAATCTGGCGTCGTGATCTCTGATAGCGAACCCCATACCACTGCATATCCCCTCATCATCCACACTACCGTCAAAGTTCACCTTGAGGAAATCAGGAGGTGGGGGCACCCAAGAGACGAGTACTGTCCTAGACGTTGTGTGAGCAGAATGGGGGCCCCAGATGTCCTTAGCCAACTCAGATGATACCTCTGTAATGCCGGTGATCTCAACTGCCTACATAAGGGCTCTAGCCGCTATCATCCTCGGGTGAGAGCTGATTCCCTCGAAGATTCGGGCATTCCTATCTAGCCAACACTGGTAGGCCAGATAGACAACACGTGTCCCCCTCTCCTCAAACACAGATCTTCATGCCGAGTCCTTCAAGAATCGTAAAAACTCCTTGATAGACAACCACCTCTGCCACTGATCTGGCTAGTTCGAAGCATAGCACCATATCTGTCTGGCCCACGTGCAGTCTATGAGGGCATGGAAAATGCTCTGCTTCACCTCCTAACAAGTCACAGTCTACAGAGACTCTCATACCCTGCCTCCCTAACATAGCTCTAGTGGGTAAGTATACCCAAGCTACCTTCCAGATAAATAAGACGACCTGAGAGGATGAATGTGCAACCTCCAGATCCATCTGCTCTCCATCTGTTGGGTCGAGGGCCCCGAGACCAACCCCGAGAGGTCTCGGGACCTCACCATCGGCTACTCGACATGCTTCACACTCTCCTGTCAGCTGTCGCCCTCTCCAGGATGGGCACAGCTAGAACCCTCTCCACCCTCTCCTGTCAGCAGTCTACTCTGACTTTCGCAAAGACAGAAAATGGCAACAAATCTCATCGTTAAATTAGTTAAATTTTAATAATATTTTTGAATATTAAAAATTAATCTAAATAAAGAAATACTTATATGTATATAAATGGTTATGTTAAATTATTGATGTATGATTTGTGGCAATGATCAGGCGGTCTGGGTGCAGGAATAGCTGTACGAAACAATGACAATAGGCATCCATGACTCTGAGGACCATTCTCAGTCATCCTAGGCACAGACCCCATCCACTCCTTCATCTTTCTGTTTCAAGTTAAAAGGTGGCACAACCACAGGCAAGAGAAGAGAACGGGATACTCGTGCCATCAAGGTGGCGGCTCTTTAGATAGCTAAAGCAGCACTGGCCTTAAGGGCCAACGAGACCAAAGGACTCTGCTTCACTCCTCTACAATGAAGTGATGGAGATCCCAACATCTCCATGGCCTATGGCCACTTGCTTGCTAATGAGAGGCTGGCCCGGGGGTCCATAGCAATGAGCCCGGAAATGAAATAAAAGGTGATGGTAAGACCTTCTTCCTTTTTTTTTTTAATGCGCAAGGATGGACATGCTTGCATGTCTCTCTAGGGACATTGATTCCTTGATTCTAGTCTTTTTTGAGGCCATGGTTCACTGTACCAGTCTGAATTGGATGGTTCAGGACGTACTGTATCGATTCGGTATCAATATCTAGTACGGATGGCGTACCGATACTTGATACATTGAAAAGATCTTGTACCATACCGTATCGATACAGTACTAGTGCAACACCAGTATGGAGCCCAATATCGAGATGGTGAACCTCGTCGAGGCTCTTTTGATTGATTTTTAGATCTAATGATAGACAACTGTATACAAAAAAAAATATATGCCTATAAATGAATGCTTGTCATTTCTAGAATGTTAGACGCATGGTTGAATTCTGTTGGCTATACAACTCGGATGGTAGATTTATTCAATATGATTTGTTTGAGTTGAATGATAGATTTACATTGAACTGTTCAATATTATATTGTAATATTGTTTTGATTGAGTAGTAAAATAATTCGAGTATGGTAGCATATGTTTGTTGCCTTTTAAAATATGAAATTTTGTTTGATTAAAGTATTGTAATAATTTGAATGCCAAAATATTTATTTGATTGAATGGTTTTAATGGCAAGTTGGAGGTAAGCCAGTCTTCAGGAGTGATGGAATAAACACACTTTATATGAACTGCAATTGCAGCTAAACATTGAATTTGGAGCTCCAAGTTCAGTACTTTGCCTCCCCTGTGATCTTAAATACGCGTAATTGGGAGTAGCTTGCAACCTTAGGTTTTCCGGGAGCGTTCCATTTCTCTGCACGTTGCAAGAGCACTCCTTTTAAAGCTATGTTCTAGCGTTTAGAAGGAGGGGGTAAGCTCACAGGTGGTCGCAGTACTCGTTAACAGCTGGGTCTGGTACAAGGCTCGAGTCTCATGTTTCTTCGCCGCCTTTCTTCCGGCGCTGCTATCGACAAACAGAACGAGAAAAAAACGGAGCGTTTTTCAGGAGAGAAAAGGAGATTAGAAAGGGAGAAAGAGAGCGAGAGATGGAGAGGTTGCAGATCTGGGTCTCCTTTGGAACCCTCACCATCATACTATCGCTCCTCTTCGTCTTCGCTCTTGCCGACGACGTCATCGTGCTCACCGACGCCAACTTCGAGAAGGAGGTCGGCCAAGATCGCGGTGCCCTCGTCGAGTTCTACGCCCCTTGGTATCCTCTACTCTCTTCGCTGCTGTGAGAATGTAGAAAGTATCGTCCAATCTCGTGAATCTGCTTTTGTCTCTGGTACTTTCCCCGCGTAATGATTCCTCGAGAATTTTGTGATCGGATTCTTAGGTTGCAGTAGTTGGCATCCGGGTGCGTAGATTTAGGGTTTTCATGCATGGATCTCGAGGTATTTGAGCTGGATGAGAGGGTGTTGACTTGATTTGGATGGAATTTCATTTTTTCTTCTTCTTGTAATTTACTTGAATGGATTATTTCGCTGCATTTGAAACTGTTCTGGAAGAAAACGTCAACTTCCCGTGTCATCTGATTGGTGTGATTTCTGAAACTGGAGATTTATATTTGCTGGATTTGTCCCTTTACTTGGTTGGGATTTGTGCTTGTAGGGGACAACTTGGTGAAAGGTTGACTGTTTGAGATGGTTTTTTATAACTATATGTTGTTTTATATTGAGTCTGTGCATGCAGTTGAAGCTCTCCAGGAGTCTAATTGTTTAATCTGTCAGGTGATGTCGTTAGAATTTGTACTTGTAGGAGACAACTTGGTGAAAAGGTTGAACCGTGGAGATGATTTATAACTTTATGTCGTTTCTTATCTGGTCTGTTCGTGCAGTTGAAGTTGCTGTTCCCATCTTATATATCTTGCGTTATCTATCATCTAGGGATAATTTTATGCCTGGAGCACCTGCTGGCCTAAGATTTTCACATATTGATGTGTGATAGGCTTTGAATCCTGTAGATACTCTATGAGGACCTCTTGCACAGCCAGTCACGTGCTGCCATTTCATAGTTTAACCTCATGCCTATGCATAAGCATAGCAGTGCCCCTCTTTCAGGAATTTGTCGAAAAATGCCTCTTGTAGTGCTAATAATAGTTGGTCTTTTATTGGAAATAGCAAAGATCTGTCTGTTTATTGATGGTTCACCTTTAAAAATTGGATGTGAGGTATTATTGGGTGATGTTGGTTTTATTGTGAATGTAGTTTCCTTTTTCTCTTGTTCTTTATGTTTCGAACCAATTTTAACAATATAAGGTCAACTTAGCTATTTTGGTAGTTTGGTTAGCATAAATTACACTGAAGTAGCCAGCGAAGACTCTTATGGTAATGCTTTGTTTTTAGTTCTACATAGTTTCTCAAAACTCCTGCCACACTTTTCATTTTTTTATTGAAACTTTTCATTTTTCTTCTCTATAGAAGCTTCACTATTTATTTACCTATACTCTTGATGGCAGGTGTGGGCATTGTAAGAAGCTTGCTCCTGAATATGAAAAGCTCGGTTCAAGTTTTAAGAAGGCTAAATCCATTTTGATAGGAAAGGTCAGTCTTATTTCTAATTGCATGTATCTTTGGGTTTCTTGAACTCGTCAAATGTTTTGTCTAGCTCCAGACAGGTTTCAGCATGTGTGGGAGATGTATTTGCATTCTGGATTCATGTTTATGCACCCCGCCCCTCCCCCCTTTTGTCTTAAAGAAGATTCTCCTGAAAAGTCATTTCTATGCCTAGCTGACAGTCTATCAAATGTGCTAAAATTAAATGAAAAAGGATACTACAATAACAAATTTAGCTTTTTCAGCTTTGTCTTGACCATATTGGACAAATGGAAACCTGGCTGCTCCAGTGAATCTTTATACAACACTTCAGATTGTCTATCAAAATGTTGGTTTCACTTTAACTTCTGTTTGCCCTATATAGGTGGACTGCGATGAGCACAAGAGCTTATGTGGCAAATTCGGGGTTTCAGGATACCCAACAATCCAGTGGTTTCCAAAAGGCTCCTTGGAACCAAAAAAGTGAGTGTAATATCCTAACAGTTTTGCCCCAGCTTTTAATGCTTATTAAATCATTTGAGTTTAATATGGCTCCTCCGTATTTCTCTCATTTGAGTATTTATTGATTTATATGTGACACTAACAAATTGATATGATTATGGAGGTATGAAGGCCCACGAACTGCAGAAGCCCTTGTTGAATTTGTAAATAATGAAGGAGGTAATGTTTTAATTTGTGATGTGCAAGAGATTTGTTGGATTTCCATTCTTGCAACTAATAGATGTTGTATACAGTATATCTTTAGCATATCCAAAGTTATGGGGTGGAGACTGGTTATTATTAACAATCTTGGTTTTGTACAGAAGATTTGCTGCTTTTGTCGAAAGGAAAGTGATTAACTTATATGTATTTGAATTATATTGCTTGTAAAAGTTACTATGCAAAGCTGGTGGATAAAGATGGCCTTGGTTGGTGATGCCTATCAATGTTTGTCATGGTCTGTGTTTGTCTCATCCAAGGTTTTCCCTCTTGGTGCTGGACCCTGTACAAGTAGCTTATCAGTAGGGTTAGGTTGGTGTAGTATGCCCCTGAACTGATGCATGGTACGGCGTTGGAGGTGAGATGCAGCTGTACCATGTACTGTAGCAGTAATGTATCAAGCCCCCCATACTGTGCTGTTAGCATATCAGGTCGATATGGTATGCCTGGTACTGCATGGTATGTGTCGGTATAGAAATTTGTGGTCGCATTTATGTTACAATGGAATGAAATGGGCCACAAGCACTTGGCAGAATCTTATGTGATGGAAACTCAAGATTGTGTTCTCATTCTTCTTGTCCCACTGGCACAGTTGATGGGCTGTAAGATTAGCAATTCCAGTTGGCTTTTAGTGAAAGGAGCCTTGGTAAATTAAAGAATAATAGTGAGCTGTCATTTTTAGCAAGTGAAACTGAATGTGCCTTAGTTTGTTTATAAAACATTCATCAGAAGGGAAAACTGCTAAGCAAATGTACAATCAATGACAATGACATGCAATTATGCATGAATATTGGAGGGCTTTACTTGGTTGGCATCTAAAGATGGTGGTGTTTTGCACGTGCATTACATGTGGTTTATTCAAGAGAGAAAAAAATGTCTGATGGGTGGCTGTGATCCCACTGAATCACTGATCAAGATTATTTATACTATATTGATGAGTATACTACCTTTTTAGACCCTCATGTACCTGCTGATTTTCTCTTGATTGTTTGAAAGGAAATAGAGAAAGGTGTAGAAAAAGGTATCCATCTAAAATGAGGAAATGCAGAAGTGGTCCCCAAGGAGGCCAATCATGAAATTTGAGATGAATACATTAATGCAGAGGTGGAAATGAGAAAAGCAAAGGGTGGAGTTGCATGTGCCTCACAACAGGAGTTTGCATTACATTAGGAAATATATTGAGATTTAGAGATGGTAACAAGGTGCTCTGATAACTTCTCAGTTTCTAAAGCTTTGATAGATTTCCTTGATGTGAACAACTAGAATGCCACAGACTGCTTTGCTGTCAATACAGAAAGTTGCTTCTTATCTGATCTTCATATGACAGATGAGGGTTCACAAGTCATCTAATAATATCTAGTCTACATATTATTAGAGCTCTGTCAACCAACACTCACCACTAGGATTCAGTCACGTCTGGAAGGATTTTCAGTTATCGTTCTGTTTCAATCCACCACAGACATCTGAAGCAGTTACTTAAGGTTCAGATATGTTTGCTCGAACTGGATATGACTGGGGGATGACTTGAATTTGACAAGCAAAGTGGATCCATTTAACCTGATACACATTTCTAGTTAAAGATACATGGGTTGGTGCAGGCTGAGCTGTTCAAATGTACTGCTAATGAATCTTACCAAATCCAATTTTGTGCTGTTCAGAGATGGAATTGCTTAAACATATAAAAAAACATAGTTATGCTTACATCTGACTTTATTTCATTTTTTAAATCATATTTGTATTTAGCACATCGGTATTAATTTTGTATTCTTCATGTATATTCATGAACCTAATCAAGAAGTATGCATATGTACTTATCACATAGTTTAGGAGGAAATTTATAACTTGTCAAGTGAAACAGAATCATAACTTTCTTTTTTTAAAAAATATTTTGCCCTGTTTTGCCTACTAATTGAAAAATGATTGCAATTCCTTTTCTTCTTTAAGTTAGAATTTTTGAAGGGCTGTAGATTATCCATCTTCAAGTACAGGAACTAGACAGCTCTGGATGAGATAAATGAGTACAATTTGTTTTGTCTGTATTAGGTGCAGTTGGCACATGTAATATCGCGGAGAGTCTGTTCTACAGTGTGCTGTAATCAATGTCACACATATGTATGCTATATGGCACATGATATATAGCTGAACTGTTAGGGATTTGAAGAGATGAAGAAATAGATGTAAATGAACTTCTTGCTTAATCCCTTAATCATTCTCCAACTAGTGTCTGGCATGTTCCATTCATGTGCTTTCTTCCTAGTTTGGACTGCTGACCTTTTTCTGGCATGCTTGCATGTAACGTTGATGGTGGACCTTGTCTTGCAACAGTCATTATGCTTGAATTGTCTCTATTTTGCTCCTGTTCATGTTTTTCTCGATTCTTATGCTACTTGTGGCTTAAAAAGGATAAAGGGAATTTTGTCATTTACTGCTCACCCCGTTATCCCATGTGTTTGTACATTTAAATAATTATTTTCCTATTATCCAGTTTTATGAGCTGAAAAAATTTCTTTTGTCATCATGTTTCATGGATAGTTCTGTCGCCTGGTTGTCAATAAGTGGATAGAAAAGGGTTGACATTACCTAACAGATTTATTAGTCAATGATTACAGGGACCAACATAAAGGTGGCAACTATTCCTTCCAGTGTAGGAGTACTGACATCAGATAACTTCAACCAGGTTGTCCTTGATGAAACTAAAGATGTCCTTGTGGAGTTTTATGCGCCATGGTTAGTTTACCTTCGTGACTGATCGCCCAGCTATGTTCATTTCATTCAATTTTTTACCCGTTGACATATAATCTTGTGCTTGATATTTCAACAGGTGTGGTCATTGCAAAAACCTTGCTCCTGTAAGTAGATGAATGAAACCTCTAAAAGCTGTAAAAAGAATGGTCCACTTATGTTTTGTAGCTTTATCTGTAGACATATGAGAAGGTAGCTACTGCTTACAAGTTGGAAGAGGATGTTGTAATCGCTAACATTGATGCTGACAAATACAAGGATTTGGCTGAAAAGTGAGTGCAGAATTTACAGTTATGTTTGCTAGTAACCAAAATTTTAATACAGCAGATATCATAATTATACATGTCTTCTTTCGAATGCTTAGTATTTCAGCATAAATGTGGTTCCTTAGTTCAGATTAATTACCTTGAGATCAGTAATCAAAGGGTGTACCTGCTGACTGCAATCAGAAATAAAGTTGCTAGCAGAATATTGCGTTTCAATGTTTCATTTCAGCCCTAACTGACTAGGATCTAATCATGATTCATTATGTTGTTGATTGCCAATTTTCAATGTCATTTAGGTTCTTTTCCATGCGCCCATCTAGAGTGCTTTCTCATAAAATCTTTGATGTGCACTTTGCATTTAAAGGAAGCATGATTTTCACTTTGTTTGGCCCCTTCAAGGCTGCCAGCATTAATAGATTATTTTATTTGGAATGAAAAAAATCTTTAAATGCACAGCTGGAAATGCACAGTAACCATTCTAACAAGCTTTATTCACTTTATAGCATTGGTTTTGCATACCCTGTTTTGCATTTCACTCAGAAAAGGCTGTTTCCTTCATGTTTACATTTTAATAAAACAAAGTGTTTCGATTCTCTTTCTCCGACACTATGATCCAAAATCTGTGCCCATTTCTTGACGTCCATTTAAATGAACAAACTATTTCATCTGGTTCTCTAATGTCTGATCTTTATTGTTCTCGTGGATGGTTTCTTTGATTGTATTCATTTCTTGCTTGTTACTCCTACTATGCTATATCCATCTCTTTATTTTCTATTTCCTTGGAAAAAGCAATTCTTGCAACAGCAATTGCATGTAATGTATTGGCATGATATCTTTTTAAAGTATCTTGACATATATGATAGAATTGACACAAATAGAAACATAATCTAGTGTTATCCTGTTGTGGCTTTGCAAATTCCATTTCTGGGTTCCTACTCATTGCCATGGCCTCCAAAATATAATTATTAAAAAATAGGTCGTATATTTTTTTTTTGAAATCTCATTTGCCTCTTATATTTACACAACTGAGTACTCATTTCTTTTTTAATTTCCAGCAGTTTTTGTGTTGGACTGATTGGATGTGTTTCTTTATCTTCTTGTGTTATGGAACTGTTCATTTCATAAAAAAGCAAGGATTCAAATCCCTTGATATGGTGATGTCCTGATTTTCTCGTGGAATGGTACACCCCATGTATCATCTTGTCCCAATGCTTGGGACAGGGTGGTATCATCCACATGGGTTTTCCATGGATTGGGAGGGGCGAAATGGGCATAAAAGCCCCAAATAAACCACTTACCACTGTTTATGGTGCACAAAAGCCGCTATAGTGCTGGAACAAAGGGGGGAGGAACCCTAACTCCTCTCCTTTAGCTGTTGTTCCCTAGCCCTCCCCTGCAACAACCACCCCACCTTCCCTTGCTCGGCTCGGAGGTGGGAGGTTGTGGAGGAGTGGCCTGCATAGCACCCTCACCTTTTCCTTACTGGAGGTCAGTGCTCCCACTGCATCTTCTTCCTTCTCTGTATCGCCTGGCCCCTGTACCATGTTGTTTTGATAACCCAATGCCTGTACCAGGGCTGGTTTTCTATCAGTTTGGTATGGTACCAGTGGTACTGTCCCATTCTGACAGTATGTCAACTCTAGCAAAAATGTCTTGGTGTTCCTCACTTACTAGTCATTTTGACTGGAACCCTGTTCATTCTGCTTTCCACTATAAATTCCCACTACATTCTGATTTGACTATTTTTAAATGTTTATTATAGAACATATTCTATGATTTAATGGTCGATATCTTTCCCTGTTTCTAGCTACCATAAACACTAAATTGTCCACAAATATCCTGCAACAAAAGGCTTTCCTCATAATGAAATCTTTGAGCTGGCCGTGGTTTTGCCCTATGCTGAAGTTGGGCCGCATGCCAGTGGCTCTATACTTTTCATTGTTCTCCATGCAGAAAATTTTGATGTATCAAGTTACAACAGGATGAGGTGAACAGATCTAGAAATAACTTCATGCAACTACCTTTGGCAACAATCATGTCTCACTAATTTTATCCCAGATTTATCTTCAACTGTATTTTAGCAACTTTGGAGACTCTTTGATACATCTGACAAGCTAATTTCATTTCTAGTTACTTCGTAAACCAATCAAATTAGAGCATTTGTCTGGTGGCTTGAAAATGCCTCTCCTTCCATTTAACCATAACGTCAACCAAAATGTATTAGCCTGTGGGAACTGCTTTAGGGCATGATCCAACGGTCTCTGAGACTTCTTTTCCCTGTCAACATGGTGTTAACCCTCTGAGTTTGTGCTGATTTTTGTAGCCAACTTAACCTTGCAAGAGGGAGACTTGAGAAAAAAATCTGGGAGGTCAGCTTGTAGGTAGAAGGACTAGCATGTGTCCATGTCAAGTCCTGCAGGAGGCTGGATGAGAAGTGGAAAAGGCAAACTTTGATGTAGGGCATTATATTCTTGTTTGAGGCATAAATTTCAGCACAATCACCTTTCTGCTCATCTTCATATAGTTCCGACTTAATTCAAGTCAGCATTTAATATGATCCCGGGGGGGGGGGGGGGGGGAAG